>VDFB02105785.1:562164472-562365927 GCA_007258455.2 Sequoia sempervirens
TTTGGGATCATGCACTAGACAATTTTGGTACAATGGATATCCCTTAATACGTGACATAATAAATGTCCTTCAATCCATGAAATAATAGATATCCCCAATCCTTAACCCTTACAAGAAAAAATCAATTCAGACTCATTCCCTTAATATCATCAAATTTCAACCAAAAAGATATGAACTTAAATTTATACTTATAATATCAATAAATTAAATAAAATAATTAAATAAAATAAAGAAAATTTAATATACAACCCTGAAAGACAATATTACCAAGAGAAACACGTATTGATCAACTATGACAAACAGCCACCCACAAAAAAAAGGCCCAAACTTTAAACAATCAATATTCTTCCTTACATATTCTTTACAACCTAAGAAACGCCCTCCTTCCCAGAACTCGCGCAGCAACTAACAATGAAGATGAGTGTTCCATTAATTCCAGGAAGCTCAGGATAGACCCAAAAAATTCTCGTATCTTCCTTCTGCATTCATTGCAGACTTCATGAAAACCAACGCGAACACTTCATTACGCGTCTATTAGTTCTATAAAAAAAGCCATGTCTAATAAGAATGGAAGAACAAGAAATTTTATAAGGTGAAGCAACATAAGAATAGGCAGTATCAAGTTCCAAATTGCAGAAGAAATTAACTGTCTGTAAAATGTTCAAGTTGCAACATAGCGTACCAGTTGTGTTTCTCCTCCAAGGGGCAAACTACGAATATAATGGGCAGCTCAATGCTTCTGAAATTGACAACTTTTTTACTCCTTTTTAACATTATTTGTATAGTCAATGTGGCAGGCAAGCACAACCTCTATGCATGCACATATTGTTGTTAGAAACAATAAACAACAAATGCCAGTACACTAATAAAAATAAATTATAATATTCAATATTTTAAACTATCATTTTAAATTCACAGAGGTAGAAAAAAAAATTATTTACTCAAATATATACAGCCAATGTCTTCACACTTTATTGATGAAAAAGATAGATATATATACATAAAACAACAATTACTTAAAAGGCTTCCAATAGTCATATTTGGAAAGCTTCCCCAACTCAAAAAACTAAAACAAAAAATCAATGAGAAACTTTCTAACACAAAGAAAACTAAAGCATAGTCTTTGGGAAACTTTCCCAACTAACAACTATACAAAACAATTTTTTCTTATTTTAACATCCTCCCTAAAATATGATTTGTGGGACAGCTTCTCATTCTTAAAAGATTCTTCCATCTACTGAAATCTTCTTCCTTCAAAGAAATTGTCAAAATGTTAGCTACTTGATCTTTGGACCTACAATAAGAAAGTTTAATTTCATTATTGTTAACCAACTCCCTGATAGAAATGAAATTTGATGTCTATGTGCTTGCTTCTCCCATGAAAGACTGGATTTTTAGAAAGTACAATAGCTCATTGATTATCAAAAAATATAATTGTTTCTTTCATTTGGGGCTGCAACAATGCTTCAAGCATTTTTCTTAGCCAAACTACTTGACAACCTATTGAAGTGGCTGCCACATATTATGCTTCTATTGAAGACAATGCAACAATGGGTTGTTTATTTGAAGACCATAAAATTACACCTGAACCAAGAGTAAAAACATACCTAGAAGTACTTTTCCTATCATCTTGATTTCTAGCCCAATCACTATCTGTATAACTAGTTAACTTCAAAACATCCTTCTTTTCATAAAAAAATTCATGATTTGTTGTCCCTTTCACATACCTTAGTATTCTTTTACCTGCTTGTAGATAAGTATCATGTGAATCCTCCATGAACTTGCTTATTAAGCTTATTGCATACATGATATCTGGTCTCGTTGCAGTTAAGTACATTAAGCTTCCAACCAAACTTTTATACAAAGTATAATCTACCTCTTTGCTTTCATCTTTTTTGCTCAACTTCATACCCATAGCAATAGACATAATTGTTGGTTTTCTATTTTCCATCTAAAACCTTTTCAAAATAACATTTGCATACTTTTGTTGTGAAATAAAAATCCATCACTATTTTGACTTACTTCAAGACCAAGATAATAATGCAACAAACCAAGACCAGTCATCTCAAATTCACCCTTCATTTCTATTGAAAGTTCTCTAAGCATGTTTTCATTATTTCCAATATAAATCAAATCATCAATATAAATGCAAACTATCATAACATCTCCTTGTTGCTTTTGTTTTAAGAATAAGGTGGGCTCATAAAGGAATTTTTCAAAACCATTTTTCAAAAAATATGATTCAATCCTTTCATACCAAACTCTAGGTGCTTGTTTTAAACTATACAAAGCTCTCTTTAGTTTGAGCACTTTACCTTTTCACCATTAATCTCATAACCAGGTGGTTGCTCAATGTAAATTTCTTCCTCCAATACACCATTCAAGAATGTTGATTTGACATCCATATGAAAAAATTTCCAACCCTTTTGAGCTGTAAGAGGTAAAATCATACAAATAGTATCTATTATAGCAACAAGTGCAAAAACTTCATTATAATCAATACCTAATTTTTGCTTGTAGCCCTTCACTACCAACCTAGCCTTGTATTTAGTCACTTTACCTTGCTCATTGTACTTTGTTTTATACACCCACTTTACTCCAATTGGCTTCTTATGCTCAACAAGATATGCAATTTCCCATGTTTGATTCTTTTCTATGGTTGCAATTTCTTCATTCATAGCTTTAACCCATTTATCATCATTTATAGCTTCTTCAAAAGTAATAGGATCACTATCGGCAAAAAATGCAAAATGACAAGTATTTTCATTTACCGGTTGTTTCTTGATATATGTCAAACAAGCTCCTTGTTTTTTGCCACCTTTTTGGAGATAGTGAGGTGGATGATGAATAACTACTTGATGAAATATGACCATCACTTGGTGGAGATGAAGAAGAGATTCTTCTTAGTTGTGATTGTTGAATGCTACTATTGGCTCTTGTGTTAACAACTAAATTTTGTTGTTGATTTGTAGCTTCAACTTGAATATTAACTTGCTGATATTTCTCTTTCAAATTCCAACACCACTCCTGATCTTCAAGAAACTTTGCATCTCTACTTATCACCAACATTTTTGTCACGGGATTGTACAACCTATATGCCTTAGATTCTTCATTGTACCCAACAAAGATACATTTTTTTTCCTTATCATCCAATTCACTTCTAAGTGCATCTAGAACATGAGAATAAGCAATACAACCAAAAATTCTTAGGTGATCTACCCGAGGTTTGTATCCTCCCCATGCTTCTTCTGGTGTCATGCCCTAAACTAAATTTGTAGGACATCTATTCAAAATATAGCCTACACAACAAAATACTTCTTCCCAAAAATCTTTTGGTAAATTCTTAACTTTAAGCATACTCCTTACCATATTTAAAATTGTTCTATTTTTTCTCTCAGCTACACCATTTTTCTGTGGTGTATACCTTGTTGTTAGCTACCTTTTAATGCCATTTTCAATGTGAAAATTATGAAAATCATGAGAAATATACCCTCCACCCCTATCAATCCTTAAAATTCTGAGAAAATAACCACTTTTCTTTTCAATAGATTCTTTAAATTCTCTGAATTTCTTGAAAGTATCTGATTTATTTTTCAAAGGATACACCCAAAGTTTTCTACTGTAGTCATCAATAAAAGTCAAATATATCTCATACCAGATAATGAAGTAACCTCTATTGGACCACATAGATCTCAATGAACTAGCTCTAATGGCACTGAAGCTCTCCAAGAATCCCTTATTGGAAAGGGATCTCTATGGTGCTTTCCAACAATACAACCTTCACATTCTTCATCCGGTTTTTGGATAAGTGGTAAACCTGTCACCATGTTCTTTTTATACAAAATATTTAGTCCACCAAAATTCAAATGGCCAAATCAAAGATGCCATAACCACTGTGTATCTTTTACAAGAGCACTAAAACTTAAATGCATTTTTTTTTTGATACTAAGAGAAAACATCCTCTTAGCAGTCATGGGTAATTTGGTTATCATCTTATTTTAACCATCAACAATAATGCATGAATCATTTTCCAATTCGACTATGTGGCCTTTTTGCACAAGTTGACCTACACTTAACAAATTATGCTTTAAGCCTAGTACATAAAATTAATCACCAATATATTTTTTCACTTCACCTTGTTTTGTTGTGATTAATATCCTCCCTTTCCCCATGACTGATGCAATTGTATCATTTCCCATTTTAACTTCAGATTTGATGGACTCGTCCAAATTCTAAAATAACCCTTTGCATCCTGTCATATTATTACTGCACCCACTATCAACATAGCATTTGTTATTATTTACTTTCTCCTTTATGTTTCATGTTAGCAAGACATAACCTTCCTGCCCTTCACCTTCGTTTGCATATTCGGCTTCCTGTTTACTTTCATCTGTAATCTTTTTTCTACATTCAACTGTAATATGTCCATACATTTGACAGTAACAACATTGAATAAATGATTTATCATACCTTTGAAAACCTCTACCTCTTTTCTAAAAATTTTCTCTACCTCAACCTCTTGCTTGAGTGTAACTACAATTTTTTTCATCACTTCTATTTCCTCTTTGACCTCTACCTCTTTGTTGAAAACATCCTCCTCTTCCTCTTAAATTTCTACCTCTTCCTCTTTGTGCTGAAGATGATTCTGGTGCAACTTCTTTTTCTTTCAACAATACTTTTCTCTTTAAATATTTCTCAAGTGGCTCTTTTTTTTATATATTTATTCTTTTCTCATGTATATATAGTGAACCCATAAGCTCATCTATAGATAAAATGGTTAGATTTTTTGATTGTTCAATAGCAATAACTACAAGATCATACTTTGTATGCAAACTTCTTAAAATATTTTCAACAATTTTTTGATCATTCATAACTTCACCATTTATTTTCATCTGATTAACTATCCCCATTGTGCGAGTAAAGTAACCTTCAAAACTTTTAAAATTTGACATTTGTAAAATTTCAAAATATTTTCTAAGCATTTGTAAACGAACTGCTCTTACTCTTTTTGTACCTTGAAATGATTGTGAAATAAGATCCCATGCTTCTTTGGCTGTTGAAATAGCTATAACTCTTGGAAGGAGAGTTTCATCAAGACCTTGCACAATGAACAATAATGCTTTTTGATCTTTTTTCTGATTATTCTCCACTAAATTTCTTTCATTTTGTGTGAGTGTTGCCAATGTTGCTGCATCTATTGGTTCTTAATACCCATCCTGCACAAATTCCCATAGCTCTTGTGATCTAAACAAAATCTTCATTTGGAAAATCCAAAAATCATAGTTTTTCCCATTAAATTTAGGAATTTGCAACTGTGTACTATTAGCATTCATTTCCATTTTGAACCAAATCAGAACCATATGTGAGAAACAATTAAGCAAAAACCAATAAATTACAGTACACTAATAAAAAGAAATTATAATATTCACTATTTTAAACTATGATTTTAAATTCATAGATACAGAGAGAAATTTTTTTTTGTTTACTCAAAAACATATAGCCAATTTCTTCACACTTTATTGATGAAAAAGATAGATATATATACATAAAACAACAATTACTTAAAAAAATTCCAATAGTCATATTTGGAAAGCTTCCCCAACTCAAAAAACTAAAACAAAAATTCTATGAGAAACTTTCTAACACGAACAAAACTAAAGCATAGTCTTTGGGAAACTTTCCCAACTAACAACTATACAAAACATATTTTTCTTATTTTAACAATTTCTAATAAGAATTACCGTGCTAAGCTCATCACAAGCATGGATAGGATAGAGTCACAGTGTCCATCAAGACCGAGTTGCGGGGGTGATATTCCAGTCAATCGATGCTACCGACAAACGAAGAAGGCATATAAGTCGATGCCCTGATTCAGTTGTGCGGCCATGATCTTATTCTTTTTCTTCCTATTTTTCTTCTGAGATTCATAATTTTCTCCCATGGATGCTATTCTTTGATTTTTTTTTCTCTACTCTATTTAGGAACTAAGTAAATAAATGTTTCTTCCTTTCATGGACGCTATTCTTTGATTTTGTTTTCTCTCCTCTATTTAGGAACTAAAATAAATAATTTGTTTTCTTCCTTTCCCTTTATTACTTAAGGATCGGTGGTTAAATATTAATTGTTTCTATTCATCGTTTAAAATTTGTGGTTTTACAAAACGGCTTTTTAAATTTTAACCATACATATTAATAAATATTATATTCTTTTGTAATAAAATAGAATATTATTCAAAGGAATGTTGAAAAGGAACTTCTTCCATCATAACATTACATAATTCAAATCAAAAGATGGTAAAAAGATATTTATGGTCACTTGTAGCCATACAAATAGAAATAACTATCGCACAAGTACCCCAAAACTATGCTTCAAAGCATCAACTTACACAAATATACTTTGTAAAACTTTACATATAAAATAAACTTCTTTTATTTACTAATGTTGCCAACATCTAAAGCAAGAACTATCTAAAATAATCTTGCAAACAACTAAAGCAGCATAAATACTATATTTAATAATGTTTTCTATCAACAATGGATGGATGGTCAGATTCATCATAGTCGCTCTTGGCAATCCTACATCTATTGGAATGTGCCGAGGGATGCCAAAATAGGCCCTCCAATCCATTCATTTATCTCTAGAGGACTAACCACCTTGATTTTCATACTACTACGTGCTAGAGGAGTGATCTCCTTGCTCCTTCTATCATCAATACTAGGGAACGTGGTAGACCCATCTCTAAGCACACTTTTTCCTACAGATCATTCCTAGTACCGACATCACACTTCATAATAAAGTTGGAGGTTTTCTCATGGATATCGGAGGTTTCCATCCTAATTAGAGATGACAGAAATTGCACCTAGTGGCATCTGAAATGTTAAACCATTTCAAGATCCATATTCACCCATCCCATGAGAACCAACGTTAATCACCTACCTATCACGAAGCTTGTAGTAATTGTCATTTGAAGAAATACTCTTGGCTGTTACAAGTTCCTGTTCATAGTAAAGTGCCACTAAACAATCTTCTCCTTAACATCATGAGAAATTCCTCGCTATGAAGTAGTCTTCAATGAATACCCTGTTTCAATAAGGATCTTCTTCAATGCATTTGAGAAATCTCACCTACCAAGATCCAACCTAAGAATAGCATGAGGCAGGGCATATCCTTCATAAATTGGCACTGTGTGACTAATACAATCACTAGAATCCAACATAATACCAGTTATACGACCACTTGCATACAGAGACAAAACAACCTGAATGGCAACATACATAGTGATGCAGCTCCAAGATTAACACCTGCAAATTCTCATAAATAACAAAAATAGTAGAACCAAAACAAAAGTAGAAAATGGAAGAATCCTAAGAATAATTCAATATTATTTTATTGGCAACAGCTTCATCCAAGATTAAAACCATAAAACATAGCAGTCTCTCAGAAAAATAAACCAACACCCCGACTCTTCCCCCTAGACTTAGTCATGTAACCCCTCATCAAATTATTTCTCACTCATTTTTTTCTCATAACTCCCTAACTTCTCTAAGACTCCCTGAATAATAAAAGACTCCTAAAAACTAACTCCACAAAGAAACAAACAAGGGACAGCTATCAACTACCAATAGAAAAATCATAAAAACTCAAAAATAGACTAAAAATAGTATGAATCATTCCCAAAAAGACTGATCGGTTACAACCAATTCCAAGTCAAGGAAGGAGCTGTTAATGCTCCACAAACTTGTAGCTATTAATGCTCCACATCATCCTGCCCTACTCTAAAAGAAGATTGGGTCTCTTGTCTATTTTGGTTCTAGTGCATGAGGTGGAAAAGTTTTTCTATACTTTAGTAAGTTAGCTTCTAAAATCCAAGATTTGTAAGAATCAGGAAAGCCCTCCCACTTAACAAAATGCAACTTATAAGAACTGGATCAAGTAGCCATCAATTTGGTATCTAGTACCCGTTCAATCTGTTGCCTTGTCTTCCTTGGAAAATGCTTAACCCAATTGTCATCATCTATCTCATTTTTCTCATCTTCTACCTGTTCGTCACCAGTTTCAACTGAGTATGAATGAAGGTCGGCAACATTAAAGATGGGACTAATGTCTAAATCTTCTGGCAATTCAATTTGATAAGTATTGTCATTTATCTTCTTCATGATTCTACATGGCCTAATTTTCTTTGGCTTCAACTTGTTGTAGGAACCTTGTGGATACCTCTCTTTGCTTAGGTGTACCATGACCAACTCTCCTTCTTGAAAGACCTTACTTCTTCGATGCAAATCAGCATTCTTCTTATATTGTTCATTCATGGACTGCAATTTGAGTCTGACCTGCTGATGTATCTCAAAAAAAATTTCTAAAAGTCTGTAGCTTTATGGCTGCTATGTGTACTTACTAGCAAGTCAACTAAATCCATGACTCCCTTAGGATTTGCACCATATACAATTTGAAAAGCAGACTTAGTAGTTGATCTATTTATGTTGGAATTATAGGCAAACTCTGCTTGTGGTAACACCAAATCCCATTGTCGAGGATTGTCTCCAACTAAACACCTCAATAGATTACCCAAGCTCCTATTCACTACTTTTGTTTGACCATCAGTTTGAGGATGATATGTTGAACTGAATTGCAACCTGCTATCCAACATTTTCCATAAGATTCTCCAAAAGTGACTTAAGAACTTGGCATCCCTATCACTTGTTTTTTTTTTTTTTTGGAACACCATGCAAACTCACAACTTCCCTGAAAAATAAGTGTTCCACCTGACTCACATCATTTGTCTTCTTACAGGATATGAAATGGGCCATTTTGGAAAAACGGTCCACCACTACAAACACTGAATCGTTGCCTTTTTGGGTTCATGGAAGCCGGAAAACAAAATCCATAGAGATATCAACCCATGGTTCCTTCGGCACGGGTAAGGGCATGTATAAACCAGTATTTTGACTACCCCCTTTGCTGTTTCACACACTCTACAAGCAACAACAAACTTGTTCACATCTCTCCTCATATTAGGCCAAAAGAACTTCTCGCTAACTAGTCCAAAGGTCTTATCTCTTCCAAAATGTTTATTGTGTCCTGTTAAAGCCAGGCCATCTGAGAGTCGTCCACCCGCCACCTCTGATACAATGCACAATGACGACCAGACACCTCGCTGTGAAACAGAAGAGCTTTGAAACCCCCGAATACAGTTCTCCAACCACACATAAAACTGAGATTTTCCAGGAACATTATCATAACAGAACATCGAATCATCCACCATTTCAGAACTGTCAAGAAAATGAACAGAAGCCGCTTGTTAAATTTTTCACAAATGGTAATTTCTTCCGAATTTAAAGCTTACTGCTACGTAATGCCAAGCAACTGCCTATTCTTATCCTGCTTCACCCTAAAAAAATTCTTGTATTGCCAAGCTCTCTAGAATCGCTTCTTTATAGAGAACTAATAGAAGCGTCATGGAGTATTCGCGTTAGTTTCCATGAAGTCTGTATGAGAGCATAAGGAAGATACGAGGACCTCGTGTTAGTTTCCATTCTGCTCTCATACAGACCTCATGTTAGTTTCCATCCTGCTCTCATACAGACTTCACGGAAACTAACACGAATACTCCATGACGCTTCTATTAGTTCTCTATAAAGAAGTGATTCTAGAGAGCTTGGAAATACAAGAATTTTTTTAGGGTGAAGCAAGATAAGAATAGGCAGTATCAATTTCGAAATTGCAGAAGAAGTTGAACGTTTAGGGTGATTCTTTCTTTCTCTGAATCATTAGAATAGAAATCTGCGTTGATTCTTCTCCGTAAAAATCAAGTTGCGAAGCTCAAAGAGATGCACTGAATTATCACAGGTACATATCTTTTCTTAATTTTATCTACAATTATCAAATTGAGAGAGTTTGAATAATCACAGTACATGTATTTGTGTTTCTCAGATATAATGGGCAGATCAGCGGTTAAGATATTGGCAATCCTCCTCCTCTGCGTTATTTGTATTGCCAATGTCTCCGGCAGGCACAATCTTGATGAACACATTGCAAATGAGAATTCCCGTGCTAAGTTCATCCCAAGCGTGGATAAGAGTTGTTCATCACATCGAAGTTGCGGTGGCGACATCCCAGAGAAAGGATGCTGCCCACAAAAGAAGAAGGCATATAAGTCGACACCATGATCTTGTTAGAATTTTTCTTGGAAAATTCACCATCAATAATTTACTGCAGGAAAATTCACTGCCATCAGCAATTAATCCCCATTGAAAATTAACCATTAAAAATTCATACAATTAATTTTTTGTGCGATAAATTGTCATGTGTAAATTTTCCAACTGTGAATTGTTGATGGGGAATTTGCCATCGATGAATTGTTGACGGCGAATTCGCCGTATACCTATTAGAATAAGTCATAACCGGACTGTCAATATGTCAGTAAGAATTGTAGAGGTCTCTTTGTTTTTCAGTTCGTTGTAAGTAGTATCTTGTTTTCCATATGGTTAGCTGTTAAAATCCTAAACACATTTATAGGAAGATTGCTTAGGTATTTGTATGAATCAAATATGTAATACAGTTTATGAATAATTCAAGTGAGTCTTTCATCTATTTCGCCATCTTTGTAGTGGAAAATGTGTCTGACCTTGTTCATTTGCTTCTTAATTTTTTTATTATATGCATAATTTCATACTCTCGATGCTAGTCTTTGGTTTTTTTCTCTCTCCTCCGTTTGGGAAATAAACAAATAAATATTTTATTCCTTTCTCTTTAGAGCCCAAGCATCAAAAGTTAAATAATAATTGTTCTATTCATCAATCAAATTCTGTGGTTTTCTCGAGGATAATTGTTTTCATTTATAATCTTATATATTAATAAATATTTATTTTGATTGTTAAAAAATTAATAAAAAAATTAGAATATATTATTTCTAAATGATTGTAAGTATTTTTTTTATCTCTAATTATTAAAACTAGTAAATTATAATCTTTTATAAAAAATTTAATTTTATTGAAAGAGTGTAATATTCATTTACTTTGAGATAATAAAATTTATCACCATTAAAAATAAATGTTGTATTAAAAGGAGGAGTGGATAAGTCATTTTGAAGGTAGGGATTAGCCCACTTAAGAAGGTTTATACAAGTGAGGATTAAGAGCTTTTAATTTATTTTGAAATTTCTTAATTTTGAGAAGCACAAGCACGCTTAACATGTAGCAACAATATAGTATTGTTAATATCGACACTATTATGAGCAAGTAATATAGCTGACCAAAAGGCCATTAATCTTGTGATCCTATTAAGGAATTCACTCCCTTTGTAGATAAGTAAGAGTTGAGAAATGGCAATGGCTATAGGATTAAATCCTTCATCAATGACATACACAAATATCTACTTGATACAAGTAAAGCTCATAAGAATATGTTTCTTTTTTCTTTCCTTTAAAAGGCTATAACATTATGTAATTTAATCGTCTCAATTTATTCACTAGTTTCTTGGTTAAATAGTGTGTGCTTCTCTCATGCATTGTGAAGGTGTTTTGTTGTAGATGGTGACTCTGGGAGGTGGTCAACACCAACAATTTTAGGGTGAGGCAACATAAGCATAAGAAATATCCAATTCCAAATTGTAGAAGAAATTAACAATTTAAAAAAGTTCAACAAATAGATAATTTAATTCATTTTATCAAGAGTTGAACTAAAAGAGTAGATGATTTTGCATATGGTGTATCCTGAAAATCTCAGTTTTATGTTTGATTGGATAAATTTATTAGCAATTTGAGGGGGCTATATTTCTAGAGCAAGTTATCTTCGTTTGGGTTGCAATGCATTGGATGTTAAGAGGAAAAATTGTTATTATTGGTTCTCTTGAATGATCCTCAAATCTATTGTATATCTCTATATTCCGAGTGTCGGAGCATGTAAAACACTTATTAGGTGGGACAAAAACCAAAAAAAAATCTAATTGAGCTTAGATGTAGTGTGATTAGGTCAAATAAGTAAAGTAAAATAGTTAGGGAAAATCTCTTTTCACACTAAAATAGCTCAAAAATTAAACATGCACAACGCTCTTGAAATATATTAGAGTTAAGCTCCTAGTTTTATTTAGAGTTTAAATTACTGATTAATTCAAAATAATAGAAGGTAATCCATATAAACCTATCAAGGAGACATGGTGAAGATATTTTATTAATAAATTTACTCTTTCACCAATAAGCATTCATGGCTTAGTTTATTTGCTGATACAAATAAAATATGAAGAAAATTGGAAACATTCTTATAAATATAATTGACGAAAAACCCATACTACATCTAAAATCTAACAAATTGACCAAACATTTCATCTAGGTTAAATAGGAGACATAGTAAAATTTAGTCAACCATATCTACATTAATAATTAAAAACTCAGGGTAGTGGGCCTAGCTCGATTGGCTACGACATCCTGTTGCAAGCAAGAGGTCACAAGGTCTAGTCTCCCCACCGTCCCTATGGTATTGGAGGGCGTGTCATGCCAGTTTCATCGATCACGTGAATTTTTTTTACTAGGAACACTAAAGTTTATAGGGGGACAGATACCTGACCGATTCATATAGTCTTAAAATAATAATAATAATTAAAAACTCCTTTGGAATTCAAAAGAGACAACCCCAAACTTGAACCTTTGAATGATTTTTCACACTTGCATCAAATCTAATATGCCATAATTTAATGAACAATCATACCTAGTTAGGAAACTAATGGCCCCCTTCAAAATTTTTTTTTGATTAGCTATGCATAAGAAGAGCACACAAATAAAATAATTTAAAACAACAATCACCTTCGTTTCTCCTTGTGGCTACCAAGTTTTATGAGCCTATCCCTTAAGGAAAGATAAATATTCCCATACACTCGTAAATTTTCATAACAAAGAATACTTAGAATAATATGTAATTTCATCACAAATAACATTAGGATTAAAGACCACCATAATATGAGCATCACTCTTTTGGAGGCAACCATTAGACTATTGAGGATTTTTAATAGGTTTATTAGATGTGAACAAGATTTCATGAATAACTATGTGCAAGTTTTTACATCAACATTTTGGATCATACTCCATGATCCATAATCATGATGATAAGCAAATAGATAGATGATCCTCTCTCTATCTACTTATCATCCTAATGATGGATCATGGAGTATGATCTAAAACATTAATGTAAAAACTTGCACACAGCTATTCTAGAAATCCTATTCACATCTATCATGGACCATGGAAACAAAATGTTATTAGAGTAAAAAACATGTTTATGTTGCATGATAAAATTAATAGCATCTTGTTGACCATATGTCATTGACCCTTCTATTAAACTCCTTAAAATTAAAAGGAAAGGGACCACTTGGATCCCCTCTTAGTCCTGCCATTAAAATAAGAAAACCATTGAACCATAAACTATAAAAATAAAACCTTGACAAGTTTCACATAGAGAGCATTTAGAATAATTGGAAGAAACTAACCTACAAAGGGTAGGCCAAGGTGCATGAAAGGACCATCAAAATAGATAGAAGGAAATAGCAAGTCTGCTAAACCAACATGCAACTAGAAAATTAGCTCTACATTGCTCAACTTGTCTCTAGAATGAATTTATAAAACAATTTATCAATTACATAAAAAATTGAAATTTTAATCTTTCAACGAAGGCTTGAAGACAAAAACATTAATAACTATAAATGAAGGGTTATTATGGTTATTACTATTGAAAAGATCCTACAATACTTACTTTGTGGGGTTCACATCTCTCATCATCTCAGTGTTGATACCTTGTATAACACATGAAGGTTAAAATTCCACAATGATCAACTTGATGATTGCTAAAAATAAAAATCAAAGGAAAAATAACACAACATGCTGCAAAAAGCAAAAAAGAATTAAAAATAGGCTCTTCAAACTCTAGAGAATGTGTAGACTTATAAAATCTTATGGGTCTCACAAATAAAATACTTCTATGGAAGTTCCTTAGACCTCAAATTTTCTACGAAGCGCAATTTATGAAAGAGTGTCAAGAGTTATCTTCTTCTTATCTAGCTAATTTAAAGAAAATTACTTATCATGTAGAAATGCTTCCTTTGAACTAAAGCTACCTATCTAAAAGGAATGCTATAGAATCTCCTTTATGTAGCTAGGGGTGAAGTATGTCAAGCAATAGTAGCTTTTTGAGATGCATAAAGTGACACTTATAATGGTTCTTGAGAGAATTTTGGCTTACCAAACATCTACCCATGAGGGGAGATAACATCTAAAGGGTTCAAAATTATAGCTCATTTTTTTGAGAACTATACCCTAGATCCTAAGCATGGCTTAGTTGGGGGTGCTTTAATATTAAGGTTCTTTTTTATAGACTCACCACTATAGGCCAACCTTTTTTTTAACAAGATATGGAGACCTATAAGTGGATGGAATGCTAGGATTAGAGTTGGGACATACCAAAGGGAAATTCTAGACCTTATACTCAAAAGATTATAATTGATAGTAAGTATAGTGAAATTTTAAATAGAGAACACATTAAGTGTATTCCATTTGTCCAATTCAAATGTGTACTATTTCCTTTGAATCCTTTGAGAGATCCACTTCTATAGAGACCCTCTTTTAAACTCAAGTCAAGAAGAATCTATTTAGTTAGACATATATCACAAAGCCTAGAGATGCATCTTTGCATTTTAAAGAGTTCTACCATGACATGTGTAAACTAAGAAACTCGGTCTATAAAGAAACACATAATTTTTTCATTAGACATGATAAAATCTCTAATCTAAAATGAGAAAATAAACGAAACGGAATGAACAAACTAGAAATCTAATTTAAAATTGACTTTAACATAATTGAATTCAATAAATTAAATATAGAAAAACAAGACAAACTCCTACTTCATAATAAATAATATAACATCAAAAACAAATAAACCAAAATCTTATAGAAGCCTCTTCTCTTTCTTTGCCACTCCTTGGAGAAAAATCATCATGATAATATTATTAAAATGACACAATAAAAAGAACTATTCCCATTAACTACATAATAAAAAAAAATCATTGCGTAAAGCCACTGCGAGAGTAGTTTTCCCGCTACCTTTGATACAAAGCACAACGAAAAACACCTTGGTATCGAGCAAAAGCGCTTTGAAATCCCCAATATAGTTCTCCAATCCCACATAAAACTTAGAGTTAAGCATTATCATAACAACACGTCAAATAATCCACCATTTTAGAACTGCCCATGAAATGAACCTGTAGACATGCAAAATTAGCATTATGCATAATCATATTCCATTCAGCAAATAAATCAAGTTTATTTATCAATCTCCTAAAGTCATCAAATTAAATCAAATAAATCAAACTTGATCATATCATCATCCTTTTAATTAAATAAATTAGGACTTTATTTAATTGAAATCCAATTCATATTTCTCTCTTTGATTTGATTTAAATCCCTAAATCAAGTCAAATTGGTCAAATCATCCTAATCATCATTAATTTAATCTAACCATGATTAAATGCTAAATATTACCCACTTGCATTCTCTAGATTATGCCACTTGCACAAATAAATCAATTTATTGATTTATTAAAACCCTCATTTTCACTCAACATGGCCCTCAAGTTTGAAAATCATGACAAGTTGATTTGTCCCTCCAACATTGCATTTATTGCTCTTTTTCTTGTCCCCCTCTCTAAATTTATTGCAAAATTTGAATTCAAATTTCCCCCCTCTTGGGCACACTTCCCAAATCTTGCACATCCATTGGCTTACCATCACTTGACAAGTGGCCTCTTCTCATTGGTGGATCTTTAGTCCCACATTCACCCATTTGGCCAATCTCTCATCAAGAAAATCTTTAAAAGGGAGGCATCATTCTTCAACAAAGGGACACAATCACTCATACAAGGTCACTCTCTTCATTTGAGAAATGATCTTGTCCATCATTATCATTACCTTATCTAAAAGGATTGGGAAAGGGCTTCTTTCCATAGAAGCACCAATCCACTATAAGATGCTAGTTTGATTATTAGAATGATGCCTTTCTATGTTTTACTTGTTTCTTTGGCTTTATTCTTGTGATTAGATGAATCTTATAGGGGATCTTTTATTTGCTTTGGTTTACTAACAATACTAAGGGTTTTTGTTTTTGAGCTAATGTAGATTTAGGGTCCTACATAAAAAAAATCAAAAAAAGGATTGAAAACAGTAAAGAAAAAAAATTGTCCTCTAGTGAAAACCACTACGGTGGCGCTTTAGGCAAGACCATGATGAAAACTTGGAAAATAGGCGTCATGTGTAGAATCGAGCATCTACGTGCACTAGTTCAGATGAAAGCATCTCATCCCATTCGTAATAAATCCAACATTTCATCCATCTTATCCATAATAAATCCATTCATCCATGAACCATTGATCCAATCCATTTTCATCTATCTACATCCATCATCCAAGTTATATTGATCTTGATGAAATTTTGGGGAACATTTTATGTTTGCTTATGGTAAACATCTTGACATGGGTCATTTTCATTGATCTTATCCTATCCAACGTTATCTGAGCCATGAAGCATTATCCAAATGAGCATTTTGAACACCTTATCTTATCACAAGATAATCAATATCTCTCCATCCACAGGCCTATTCAAGCATCCATCCATGACATACTGTACATTGCTAGACACTGGGGGCGGATATTTACATCTTGCTTTGAGAATAAATCTTGATCTATATCCTCGGACTTATGTGGCAATCCGAACATTGGAAAACGTGAAACCAAATTGGTCAAAGCATTTGTGAGCTAGAATCCAAATCACTAGCCCATGGTATATTTTGACAAGAAGATGTTCCTTATCAGTCTTCATCTTTTATCAAACATCGATCCAAACAATCAATATTAGTCATATCTAATGCACCTTTAGAATGTCACATCAAATCATTCAAACAACTTTTGTTCCAAACCAAGCTTCATCAATCATGATCAATGAAATCCAATCAAAAAATCATCATCTCGAGATATCCTTGTGTTGCTTAACACTATCCTTGCATTGTCTTGTATCCTCGACAATGTTATCATTATTAATCTTGATCAATCCAATCCTTGCATTCTTGTGTATCCTCAACAATGTTATCATCATCATCAATCCATCGATTCGATCAAACAACCTTAGCTTAGTCTTCAACAAAAATCTCAAACAAAGCACTGATATCATCACACATATCCATATCCAAATCGTCAAAACATGCAAAAATCCAAAAATATCCATAACATGTCAAAAATCCAAAAAACATTCATAAAACATAAAACATCAAAACATTGGAATCCGAACTACATAGCCTCTGAGCTTAAACATAGGCAAGGCTCATCTTTGATTAGCCCCCGAGACATCAAAATCCAAAAACATTCAAAAAACATCAAAATCCAAAACAATCGAAAAACATCAAAATCCAAAAACATTCAAAAACATCAAAATCCAAAAACATTCAAAAAAACAAAAAAAATCCAAAAACATCACAAAATTCAAAAATCAAAACATCGCAAAATCCAAAATCCAAAAACAGCCTCAAAACATTTCGAAACGTCAAAAAAATCCAAATATTTGAAAAAAATCCATCTGTCTCATCTCGTTTGCACCCGCAATAATCAATCATCCATAATAAATTGATCATCATATTCATCCTTTGGCAACACAAATAGAAACAATCACAACAGTTAGCAAAATCAATCTTCAATCGTAAAATCAAAATCGAAACAACAAATCTATAACACAAAATCAAAATCTTGATCATTCGCAAACATGTCAATCAACGTCATATCAATAGCCTATTAATCAACTTATCAAACCATCATCATCCTATACAATGCATGTCCTAGGATATATCATTCTGACAATGGGCATCATTTTGGATATCACCTTGGATTCTTATCCTATCAAAACAAATCCCTTTGGCTAAAGGTATGAAGAACATTGGCTTGTTTGCGTACTTGATATTTTCTTTTGATTTAACTTATTGCACTCATTCCAAAGACCTCTCGATGATATCTAAACGGAGGATTTAGAGGTATAGGAATGGGGCAACAATCATTATTTTTTTGTCTGTTGTGCTTGTTGGATGTTCTTGTAAAATAACTTGGCAAATACTTGCTTTGTTACGTACGTCCTAGCAAGGTTTCCATATGTCAAGTGTGAACAAGAACACTCCTATCTATTTGTTAAGTCAAAGTCCATCACACTAGGTACAATGCCATCTTGGTTCTTTATACCTTAATGCATTGTATCTACATGTGTAATCAAACATAAGGTAAGTAGCCCTTTTAAAATCCCAATCCTTGATAAGCAAATCATCCATCTATCATCATCATTTCTTATCATCATTTCTCATGATCATCTCTCATAATGTTGGCTTGGTGGATCCTCTTGTCATAATCTAATTTCTTCATTTTCTGCACTAACATCACAGCATGAATAGTTAATCATCATCACCAATACATCCATCATGCATCCATCATGCATCCATCGTGCATTCATATCATCATCATAATATAGATCTATTAATCTAAGCATCTCATAAATCATCACATTTGCATAAATCATGCATTTGCATAATCACATCATATCATCATCATAATATAGATCTGTTAGTCTATGCATCTCATAAATCATCCATTGCAACATATCACATCACCAATCTCATCCATCTCATATCATATAATCATTTAAGTTGTTTAGGATAATATATATTTGTTATTCTAAGCATTTTGAAATCATCTCATTTGCATCATCATCCATAAACATCCATTTTGAACCTCTTTATCATGAGATCGACCCTCAATTTGAATCTTTTTGCTCAATCTCTCGAGGGGGCAATGTACAGTGTACTTTCCATTGGGGCATTCGAACAATTAGGAACTTTTTAATTTTGATCACGACAAGTTTATTGTTTGAACCAATGCAACAAGTACATTGCTTCAAAGAGGGGCAAAATGTAGAAACGCAAAATTAGCATTATGCATAATCATATTCCATTTAGAAAATAAATCAAGTTTATTTATCAATCTCCTAAATTCATTAGCTTAAATCAAATAAATCAAACTTGATCCTATCATCATCCCTTTAATTAAATAAATCGGGACTTTATTGAATTGAAATTCAATTCATATTTCTCTCTTTGATTTGATTTAAATCCCTAAATCAAGTCAAATTGGTCAAATCATCCCAATCATCATTAATTTAATCTAACCATGATTAAATGCTAAATCTTATGGACTTGCATTCTCTAGATGATGCCACTTGCACAAATAAATCAATTTATTGATTGATTAAAACCCTCATTTTCACTCAACATGGACCTCAAGTTTAAAAATCATGACAAGTTGATTTGTCCCTCCAACATTGCATTTATTGCTCTTTTTCTTGTCCCCCTCTCTAAATTTATTGCAAAATTTGAATTCAAATTTCCCCCCTCTTGGGCACACTTCCCAAATCTTGCACATCCATTGGCCTATCACCACTTGACAAGTGGCCTCTTCTCATTGGTGGATCTTTAGTCCCACATTCACCCATTTGGCCAATCTCTCATCAAGAAAATCTTTAAATAGAGGCATCATTCTTCAACAAAGGGACACAATCACTCATGCAAGGTCACTCTCTTCATTTGAGAAATGATCTTGTCCATCATTATCATTCGCTTATATAAAGGGGTTGGGAAAGGGCTATTTTCCATATTAAAATAGCACCAACCCCCCTATAAGATCAAGTGTTTGCTTCGTTTAAGAATAAGGAGTAGTTATTTTTTATTGTATTTGCTCAAGTATTTCATCTTTTTCCTTGTTTTCTAACAATACAGATGGATTTTATTGGGAACTCTTATTTTATACTTTCATTTTGATATAACACTTTGAATGTTTGCTTTGCTAATATAAGTTGGAAATGGGGTTCACAGAACCAAAGCCACTTTTTAAAATTTTCAGAAGCAGTAGTTTCTTCCCAATTTGAAGCTGACTGCTGCGTAATCCTAAGCGGCTTCTCCTTAAAATGATTCCTTTATGTGATTTCTTTTCTTCGTAAGGCTATCATACACGTCATCGTTAAAATATAATAGGATTGGTTTTTCTAATGTTTCAATGACATTGGCATTCTCAGCATATAAGCAAAGAAATCTGCATAGTTTCTTTCTTCTTTTTTCCGTTGCAACGGTATGCGAATCCTCATGTAAAATATTGATGGAATTCAATTCAAACACTGCATCCACATCAATTCTATGACTAAACCTCCTACCTTCCTCCTGCTGTCACACAAACTTCATGCAAAGTAACGCGAATACTCCATGACACTTCTATTAGTTCTTTATAAAGAAGCGATCCTAGAGAGCTTGGCAATACAAGAAATTTTTTAGGGTGAAGCAGGATAAGAATAGGCAATATCAATTTCAAAATTATAGAAGAAGTTAAACATTTAGGGTGATTCTTTCTTTCTCTGAATCATTAGAGCAGAAATCTGCATTGATTCTTCTCCATAAAAATCAAGTTGCAAATCTCAAAGAGATGCACTAAATTATCACAGGTACATATCTTTTCTTATTTTTATCTACCATTATCAAATTGAGAGAGTTTGAATAATTACAGTACATGTATATGTGTTTCTCAGATATAATGGGCAGCTCAGCGGTTAAGATATTGGCAATCCTCCTCCTTTGCGCTATTTGTATTGCCAATGTCTCCAGCAGGCACAATCTCAATGAACATATTGCAAATGAGAATTACCCTGCTAAGTTCATCCCAAGCATGGATAAGAGTTGTTCATCACATCCGAGTTGCGGTGGAGACATCCTAGAGAATGGATGCTTCCCAACCAAGAAGGCATATAATTCGACGCCATGATCTTGTTAGAATAAGTCATAACAGAACTGTGTTCATGTGTCAATATGTCGGTATTGCAGAGCCGTCTTTGTTTTTCAGTTTGTTGTAGATAGTGTCATGTTTTTGTTATCCAGATATGGTTAGCTGTCAAAATTCTTAGCACATTTAAAGTAAGATTGATTAGATATTTGTATCTATCAATATATGATATAGTTTATGAATAATTTAAGTGAGTCTTTCCGCTATTTTTCTGTCTTTTTCTTGAATATATGTTTGACCCTGTTATTTCCCTTCCTAATTTTCTTACTGTATGCATAATTTCATCCTATGGATGCTAGTCTTTGGTTTTGTTTTCTCTCCTCTGTTTAGGAAATAAGTAAACAAATATATTACTCCTTTCACTTCAGGGAAATCTGTGGTTTTATCGAGAATATTTTTTTCATTTTAAATTATACATATTAATAAATATTTATTTTAATTGTTAAAAAAATAATTTAAAAATCAGAGTAAATTAATTCTAAATGATTGTAAGTTTCTTTTTTATTTTTAATCATTAAAAACAATAATTATAATCTTTATTATAAAAAATAGAATATTATTGAAAGAGAGTAATATTCAATTAAATTGAGATGATAACATTTATCACAATTAAAAATAAATATTTTACCAAAATGATGAGTTGGTAGGTCATTTTTAGGGCAGGGAATAATCCACTTAAGAAGGTTTAAACAAGTGAGGATTAAGAAATTTTAATTTATTATGAAAGTTCTTAATTTTAAGAAGCACAAGCACACTTAACATGTAGCAACAACATGACTATGTTCTTAATGTTAACACTACTATGAACAAGTGATATAGCCAACCAAAAGGCCATTAATCTTTTTATGCTATCAAGGAATCCAACCCATTTCCAAATTGTAGATGAAATGGGCTCATAAAGGCATTTTTCAAAAAGTATGATTCAATCCTTTCATACCAAACTCTAGGTGATTGTTTTAAACCATACAAAGCTTTGTTTAGTTTGAGCACTTTACCTTTTTCACCATTAATCTCATAACTAGCTGGTTGCTCAATGTAAATTTTTTCCTCCAATACACCATTCAAGAAAGCTAATTTTACATCCATATGAAAAAGTTTCCAACCCTTTTGAGTTGTAAGAGCTAAAATCATATGAATAGTATCTATTCTAGCAATAGGTGCAAAAACTTCATTATAATCAATACCTAATTTTTGTTTGTAGCCCTTCACTACAAACCTGGCCTTGTATTTATTCACTTTACCTTGCTCATTGTACTTTGTTTTATACACCCACTTTACTCCAATTGGCTTCTTATGCTCAAGAAGATCTACAATTTCCCATGTTTGATTATTTTCTATGGTTGCAATTTCTTCATTCATAGCTTTAACCCATTTATCATCATTTATAGCTTCTTCAAAAGTAATAGGATCACTATCAGCCAAAAATGCAAAATAACAAGTATCTTCATTTACCTGTTAATTCTTGATATATGTCAGACAAGCTCCTTGTTTTCTGCCACTTTTTTGGAGATGCTGATGTGGATGATGAAGAACTACTTGATGAAACATGACCATCACTTGGTGGAGATGAAGAAGAGATTCTTCTAAGTGTTGATTTTTGAATGCTGCTACTGGCTCTTGTGTTAACAACTGCATTTTTTTGTTGATTTGTAGCTTCATCTTGAATATTAACTTGCTGATATTTCTCTTTCAGATTCCAACACCACTCCTGATCTTCAAGAAACTTCTCATGTCTACTTATCACCAACTTTTTTGTCTCATGATTGTACAACCTATATGCCTTATATTCTTCATTGTACCCAACAAAGATACATTTTTTTGCCTTATCATCTAATTTACTTCTAAGTGCATCTAGAACATGAGAATAAGGAATACAACCAAAAATTATTAGGTGATCTACTTGAGGGTTGTATCCTCCCCATGCTTCTTCTGGTGTCATGATCCAAACTAAATTTGTAGGACATCTATTAAAAATATAACCTACACAACCTACACAACAAATTGCTTCTTCCCAAAAATCTTTCGGTAAATTCTTAACTTTAAGCATACTCCTTGCCATATTTAAAATTGTTCTATTTTTTCTCTCAGCTACACTATTTTGCTGTGGTGTATACCTTGTTGTTAGCTACCTTTTAATGCCATTTTCAGTACAAAAATTATGTAAATCATGAGAAATATACCCTCCACCCCTATCAGTCCTTAAAATTTTGAGAAAATAACCACTTTTCTTTTCAACTAATTCTTTAAATTCTTTGAATTTCTTGTAAGTATATGATTTATTTTTCAAAGGATACACCCAAAGTTTTCTACTATAGTCATAAATAAAAGTAAAAAAATATCTCATACCAGATAATGAAGTAACCTCTATTGGACCACATAGATCTGAACGAACTAGCTCTAATGGCTCTGAAGATCTCCAGGAATCCCTTATTAGAAAGGGATTGCTATGGTGCTTTCCAAGAATACAACCTTCACATTCTTCATCCAGTTTTTGGATAAGTGGTAAACCCATCACCATGTTATTTTTATACAAAAGATTTAGTCCACCAAAATTCAAATGGCCAAATCTAAGATGCCATAACCACTGTGTATCTTTTACAAGAGCACTAAAACTTAAACGCATATTGTTTATGATACTAAGAGAAAACATCCTCTTAGCAGTCATGGATATTTTGGTTATCATCTTATTTTAACCATCAACAATAATGCATGATTCCATTTCAAATTTCACTATGTGGCCTTTTTGCACAAGTTGACCTACACTTAACAAATTATGCTTTAAGCCTGGTACATAAAATACATCACCAACATATTTTTTTTCACCTTGTTTTGTTGTGATTAATATCCTCCCTTTCCCCATGACTAATGCAATTGTATCATTTCCCATTTTAACTTCAGATTTGATGGACTTATCCAAATTCTGAAATATCTCTTTGTATCCTATCATATGATTACTGCACCCACTGTCAACATACCATTTGTCATTATTTACTTCCTCCTTTGTGTTGCATGTTAGCAAAACATAACCTTCATACCCTTCACCTTCATTTGCATATTGGCCTTCCTATTTACTTTGATCTGTAATCTTTTTTCTACATTCAACTGCAATATGTCCATACTTTTGATAGTAAAAACATTGAATAAATGATTTATCATACCTCTGAAAACCTTTGCCTCTTTTTTGAAAATATCCTCCTCTTCCTGTTGAATTTCTACCTCTTCTTCTTTGTGCTAAAGATGATTCTGGTGCAACTTCATTTTCTTTCAATGATACTTTTCTCTTTAAATATTTCTAAAGTGGCTCTTTTGCTAATTTATTTATTCTTTGCTCATGTATGTATAGTGAACCCATAAGCTCATCTACAGATAAAATGGTTAGATATTTTGATTGTTCAATAGCTATAACTATAGGATCATATTTTCTAGGAAAACTTCTTAAAATATTTTCAACAATTTTTTGATCATTCATAACTTCACCATTTATTTTCATCTGATTAACTATCCCTATTGTGTGAGTAAAGTAATCTTCTAAACTTTTAGAATCTAACATTTGTAAAATTTCAAAATCTTTTCAAAGCATTTCTAAACAGACTGCTCTTACTCTTTATGTACCTTGAAATGATTGTGTAAGAAGATCCCATGCTTCTTTGGCTATTGAAATAACTATAACTCTTGGAAGGAGAGTTTCATCAAGACCCTACACAATGAACAATAATGCTTTTCTATCTTTTTTCTGATTATTCTCCAATAAATTTCTTTCATTTTGTGTGAGTCCTGTCAATGCTGCTACATCTGTTGGTTTTGAATACCTATTATGCACAAAATCTCATAGCTCCTATGATCTAAACAAAGTCTTCATTTCAAAACTCCAAAAATCATAGTTTTTCCCATTAAATTTAGGAATTTGCAACTATGTACTATTAGCATTCATTTCCATTTCGAACCGACTCTGATACCATATGTGAGAAACAATAAACCAAAACCCAATAAATGCCAGTACACTAATAAAAATAAATTATAATATTCATTATTTTAAACTATGATTTTAAATTCACAGAGGCAGAGAGAAAAAAAAATTATTTATGCAAAAATATACAACCAATGTCTTCAAACTTTATTGATGAAAAAGATAGATATATATACATAAAGTAACAATTACTTAAAAAGCTTCTAATATTCATATTTGGAAAGCTTTCCCAACTCAAAAAAGTAAAACAAAAAATCTGTGCGAAAGTTTCTAACACAAAGAAAACTAAAGCATAGTCTTTGGGAAACTTTCCCAACTAACAACTATACAAAACATATTTTTCTTATTTTAACAATTGCTAATAAGAATTACTATGCTAAGCTCATCACAAGCATGGATAAGTTAGAGTAACAGTGTCCATCAAGACCGAGTTGCGGGGGTGATATTCCAAACAATCGATGTTGCCGACAAATGAAGAAGGCATATAAGTCGATGCCCTGATTCAAGTTGCAGAAGAAATTAACTGTCTGTAAAATGTTCAAGTTGCAACATAGCCTACCAGTTGTGTTTCTCCTCCAAGAGCAAAACTACAAATATAATGGGCAGCTCAATGCTTATGAAATTGACAACAAATTTTCTCCTTTTTAACATTATCTGTATAGTCAATGTGGCAAGCAAGCATAACCTCTATGCACATATTGTTTCTAGAAAAAATAAACAACAAATGGAAGTACACTAATAAAAAGAAATTATAATATTCTATATTTTAAACTATAATTTTAAATTCATAGAGGTAGAGAGAAAAAACTTTTTATTTACTCAAAAATATACAGCCAATGTCTTCACACTTTATTGATGAAAAAGATATATATATATATATATATATATAACAACAATTACTTAAAAGGCTTCCAATAATCATATTTGGAAAGCTTCCCCAACTCAAAAAACTAAAACAAAAAATCAATGAGAAACTTTCTAACACAAAGAAAACTAAAGCATAGTCTTTGGGAAACTTTCCCAACTAACAACTATACACAATATTTTTTTCTTATTTTAACATCCTCCATAAAATATGATTTGTGGGACAACTTCTCATCCCTAAAATATTCTTTAGTCTACTGAAATCTTCTTCCTTCAAAGGCTTTGTCAAAATGATAGCTACTTGATTTTTGGACCTGCAATAAGAAAGTTTAATTTCATTATTTTTAACCAACTCCCCGATGAAATGAAATTTGATGTCTATGTGCTTGCTTCTCCCATGAAAGACTGGATTTTTAAAAAGTGCAATAGCTGATTGATTATCAAAAAATATAATTGTTTCTTCCATTTGGGGCTGCAACAATGCTTCAAGCATTTTTCTTAACCAAACTGCTTGACAACCTGTTGAAGTGGTTGCCACATATTCTGCTTCTGCTGAAGACAATGCAACAATGGGTTGTTTCTTTGAAGACCATGAAATTACACCTGAACCAAGAGTAAAAACATACCAAGAAGTACTTTTCCTATCATCTTGATTTCCAACCCAATCACTATCTGTATAACCAGTTAACTTCAAAACATCCTTCTTTTCATAAAAAATTTAATGATTTGTTGTCCCTTTCTCATACCTTAGTATTCTTTTACCTACTTGTAGATGAGTATCATGTGGATCCACCATGAACTTGCTTATCAAACTTACTGCATACATGATATTTTGTCTTGTTGTAGTTAAGTACATTAAGCTTCCAACCAAACTTTTATACAAAGTAGAATCTACCTTTTTTCTTTCATCTTTTTTTCCCAACTTCACACCCATGGAAATAGGTGTAATTGTTGGTTTACTATTTTCGATCTTAAACCTTTTCAAAATATCATTTGCATAATTTTCTTGTGAAATAAAAATCCCATCAATATTTTGACTTACTTCAAGGCCAAGATAATAATGCAACAAACCAAGACCGGTCATCTCAAATTCACCCTTCATTTCCATTAAAAATTCTTTAAGCATGTTTTCATTATTACCAATATAAAGCAAATCATCAACATAAACGCAAACTATCATAATATCTTCTTGTTGATTTTGTTTTAAGAATAAGGTGGGCTCATAAAAGCATTTTAAGAAGCCATTTTTCAAAAAGTATGATTCAATCCTTTCATACCAAACTCTAGGTGCTTGTTTTAAACCATACAAATCTTTTTTTAGTTTGAGCACTTTACCTTTTTCACCATTAATCTCATAACTATGTGGTTACTCAATGTAAATTTCTTCCTCCAATACACCATTCAAGAATGCTGATTTTACATCCATATGAAAAAGTTTCCAACCCTTTTCAGCTGTAAGAGCTAAAATCATATGAATAGTATCTATTCTAGCAACAAGTGCAAAAACTTAATTATAATAAATACCTGATTTTGTTTTTAGCTCTTCACTACCAACCTAGCCTTATATTTATTCACTTTACCTTGCTCATTATACTTTGTTTTATTCACCCACTTTACTCCAATTAGCTTTTTATGCTCAAGAAGATCTGCAATTTCCCATGTTTGATTCTTTTCTATGGTTGCAATTTCTTCATTCATAGCTTTAACCCATTTATCATCATTTATAGCTTCTTCAAAAGTAATAGGATCACTATCAGCCAAAAATGCAAAATAACAAGTATCTTCATTTACCTGTTAATTCTTGATATATGTCAGACAAGCTCCTTGTTTTCTGCCACTTTTTTGGAGATGCTGATGTGGATGATGAAGAACTACTTGATGAAACATGACCATCACTTGGTGGAGATGAAGAAGAGATTCTTCTAAGTGTTGATTGTTGAATGCTGCTACTGGCTCTTGTGTTAACAACTGCATTTTTTTGTTGATTTGTAGCTTCATCTTGAATATTAATTCACAGTTTTTTTGTTGTGATTAATATCCTCCCTTTCCCCATGACTAATGCAATTGTATCATTTCCCATTTTAACTTCAAATTTGATGGACTCATCCAAATTCTAAAATAACTCTTTGCATCTTGTCATATGATTACTCCACCCACTGTCAGCATACCATTTGTCATTATTTACTTCCTCCTTTGTGTTGCATGTTATCAAGACATAACCTTCCTGCCCTTCACCTTCATTTTCATATTGGGCTTCATGTTTACTTTCATCTACAATCTTTTTTCTACATTCAACTACAATATGTCCATACTTTTGATAATAACAGCATTGAATAAATGATTTATCATACCTCTGAAAACTTCTACCTCTTTTCTAAAAAAATTCTATACCTCTACCTCTTGCTTGAGTGTAACTACAATGTTCTTCATCACTTCTATTGCCTCTTTGACCTCTACCTCTTTGTTGAAAACGTCCTCCTCTTCCTCTTGAATTTCTACCTCTTCCTCTTTGTGTTGAAGATGATTCTGGTGCAACTTATTTTTCTTTCAACGATACTTTTATCTTTAAATATTTATCAAGTGGTTCTTTTATTTATTTATTTATTTTTTTCTCATGTATATATACTGACCCATAAGCTCATCTACAGATAAAATGGTTAGATCTTTTGATTGTTCAATAACTATATCTACAGGATCATATTTTCTAGGAAAACTTTTTAAAATATTTTCATTTTTTTATTTATCATTCATAGCTTCACCATTTATTTTCATCTGATTAACTATCCCCATTGTGTGAGTAAAGTAATCTTCTAAACTTTTAAACTTTTAGAATCTGACATTTGTAAAATTTCAAAATCTTTTCTAAGCATTTGCAAATAGACTGCTCTTACTCTTTCTGTACCTTGAAATGATTGTGCAAGAAGATCCCATGCTTCTTTGGCTATTGAAATAGCTAACTCTTGGAAGGAGAGTTTCATCAAGACCCTGCACAATGAACAATAATGCTTTTTTATCTTTTTTTCTAATTATTCTTCAATAAATTTCTTTCATTTTGTGTGAGTGTTGCCAATGTTGCTGCATCTGTTGGTTCTGAATACCCATTCTGCACAAAATCCCATAGCTCCTGTGATATAAACAAAATCTTCATTTGAAAACTCCAAAAATCATAGTTTTTCCCATTAAATTTAGGAATTTTCAACTATGTACTATTAGCATTCATTGCCATTTCAAACCGACTCTGATACCATATGTGAGAAAACAGAAACCAAAAAACAATAAATGCCAGTACACTAATAAAAAAAATATATAATATTCACTATTTTAAACTATGATTCTAAATTCATAGAGGCAGAGAGAAAAAACTTTTTATTTACTCAAAAATATATAGCCAATGTCTTCACACTTTATTGATGAAAAAGATAGATATATATATACATAAAACAACAATTACTTTAAAAAAATTCCAATAGTCATATTTGGAAAGTTCCCCAACTCAAAAAACTAAAACAAAAATTCTATGAGAAACTTTCTAACATGAAGAAAACTAAAGCATAGTCTTTGGGAAACTTTCCCAACTAACAACTATACAAAAAATATTTTTCTTATTTTAACAATTGCTAATAAGAATTACCGTGCTAAGCTCATCACAAGCGTGGATAAGATAGAGTCATAGTGTCCATCAAGACCGAGTTGCGGGGGTGATATTCCAGTAAATCGATGCTGCCGACAAACGAAGAAGGCATATAAGTCGACGCCCTGATTCGGTTGTGCGGCCATGATCTTGTTCTTTTGCTTCCTATTTTTCTTCTGAGATTCATAATTTTCTCCCATGGATGCTATTCTTTGATTTTGTTTTCTCTTCTCTGTTTAGGAACTAAGTAAATAAATGTTTCTTCCTTTCATGGACGCTATTCTTTGATTTTGTTTTCTCTCCTCTATTTAGGAACTAAAATAAATAATTTGTTTTCTTCCTTTCCCTTTAGTACTTAAGGATCGGTGGTTAAATATTAATTGTTTCTGTTCATCGCTTAAAATCTGTGGTTTTACAAAAGTGCTTTTTAAATTTTAACCATACATATTAATATATATTATATTCTTTTGTAATAAAATAGAATATTATTCAAAGGAATGTTGAAAAGGCACTTCTTCCATCATAACATTACATAATTCAAATCAAAAGACGGTAAAAAGAGATTTATGGTCACTTCTAGCCATACAAACAAAAATAATTGTCACACAAGTACCCCAAAACTATGCTTCAAAGCATCAGCTTACATAGATATGCTTTGTAAAACCTTGCATATAAAATAAACTTTTTTTTTTCGCTAATGTTGCCAACATCTCAAGCAAGAACTATCTAAAATAATCTTGTAAACAACTAAAGCAGCATAAATACTGTATTTAAAAATGTTTTCTGTCAACAGTGGATGGACCAGATTCATCATGGTCGCTCTTGGCAATCCCACATCTGTTGGAATGTGCCGAGGGATGACAAAATAGATCCTCCAATCCATTCATTTCTCTCTAGAGGACTAACCACCTTGATTTTCATACTGCTACGAGCCAGAGGAGTGATCTCCTTGCTCCTATCATCAATACCAAGGAACGTGGTAGATCCACCTTTGAGCACATTTTTTCCTACAAATCATTCGTAGTACCGACATCACACTTCATAATAGAGTTGCAGGTTGTCTCATGGATACCAGAGGCTTCCATCCCAATTAGAGATGGCAGAAATAGCACCTAAGGGCATCTGAAATGTTAAAGCATTTCAAGATCCATATTCGCCCATCCCATGAGAACCAACGTTAATCACCTGCCCATCACGAACCTTGTAGTAATTGTCATTTGAAGAATTACTCTTAGCTGTTACAAGTTACTGTTCATAGTCAAGTGCCACTAAACAATCTTCTCCTTAACATCACGAGCAATTCCTCGCTATGAAGTAGTCTTTAGTGAATACCCTGTTTCAGTAAGGATCTTCTTCAATGCATTTGAGAAATCTTGCTTACCAAGATCCAACCTAAGAATAGCATGAGGCAGGGCATACCCTTCATAAGTTGGCACTGTGTGACTAATATAATCACTAGAATCCAACACAATACCAGTTGGCATACAGAGACATAACAGCCTGAATGGCAACATACATAGCAAGCACACTAAATGTCTCAAACATGATTTGAGTCATCTTCTCACTGTTTACCTTAGGGTTCAAAGCGGCTTCAGTAAGAAGTACATGTTCTGCTGAAGCTACTCGATCTTCATTGTACACTATATGATACCAATTTTTTTCCATTTAATCCCATTTGCTAACAATATCGTGCCCAATAGGATATTTCAATGTAAGGATACCTCTTTTTAATTGGATCTAATCACCCACATAAGCTTCTTTCTGTCCCATACCAACGATAACACCCCATCATGGGGTCTACCAACAATACTTGGGAACACTGCCCTTGGAGCATCCATCAGCTGAAAATCCAGCCTTACCTATTCCAGTTCGGATGTCACTGACAAAAGGCTGAACATCGTCAGTGTCAGCGATCTTTTATATAATTTGCTGGATATTATTGACACTGGCGAAGCAAAGAAGAAATCCTTGTCTGCTTCTTTTTCGCTGCACAATAGAAGAAAAAATATCTCTTTCATTCTCTTGTTTAAACCATCGGCAAATGCAAGGCAATTTGAAGGCACCGAAGAACAACCCACGGAAATAGAAAATTGTTGTTGGCAAAAATTAAGGAAGAGGAAATATTAATTTTTTTAAATAAACTAAGAAAACTAATTGTAATTTTTTTATTCTTAACCATACACCTTAATATTATTCTTAAAGATAAAATCTTTTGAGGAAGAGTAAATATTCAATTTCTTAGAGAGAAATAATGTATTAAAGAAGTACAGGTAAGTCATTTTGAGTGTGTGACATTGAAAATTATATATCTTTAAAATCTCACGCTATCTTTTACATTGTTTTCATATCCATTGTTCAACATGTGACAACAATGACAATGTCAAACATGTTAGAAATAATGAAAACCTATAAGATGGACAATTAACTAAAACCATAAGGGACAGATCATATAGTTAGTTTAACACTCTATTCAAACTCCTCCTACATGCATAATTGCACAATTGACTGATTCCACATTAAGAGAAGGTGTTGGAATTAATGCTCCACCATCAAGGAATCAGTCAATTGTGCAATTATGCATGTAGGAGGAGTTTGAATAGGAGTGTTAATTCCAACAAAACACCACTACGAAAAAGTGAATGCCAAACAAAAGGCCCATTTCTAAGCAGCACCCACAAAATGTTTTTTGAAAGCTCCCTTCCAATCTAGGTATGCTATGGGAAAGTCCAACCCCTTGGTAAGCAAGAGGTGAGAAATAGGATTAAATCCTTCATTGACGATATACATAGATATCCACTCTTCTAACACAAGTAAAGCTCGGAAAGACACGAAAGTTTGTAAGGTGAAGCAGTACAAGAATAGGCATTATCCAATTCCAAATTGCAGAATAAATCAATTATTTGTAAAAAATTCAACAAATGGCTTTGATTCATTTTATCGACAATTCTGAAGTGGTAGACGATTGGGCACAGTGTGTTTCAGGAAAATCTCAGGTTTACGTAGGATTAAACAAACGTATTGGAGATTTGATGGGACTATTGTTCTAGTGCGAGGACTTAGTAGTTGTGCTCTAATACATTGGAGGCGAGATATAACTTCTATGGGATTGGCTCAATTGTGCAATTATGCATGTAGGAGGAGTTTGAATAGGAGTGTTAATTCCAACAAAACACCACTACGAAAAAGTGAATGCCAAACAAAAGGCCCATTTCTAAGCAGCACCCACAAAATGTTTTTTGAAAGCTCCCTTCCAATCTAGGTATGCTATGGGAAAGTCCAACCCCTTGGTAAGCAAGAGGTGAGAAATAGGATTAAATCCTTCATTGACGATATACATAGATATCCACTCTTCTAACACAAGTAAAGCTCGGAAAGACACGAAAGTTTGTAAGGTGAAGCAGTACAAGAATAGGCATTATCCAATTCCAAATTGCAGAATAAATCAATTATTTGTAAAAAATTCAACAAATGGCTTTGATTCATTTTATCGACAATTCTGAAGTGGTAGACGATTGGGCACAGTGTGTTTCAGGAAAATCTCAGGTTTACGTAGGATTAAACAAACGTATTGGAGATTTGATGGGACTATTGTTCTAGTGCGAGGACTTAGTAGTTGTGCTCTAATACATTGGAGGCGAGATATAACTTCTATGGGATTGGCTCTCTTGAATGATCCTCAAATCAAAGGTATATCTTAATAATGGTGCTCTTGTTTATTTAGGTTTTATTATGTCTGTTGGTGCATGCTAAGGTAACTTTCATGGATAGCAGGATACTTAAATGATAATACGGTTCTCATCACCGTCTCACAGCGCACAAACCTGAAGGGAGTTTTAGAGACTACGTGGGAGAAGAAATCTGGAAGGAAGAGATCAAAATTTCAGAATTTGAACAATCGATAGATGAAGCTACAACAATTGATTTGTGTAAACCCAAACTAACTCTGGTGATTTACTATGATGTATCGTCCATATCAAATTTGGAAAATTTACCATTTGAAGGGCCAGGATACAAAACTCTTGTAACAACTAGAGACAATTCTAGTATACACACAAATCTAACTATCAAACTGTATCATTTGCCATTATTGTGCCGAGAGGCTACACTACCAATTAACTAACTGCAACAGTTAATTACGAACAATGAATAAACAATTTAAAAATATATTTCTTTCAAGTAACTAAAGAGTTAGGTCTAATATCCTATCGACCAAATTATAGAATTCGAGATAATTCTGAAGTTGAAAGTAGGATCTCTCAATATTATGGCTTATATCACTTTGAATTTTTCTTGCCTTTGAACTTGTCTTTTGGAAAATTTTATCTACAATTCTTGGATTAAAGGTGCAAGCTGAAGGAAAGAGACAGAGGAGAAACAGAGGCAAAACAGAGATAAAACAGAGAATGACATATATTTATATATAAATAAAACATGTACATATGAAAACATAAACATAGCTGCTTCTCTTTTTTCACACTGAAAAATGAACAGAGTCCCCTGTTCGTTGACAACAATACTAACTCCTTTTTCTCCTTTTCAAACGTAAATCACAAAACTGCTTTCAGACAACGAATATGGTTGAAGAAAAAAATAGGACAAGGATGCATTGAATGCCTTTAAATATGATTTGGATATGTCAATTTTGACATATTTGATTAATTGGACAAATATTTACAATAGCAATACAACCCAAAATCTCTAGTGAATTATGTGGGATGTCAAAACAGACATATTTGACTAATTGGGCAAATATTTACAGCAGCAATACAACCCAAAATCTCTAGTGAATTATGTAGGATGTCAAAACAGACTCTCCAATGCACACACTATACCTTCTCTATGGAGGAGCAACCACCTTGATTTTCATACTGAAAGGAGAAGTGCTCTTAGAATAATTATCCCCTCAATGAATAGGAATTTTAAATATGAATTGAATATAATAAAATTATATTGAATGGTTTTAAATATTGAAACATATTGACTAAGCACACAAATATCTAAAGCAATGCAGCTCAAAATTTCTACTGAATTAGGTGAGAGTTGAGGATAGTTTAAATTTTAAAATTTTAAATTATTGATTAATGTTAAGTGGTGTAAGATCAACTCTAACATGTCACATGAGTACTTTAAGATAGTGAATTATTAAAATTAAATTGTAGAAAGAAAGTATTAGAATTGAGACTATAATAGATTCAACAATGTCAAATGTACAGGAACATATGCATAGATGAGAAATATAGTGTAATATGTATAATTATATGTAGATGGGATGAATGAAGGATTGAGAAGGGAATTCAACTTTACATATCAATATGTATTATATCGATATATATTTGTATTAAATCCTTTCATTAAATGAACCTAAAAATAAATGAAAATTAACATAGATATAATTAGTTATTTATTAGAATATTATTTACAAAATAATAATAATAGCAAGGGTTCTAACATTCTTAAACAAATTTAAAATATATAAAATATGGTTTTCAAAATATTTATGTTACATTTTATGAAATATGTTCCCTATGTCCTAATTTTAGAAAATTGATATTCTTTTATGAAAGAGTCATTATGCTTCATAAACACTCTCTCTTTAAACAAATAAATTTTTGAAAAAGTGATTTTGATCAAGATGTTTTACTTAAAATGTGTAATAGGCTATAAGGAATGAGGATGAGATCATGCCCTAAATAATTTGGGTAAAATGCATATCTCTTAATATTTGACATAATAGAAAATGGATATCTCTCATCCCTTGACCAAAATATTCAAATTCACAATCATAATATCAACAATCAATCTAGATTCATACTTGGAATATCAATAAATGAATAAAAAATAATAATTTAATTTAATATACAACCCTGAAAAACGATCTTACCATGAAAAACACGTAACGATCAATTTTTGACAATTAAACTCGCTAACTTTGAACCAGCAATATTCTTCTGTACACTCTTTACAACGCAAGAAACGCCCTCTTACCCAGAACTCGAGATGCAACGAGCAATGAAGATGAGTGTTTCCGGGAAACTCAGCCTAGGCCTAAAAAATGTTTCTCAGAACTTGATTCTACGAGTAAATCCTCGTACCTTCCTTCTGCTTTCATTCGAGACGCGTCTATGAGTTCACGACGCGTCCATTAGTTCTATAAAATAAGCCATGTCTAATGAGCGCGGAAGCACAATAAATTTTGTAAAGTGAAGCGGCATTAGGACAGGCAGTATCAAGTTCCAAATTGCAGAAGACATTAACTGTTTGTAAAACGTTCAAGTTGCAACATAGCGTACCAGTTGTGTTTCTCCTCCAAGGGGCGAACTGCGAATATAATGGGTAGATCAGGACTCGTGAAATTTACAACAGCTCTCCTCTTTTTTCACGTTATTTGTATTGTCAATGTGTCAGGCAGGCACAATCTCTATGCATATATTGCAAATAAGAATTACAGTGCTAAGCTCATCGCAAGCGTGGATAAGATAGAGTCACGGTGTCCATCAAGACCGAGCTGCGGGGGTGATATTCCAGACAATCGATGCTGCCGACAAAAGAAGAAGGCATATAAGTCGACGCCCTGATTCGGTTGTGCTGCCATGATCTTTTTCTTCCCCTTTCTATTTTTCGTACAAGATTCATAATTTTCTCCCGGGAACGCTATTCTTTGGTTTTTTTTTTCTCTCCTCTGTTTTGGAACTAAGTAAATAAATATTTTCTTCCTCTCCCTTAGTGCCTAAGGATCAGTGGTTAAACATGAATTGTTTCTGTTCATCATTCAAAATCTGTGATTTTACAAAATGGGCTTTTTCATTTTTAACCATACATATCAATAAATATTATTTTCTCTTGTTATAAAATAGAATATTATTCAACTCAATTGATAAGGTACTTCTTCCATCATAACATTACATGGTTCAAATCAAAAGATGGTAAAGATATTTATGGTCACTTGTAGCCATACAAACAGAAATAACGGTGACACAAGAGCCCCAAAACTTTCCTTCAAAGCATCTACTTACACAGATTACTCTGTAAAACCTTACGTAAAAAATAAACTGAATATCTTTACTATACCCTGTCTAAAATACCCTTGCAAACAACTAAAGCAACATAAGGACTGTATTTAGAAACATTTTCTGTGATCAATGGCTGGACCAGATTCATCATACTTGCTCTTGCCAATCCACATCTTTGGAATGTCCTCAGGGGTTACAAAATAGACCCTCCAATCCAGACACTGTGGTTTCTCTAGAGGAGCAACCACCTTGATCTTCATACTGCTGCGAGCCAGAGCGGTGATCTCCGTTCTCATTCTATCAGCAATACCACGGAGCATGGTAGACCAACCTCTGAGTACGACGTTTCCCTACAGATCCTTCCTAATATCCACGACACACTTCACAATAGATTTGTGGGTTGTCTCATGGATACCAGCAACTTCCATCCCAATTAGAGATGGCTGGAATAGCACCTCGAGGTATCTTGTCTCTGTTTTCCTTAGGGTCCAAAGGGGCTTCAGTAAGAAGTGCAGGATGTTCTTCTGGAGTTACTTGAAGCTCATTTTAGAATGTATCATGCCAAATTCTTTCCATGTCATACCATGCTCAATAAGATATTTCAATGTAAAGCGTCACCCATCTTTTAGATAACTTGCTGGATATTACTGAGACTAGCAAAGGAGAGAAGAAATCCTTGTATGGTTCATTTTCGCTGCACAAGAGAAGAAAAAGAGATCTCCTTTTTGTTCAAACCAGTGGCAAATCCAAGGCAATGCGAAGGCACCGTCAAAACACCCCACGCAAAGAGTAAATATTCAATTTGTTTGAAATATTTAACTAAGAATACTAATTGTAAGTAATCGTAATATTTATCATTTTTAACCATACACATTAATATTATTAGTTATTATTGAAAATAAAATCTTTTAAAGAAGAGTACAACTTCAATATCTTAGCGATAAATAATGTATTGAAAGAGTAGGTAAATCATTTTGAAGGTTTCACTTTGAAAATTATATATCTTTGAAGTTTCAGCCTATGTTCTGTACTTCCTTTAATACCAACCATTTGTAAAAAGTTCAACAAATGGTTTTGATTCGTTTTATCGACAGTTCGGAAATGGTAGACGATTCGGCATATGGTGTTTCAGGAAAATCTCAGATTTATGTAGGATTAAACAAACATACTGGAGATTTGAGGTGAAAGTTGTTCCAGTGGGAGAAGTCTGTACTTGTGTTGAAACGCATGGGGGGTGAGGGAAGAGCTTCTGTGGTATTGGCTCTCTTGAATGATCCTCAAATCAAAGGTGTATCTTTATGATGGTGCTCTTGTTTAGGTTTTATTATGCCTGCTGATGCATACGAAGGTAAGTTTCGTCGATAGCAGGATACTCACATGATAACGTAGTTTTCATGACCATCTCACCGACTCACAGTGCCCAAACCTGAAGAGAGTTCTATAGACTACGTGGGAGAAGATTGCTGGAAGGAAGAGATCAGATCTTCAGGATTTGAAAGATGGATAGATGAAGCTACAACAATTGATTTTGAATCAACCCAAACCAACTCTGGTGATTTAGGGTGATGTATCGTCCAGAGTAAATTTGGAAAAAATACTATTTGAAGGGCTAGGATACAAAACTCTTGTAACAACTAGCGACAATTCCAGCAACCCCACAAATCTGACTACGCACTATCAATTAATTAACTGTAACAGGTAACTACGCACAATGAATAAACAATTTATAAATATATTTATTCCAAGTAACTAAATAGTTAGGTCTAATATTATATTGACCAAATAATAGAATTCGAGATAATTATGAGGTTGAAAGTAGGATCTCCGAATATTATGGATTATATCACATGAAATTTTTCTTGCCTTTGAACTGGACGTCTGGTGAATTTTATCGAAAATTCCTGGATTACAGGTGCAGGCAGAAAGTGACCGCCTGAAGGGAAGAGGCAGAGGAGAAACAGAGACAAAACAGAGAGCGGGAATAACAGAAATAAAAAAGAGAATGATATATATTTAAATATATTTCAAACAAATGTACAGATGATACCATAAACAGAGCTGCTGGTCATTCTTCATACTGAGAAAAATGAAAACAGAGTCCCCTGTTCGTTGACAGCACCAAACTATTGCTACAACAATACTGACTTCTTTTTCTCCTCTTTCAAACAGACATCAAAAACTACCTTCATCCAACGAATATGACTGAGCAAAAACAGGACGGATAAATAAAGGTGCATTGAATGCCTTTAAACATGATTTGGATATAAATAAAGGTGCATTGAATCCCTCTAAATATTCAAACAGATTGTCTAATTGCAAAAATATTTAGAGCATTACAACCCAAAATTTACAGTAAATTAGGTGGGATGACAAAATGGACCCTCCAATCCAGACACTAATTTCTCTCTGGAGGAGCAACCACCTTAATTTTCATACTGCTAGGAGCCAGAGCAGTGATCTCCTTGGTCTTTCTATCGGCAATAACAGGGAACATGGTAGACCCACCTCTGAGCACAATGTTTCCATATAGGTCCTTCCTAATACCTACGTCACAATTCATAATAGAGTTGTAGGTTGTCTCATAGATACCAGCAGCTTCCATCCCAATTAGAGATGCCTGGAATAGCACCTTGGCGCATCTGAAATGCTCAAACCAATGCTAATCACCTGTCCGTCATTAAGTTTAACTTTTGGCAATTGAAGAACTACCCTTGGCTCTTTCAAGCTCCTCTTAATAGTCAAGTGCCACATCAGCAAGCTTCTCGATAACATCACAAACAATTTCTTGCTATGCAATAGTTGTGAGTGAATACCCTCTCTCAGCAACGATCTTCATCAATGCATCTGCCAAATCTCACCCAGCTAGGTCCAACCCAAGAGTAGCATGAGGCTAGGCATTTCCTTTTGTGTCATAGGAAAATGGTCCCTTGTCATTTTCATGGTCTTTTAGGTATTGTTTCATTGTGTTCGACATATTTTGCTCTGATTTTATGTTACAACATGGCTTGAACATGCTTATTTAGGTATTAAAATTCAAATATGGAAGTCTTATGAATGTGTTGTGAAGTGTTGTAAGACATTTCCACATTATTCTAGACTCTATTTAATATAATTCACCTAAAAATCATCTTTTTACACATCATCAAGTCCTATTTTGAAGTGTTGTAAAGTCTTGTAATAAAGATTCACACTTTTCTAGGCATATTCCCCTTATTTATCTCTTTCTTATGACTTATTTTGATCCCTTTATGCCCTCATATGCTTTATTTAAGTGTATTCTTCAATATACTCCCCACAAATAACATTAAATGCTATTTAATTCCTGACACCTAGATTCATGTCCTAGGTGGGACCCATTCACCATGGGTGGCGAATGAGTCCCCCTTTGCTCCAAAATTTAAAATATTTCAAATTCCTTTTGGGTTTTATTAAAAAATATACTTGATGTCAGCCTGTGATGAGGTATGAATGGTTACTAAGGCACAAGATTGATATAAATAAGTATTTTTACATTCCTTTTATAATACAACACATCTCCTACAATCTTGTCATTCACTCAAGCATTCAATCACACATTTGCAATACATCATCAACCAACTATTAAAGCACTTTGGAGCAGCCATTGACATTACTTCAAACTTGCATAATCAAGGATTTTGGTAAGTTTGTAACACTTGGATGTTATTTATTTATCATTTCCTTTACATTTCAATTATTTTTATTGGGTTTGATTACCAAAGTGGGGTTTGACCAAGGCAAACCCCTATTTGCTAACCCTCCATGATTTTTCCCCTTTGCATGTGTATTTGCAGCCTTTTGTTTACAAATTTAACAAGTTTAAAATTGTTGAAAAGTGGAAATCAAGTCAACTAGGTGCTTCAAGTCAATTTATTATTATTTCAAGCTTGGTGAAGGTTTTCTATCTGTTTCCTACAAAACTAACTTCAACAACCCGACAAGTAGATTTTTCCAGATTTGGTGTTGCAGAGTTGTCTTCTGATTTTCTAGAAATCTAGGAGACGACTAATTCGCCACCAGTGGTGAATGATTCCCACTTGAGGACTAAAAATATGAGTTTTGTTAGATTTCAGATCTCAACTACAGAAACTTGCTCCAGACACTTTTTCATCAGTAGGTGGACTAATTCACCACCTTGGGCGAATGAGTCCCATTGTGAAAAATTAGTGAAAACATCTAGCATTCTAGACATCCCAACATGATCATCAATTTACATCCAGGTGCACTCAGATTCATCCCTGTATTCTCTGTTCTACATATTTTCTTCAATTTATTCATTGTCTGCATATCATAGTGTGTTTTCAAACATAGTGTAAATCTTAGTTTTGCATTCATTTACATTAGTTTAAGTCATTTAATTACACATAGTTTAGTTCATTTAGCTTAGACAACATCATACATTGCATAAATTGAATGAACCCTTAGCATTTTTGGATCTAATCCCTCTCCTTTTAGGTGAAAAACCCTATAAGAGTTAGAGAGCCTATTAGGTCCAAAAATCTACTGTTCATTTTGGTGAACCCGACTCTTGAATACTTTGCATTTTTTGATTTCATTTGCATATTGCATCCTAGATTACATTTTGAAATAAAATTCAATTAGGACATTGTTTTGTTTCTTCATTCTAGGTGTTTTTATCTTGCATTAGTGAAAGCTAGCTTAAATTTCATATTTGCATTACATATAATTAAAAAAATAGAAAATTATGCATTCTGCATACTGAATTGCAATATGTTTCACATTAGAATCATCTTTAAATATTTGAAAAACATAAATTTTTATGCATACTATGACTCATTTGACACCCAGGGTGAATCAGTCCCTCTGTACTTTTTTAGACATCATTTTCAGCATTTTCTGGCATTTTTCTGCATTATAATTTACTGTTCCTACAACCTGTTTTCATTTCCATAATCTTTGTTTTCATTCATTTCTAGCATTTTAGTTTACTTGCATCATGGTATTTTCCTTCAATAAGTTTTGGAATTCATTAAAATCATTAGTTGATATGTCCAATTGCACCTTTGGTTGTGACCCAAATGGCATTGAACTTCCACATGCTCTCTCAAATCCTCATGATTGTCCTCCTCATGATGTAGACATCATTGGGGAAGATGATGTTAGCATGACTAAGTTCTATAATGATTGTTTTGATAACCTGGAAAATAATGCAAAATTTTATCCTTCCATGAAATCACAAGACCTTGCTCCTTTTACACCTCTTGATCATTTTGCCTATGTACATCATTAAATCAATGATGAATCTAGGATTCCTCCTTTCAGTGAACCTAGTGCCTTTCCCCAAACATAACCATATCCATATTACAACCATCAAATCACCAACAATCCAATCAAGCTTGAAGAAACATATGGTAAAGGTTTTACTATTTTAAGTAAACAAGGTTGTCACACAAACAACAAGCATAACATTCATCAAATTTTTGACCAACATCCAATAGAAGCCAACACAATAGGACTAGGATATCAAGATCCTTCTTGTCCTGATAGACATCCTCTTCAACCTTAGAGACTTTGAGATTCTAGTACAGTGATCTTGAATGCTCCTCCCAACCTGAACATTCTACTTCCATGTGAAAGACCATTTTATCCTTCTAATGCTATGGATGATAGGATCCCTAGGGGTCCTCCTCCTATTCATGAACAAGGAGAATCTAGCAAGAGAAAATGAACTTACACATTGAAGAAGATAAAGTTTCTCACACATCCTCCACCTGAATGTGAATAGAGACTGCAATTACTTTTAAACAAAGGTCTTATCCTCTTACCACCTTCCAATAGGTTGGTTATTTGCACTCTTAATTCCCATATACCTTATTGCAACTATCATCGTATTACTATACATGGAATGGAAGCATGTCGGACTTTGAATGAGATATTGGAAAAGTATCACTTCACCGATACTGACTATTTTCCTCTCATCCCTTAATCACCATTACCCTTTCATGCAATAGTTGTAGAATTTCTCAAGTTATCACTATTGCATGATCATTTCCTTCTTCACCCTTGGGCTCATGCTTTTTTTTCACTTGTGCATGCAAGTAGTTGTTAGCCTTTTCTCTTGTAGTGCACTTGTTTTCATCTTTTTAACTATTTATTCATTTTTTCTTAGCCATTTAAGACTAAGCCTTAAATGCCTCTTGTGTTTGGTGTTTCTTCTTTGGGGGAAATGCCTCTTTACTTTCTATTTCTTTCTTTTAGATGAAATAGCCTATTCAAGAACATATGACTTGGCATAGGGGCTTTTCGACTTGGCTCTTCTGTCTTCTTTTTGTCTACATTTCTCTCTTTGCTCCTTTAAAGTAATTGCTCATAGAATAGCATCTAGCAGTTCCTTTAAAGTGGGGGCATACATTGGTACTATTCATTTTTCTTTTTCTTGCTTCTTAGTGTAGCTTTCTTATTTCATTTGATGTGTTTATTACTTTGTGGATGACATTGGGGGTGATGTCCTTCATAGGTGTGATTTATCTTAGCATACTACATTCTTCTTACTGGCTTGATGCAACACACAACATCCCCTAAGATGGGAATCTATTATTCTTGGATTAATCCTCTCTTGGAGACATTAGACACAATTTTCCCTAAGTGATAGACCTTACATGATCTTAACAAGACTCCTTTGAACATTTTAAATTTTTTCCATTTTTTCACTTTTTACATGTTTTCCTTTTTACCACCTTGCATAACGCAGCTTGCATGCATTTGGTACTATCTTATCCAACCATTTTCTTTGTGGTGCCTTATTAAAGATATATTAGGAGGCATAACTTTGGTATGGTTGAGCAGGAAGCCCACGAGCAATGGAATGACTTTTCCCCATAGCCACCTTTGTGTTTGTGAGTGCATACCAACTAGCGTATGTTGCTACCTTTTGGGATTTCTCACCCTGCGGACAACCAAAAATTTTGTGGCACAAGAGTGAGTGTGCATCATTCTTTTTCAAACAAACAACCTTGATCTGATCTACAACTAGCTAGAAAAATGATCGAAGCTTGATTTGACTTCTTCTTTCTTTTCTTCATGTGCATTCCTTTGTTCTTATGTTTAGTTAGCCATGGGATCTTCATCTTGGGGGCTTGATCATCCTTCTTGATCATTGTCATTCCATCTTGCTAATCAGAAGTGAATTTGGAATTCTTTCTCAACATTCATGGTTACTTTAGTATGAGTCTGAAGCAAATTCTTCCTCTCACTAAAGTGGGGGAATGACTGTTCCATAGAAAAATTGCTCACTAACATCTTCATGGTAATTTAGGCCTTTTTTCTTAGTATTTGATCTATTTTGCTTGATTTAATGATGTAATATGGCTTAAATATTCACATTAAACTATAAATATCCAATTTATGGAGGTCTTGTGATAGTGTTGTGAAGTGTTGTAAAACATTTCTACACTTTTCTAGACTCTATTTAATATAATTCACCCAAATATCACCCTTTTATTCATCATCAAGTCCTATTTTGAGGTGTTGTAAAGTCTTGTAACAAAGATTCACACTTTTCTAGGCACATTTCCCTTATTTGCACCTTTCTTATGTCTTTTAGGACCCCTTTATACACTTATAGGACACATTTAAGTGTAGTCTTGAATGTAAACCCAACAAACAATATTAAATACAAATTAAATCTTGACACCCTTTCACAAGCCTAGGGTGGGACCCATTCGCCATGGGTGGCAAATGAGTCCCCCTTGGCTCCAAATTCAAAATATTTCAAATTTTCTTTGGGGTTTTATTCAAAAATCACTTGATGTTGGCTTGTGATGTTGTATTATCGGGATACTAAGTTACGCAAATGTATAAATAAGTTATTTTCTCTCAATATTAACCCCCAACTCATCTCAAATCATTCAAGTATTCATTCATCATTTCATTCAACCATTTTACATCCTTTTATTCAGCATTTATCAAGTATTTTGGAATTGCCATTGCTTTATCTTCAAATTTATCCAACAAGGGTTTTGTAATTTGATATCATTTGCATGTTATTCATTTATCATTCACTTTCATTCCATTATTTTATCAAGGGTTTGATTACTAAAGTGGGGTTTGACCAAGGCAAACCCCTATTTGCTAACCCTCAACCATTTTTTCCCACTTGCATGTGTGTTTGCAGACTTGTGTATGTAGATTTAACAACCATTTAGGTGATTGAAGATTGATCAACAAGTCAACTAGGTGTTTCAAGTCAAATCAATCATATTTCAAGCTTGAAGAAGGTATTTTGTCTGATTTATGTAGATTTGACCTCAACACCCCAACAAGTAGACATTTTCAGATCAGATGTTGTAGAGTTGTCTCCTGATTTCTCAAAATTTTGGGAGAGGACTGATTCACCACCTGTGGCGAATGAGTCCCACCTTAGGACTGAAAATCTAATTTTTGTCAAATTTTGGATCTCGACAGTCATAAACCTATTCCCGATAGTTTTTCACCAGGAGCAAGACTAGTTCGCCACCCTTGGCGAATGAGTCCTAGTGTTGATTTTTAGTAATTCCAGACAGCATTCAAAACATTCCAGATTCCTCAAATCTTTCCCAGGTGCACTTAGTTTTAGTCCTTTACTTTTTTGTTTATGCATTTTTTCATGTTTAGTTCATTGTTTGTATATCACATTGTGTTTTCAAATGTTGCATTTTTCATTCATACTTAGTCTCATGCATCATTTATAGCATTTCATTTAGCTTAGTTGATCTATATTTGAGTGTTTCCTTCAATTTTGGCCTTGGTGTAGTGTGGCCTAGAGGATTCTATCTCTCTCCTTTTAGGTGAAAGATTCTAAAAGTGTAAGAGAAGGACATAGAACCTTCCTCTTCCATTTCACCACCCAAAATTGTTGGTTCACAGAGTTAAACAAATTCATTGAAATTACTACAACAAAATTACTTCCATGTTTGTAAATTTCTCAATATTTGAAACATACATGTTCAAACTCACCAAACTCTTGACTCTTAAGGCTAGGTGATCTATCAAAAATTTCATAAGTCCTCCCCAACAGAGTCACCATTTATGTTGGTGATTTTTCTAGGAGAGCCTTGCAAATCTCTAAAGAGTAACCAACCCTTATGATTAATAATTTGCAAGGCTAGTGGCCAACACAACAAGTAAATGATTTTGAGGTCTTTACTCCTACACTTTAGGCTCTATGGGACCTAGGAGGGTGTTCCATATTATGTTCACATGAGGTATATCTAGTTGGTAACACATTTATACAAAAATTGATTCCTACTTATTGCAAATAAACACATTTCACTAAAGATTTGGCAGACCTTTGAGGGAATGAATATCTATTTGCTAAGAATCAGGGGTATTCCAAACTTGTACACTATAATTGGAAATATTTTTAAATGAATTTTGTTCTTATTTTTAATCCATGGCGAGGTATGGTAATGGCTCATTTTCATGCAAGATTATTTAACAAATAGATCAGTGTTTTATCAATTGGGACAACAGAGTCAAATATGCAAGAACTAGTAATATATATAAGCTATTTAATTCATAAGTTGGTGGACTATTTCCATAGTGCTTTGCATTATAAAAACTCGCGATGCCTGAAACAATAATGTCTTACCAAATCCTAAGCAATTCCTTACAGATCTATAACCCCCTTCAAGCATTTAATCAACTCTTTGAGTTGAAGCTAAAACATAATCATACATTCAATGGAACAATCGAAAATAAATGAGAACACCATTAATATTTTCATTTATAAATTTTAAGAAAGATACATAGGAGAGGATTTTTTTCTAGACTAAGATTTGTTTCGATATCAGTAGCTTTTGTAAAACCAATTTAAGACTACTACATAAAAGACTCATACCTAATATAATTTTCTATTCTAGATTCATCCATAATCTCTATAAAATGCCTTTTCTAAACTTAGCTCCTCACCTAGACCATGTTTAGACCTAAGAATTTGACCCTTTGTAATGAGCCCTGAAATCCCTTTTATAGAACAAGGGAGCAACATGCATCAAGCTCAATTACATTTACATTTCATTTCATTTGAAGATCATTTGCACCAGAATTTGAGACATTCCTTAGTTAGTTAGATATAATCATTGCAAAAAATGGAAGAGTAAAAGACCAAACTCCACATCCTTTCAATGAATACATGCCAGTTGCTCAAAAGGAAAATTTTGTTGCTGGAGTAGCATAACCCTATCCCTATTGACCAAAGAAGATTCTCCATTCATAGCCCGAGCAAAAATTTGTATGCCACCCAAAAAAAATATACATGCCACCAAAGTTAGGAAGTTTGGCACTTCCCCAACACACCAGCCTCAAAAATTTCCACATCAACACTAAAAACAAAAAACCACAAACATGCTAAAGAGGACAGTCCAAACAAGGTGGTTATGGTGTCATCAATAACAAAAATGGGGAAGAGACATCACTCTGAGTCATCAGCCTCAAAGGATACTCGTCAACATCTTGTTCATGGTTGAACTAGAGGAACCATCACCACTTCCTCATCAGAGTCTTTAGAAGGTACTAAGGAAAGGGGATAATGGTCACACTTCAGATCAGTGTCACCTCCACTATTTGAAGGGCTATCAGAAACCTCAATGGGAGAATTATGTCTTCCCAGATAATCCTTATGATACTTGCACTTTTTCTTTGCCTTCTCTTCATACTCAACCAAATTTTTTCCCCTTAAACTTAACCAGTTCTTTTGAAACGGTTCGACTTCTCATACGGTAATTACTCCCGACACCATATTTCTTGAATTTCTTGCATCCCCTTCTACTCTTTGGTGTTTTAGGAGCTCCTTGTGTCTCAATTTCATCCTCAAGAGGATTTTCCTCATATTCAACCAAACTCAATCCCCCAGACCTTTGGACCGGCCTAACAAACTCACTTGACTTACTCATCTTCTCAATAACCAGAACAAGAGGACTTAGAATACCCTCACCAATTCTACTCTTAGTCTAAACTCAATTTTTAGTCTCTAAATGTAAATTTTGAATGTAAAAAATATGACCATTGGTTCTCATTTTATCGTTCCATGCAAGTGTGCCAACCATTAATACTCAAGAAAAGCTTTCATGCATGAGTTAACAATAGTCTTCTTTGATTTTTAAATCTTACCTGTTGATCACACAAATGAACGGATAGCCAACATGAGTAATCATGAAAAAGCTTAATTTTCTGCTTTTAATGCCTTTTCATAATCAGAAAAACCCCAAGTAGATATGCGTCCACTCTATATACATATTTTGGCCATATACTTAGCATCAATTAAAACTTGTTGTGCTATAATTACCCACTCTTGTGTGGGAATTAATACACTTGTATTTCATCATGTAGCAAGACAATGAGGATTGTTATTGATTCGATCTTAGAATATTGGCCCATACCCTGCCTTTCTTTATTTTCACCTTCCCACATGTACCAATAGTTGTTAGAATTGAAGGCCAAAATCCCAAACATGTGCCTTAAAGAATAATCTCAAAAAATGGCATTGTTTATATCATAGTGCCATCTCAGCAAAATTTAGCATCATTCCATCTCTAGTAGAGTCCATCAAAGCCTCCAGAATATTCCACGTGGCACTTGCCCGCTTTCCTAGTGAAAATACAAGACACAAGGGGGGGCTTCATGAGATGGTGGGGAGTGGTCATGATTGACCCAAGTCACCTATCATCAAGCATCGATCTCCTTTCTGACAAACCAATCACCGTCTCCAAATCCTAGTGGGTCCCTTCTTGGGTGGAAAATGTCGTCTCGCCCCCTAGCCCATGTGAATATTTTAATGAAGAAGAAGAACAAACAGGCACATAGGGGATGACCAGGATGTGACCACATCGTTTAACAATCACCTTTGATTTCCTTTAAGTACCATCCACCAATCACAAAGGTACATCAGGCTCACTGCATAGAGGCTACACTAGTTCAATGACTGCTAGCCCATGTGATCACTTTACCTCAGTGCACAAGATGGATGGGCGTGTGGGGAACGGTCTTGATGTAAACACATGTTTCGGTGCCCACCATTGATCCATCTCCAATCTACACACACTGAACCTTTGGAAGCACTAGTCCCACTTCCTGACATGACACATTGCGACCGCCCACTAGCCTATTCAAATATTTTAATGAAAATCAAAATGGAATAGGAATGCAGGGAATGGTTGATATTTTCTTGCGATGATCAAACGGTCATTTTAAAACTGAAATCGGCACACATCACAAATGTTAGTTTTTAAAAGGGGGCCACTACTAGGTCGATGGGAACTTGACCCTTAGGAAAGAAGGCTAAAGATTTAAGTCATGAAAATAAAACCCGACCATAGGAAAATTTGAATGTTGAAAAGAATTAAGGCGACTGACAAACTTAACCTAGGAGCCTGATGAACTCAATGATTTTGATGGCATAAGAGGTAACTTGAATAACCAAATACTATAAATACCAGGTCAATGAAAAAATAGAATGCCCAAGGGTTTTTTAGACTTGAAGGCTAATTTAGAAGGGTTTTAGCGACACAAACCCTAACACAGTGATGGGGATCGCAACCTTAAGCCAAAACCAAGGGTCAAAGCCAAATATTGCAAAATTTAAAAGTGGAACCAAGAGAATTTTTTGAGGGTTTCTAGCAGGTCCACCACTAGGAATACTCGAAAGCACCTTCAAATACTTACATATAAGTATATAATTCTTGCTAATGTATTGTATTAGAGGAACTTTAATGGTCTCTTGCTTAGGTGCCTTAAACAATCTAAAATATGAATAGCACTTGAGGAAGCTTATTCAGGTGCTTGTGGAGGACATTTTTGAGGAAGATTGTTAGTGAAAAAGTTAATTCATATAGGATATTACTGGAGAAACATGGAACAAGACTACTTTTCATATGTTAAGAAATGTCGCAAATATCAAGAACATAGTAGATTGATTCACGCTTCTGCTTCTCAGCTTCACGTACAAGTCCCTATTTGGACTTTTTCAATGTGGGCCCTGGACATCATTGGACAAATTTCACCTCCTTTCTTTGTTAGACACACATTTATAATTACTACAATAGATTATTTCACGAAGTGGATGGAAGCAATTCCCTTTCATTCAACAAATGCCGATGTAATATGTCATTTCATATTGGAACACATTATTGCTCATTTCGAAATTCCTTCCACTTTAGTTTCAAACAATGGGACACAATCTAAGAATAAGGGTGTGAAGAATTTCTTAGAAATTTTTAACATACAACATTACTTTTCAACACATTAGTAGGTCCACAATCTAGTGGTCAAGTGGAATCAACTACTAGAACCCTTGAGCAAATCCTAAGTAACACAATAAGAAAACACAATAAAGATTGGAATATGCAGCTAACATATGCATCATAGGCCTATCGTACGAACATTACAGAATCAATTGGACATGCCCCTTATAACCTTGTCTATGGAACCGAGGTGATAATGCCCTTGGAGTTAGAGATCACTTCATTAAGAATCGCCCTTCAAGGGGATATTGATGACAATACTTATAAGGAACAATGGTAGCATTAGCTTGAAATGCTCAATGAATAGTGCATCGACTCTCTTGATCACCTTTAGGCTTATTCTAAAATAATGCAATGTAGTTGGGTGCTGCCACAATAATGGGTTACACTTTTTCGGACATCCTGATTTTTGCCTGAAATAACATATTTTTAGAAAATACAATGATTTATCACTTTAAATGTTCCATTTAAATTATTTTCATTAAAGAGGGATTGATCAAACCCCCTTAGATCAAACCCCCTTAGATAGAACCTTGTTAGATTTAAACCATACCTATAATCGAGTCTCTTCTACACCTATCAAAATGCTGATAAAAAACCACTTTTGATTTACCTTTCGGGTGATCAAATCAATTCATTTAAAATTTATGCTTTGTAAGTCTATAGCCCTTATTATAAGCTTCCCAAAAAGTATAATTTTAAATATGTTTAATTTGATTATTATATTTATTTTATATTTTTGGTGAATGTAGGATTTTCAATGAACATCAAGTTCTTTATTTCACACATACGAAAAAATAGAAAAATAGAGAAAAAAGTTTCTAAAAAATACATGTGCCCTAGGTATTGATGTCCTTATTCCAACAAAAAAAGAATAAGTTAATTCAAATGAATACAAAAAAATTATGCGTGCCAAAGTACACCTCTGTCCAAATTATAATTACGCTGACTTGGAAAATTAATTATAAAAAAAATATGTAACAAAAAATTATGAAAAAATATCCATCCCCTAGATATTGGTGTGAAAAAATTTGCATTTTAAAAATTAGAATTGTATCCTATCTATAAAAAAAGTTATGTGTGCCGAAGTAAACATCACTTTTTAAAAATGTTGATTAGTAGAAAAAATAAGTTATTAAAATTACATAAAATGATTCACAATTTATTTTTTAATTTTTTTTAAAAAATATAATTAGAATCTACACAAAATATCTAACAAATAACTAGTTTGATTCATCTTCAAAACCTTAATGGTTTAGCTGCTATAAGTGTAAGAAAGTGAATGTCTGGTGAAAAATCTTGATTTTAATGTCAAGTTTGGCCAAAAATTGTAACCCATTATTGTGGGATCACCCAGTTATAGTGATAATCTAATACCCCATTCCTTTAATAAAGGTGATTTGGTGATATGCGAGAATCAGTGTAATGCCAATGTTGTCCCAATGGAAAAAGGAAAGTTCAGCCCTAATTGGTTAGGCCCTTACATAATCAATGAAAATTATGGATCTGGGATTATATGGTAACAAAAATGGATGGTACATCTCTTGAAGAACCTATCAATGTTGCACACTTGCACCGGTATTATGTCTAGTCTTCTTGAATAGTGTGAATTATAAATTAGTCATGTTAGAATTAGTAGATGATAGTTTATGTGCTCTCACATTGCTCCGTTCTTGAAAAAAAATTATTTGTGTGTCTTGGATGCTAAAGTAATTATTTAATATGATTACTTTAGGTTTCATGCTATTCAATTTTATCTTGTTTATTGTGTTAGATTAGATCCTTATGTTCATTTAATGTTCTTTAATTAGATCATAGGTGCATTTAATTTAACATAACATACTTAATCACAATGTTCCATCTAAGAGAAACTAGAATAAGTTTTAATTATATCGCATACATCATGTTAAATCATGGAGACATTTATTAAATAGTCTTACAAAGATTATGTAATCTTATCACATTGTCGTTCAACATTTAACACATAAACAATAGTAACAAAACATCAAACGATTATATATATATCAATGTTTTGTGTGCATGTCATTAATATATACAATTCTAATGATTTATGTGATTGATAGATCCCTCAAGATCTAGTGCTCATGTCTATCTGGAGATGATACGTCATGAGACAGTGGCATGCGATCATGATTGCGAGCCACTGAGTACATTTAAAGCATATTGTAAACCCTATACCTGTCCAAGGGACTCCTAACAATCCTCTATTAGATGATCTCTCTCCACCTATAGTTTGGATACCTTTGACTAAAGTCTCTCAACCTCTATTGGGTCTCGAGATGACTAAGCATCCTAGGCAGCCTCAGCTCGGTGGGTGTGCCTTTTGGAACTCTTGTATGCTACCCACATGACTAATGTACAGCTCAAGAATCTCTAGATCCCACTCCACGATGGGTGGGGGCACATAGTTTGTATCACTAGCCTCCTCATGGACTGATGTAACAACCTATTGATGGAGATCATGAAGGTCTCTCACAACCCCTACAAAATAAAAATCATAAATATAATCAGTACACATCATGATATATATATAGACATAAATTTTAAACAAAAAGCATAAGAAAAAAGCATGGTAGTAAATAAAATATCATCACCTAGCTCTTCGGCTGGCTGTGTAAAGATAGCCTCATCATGTGTAGGGGGCATGGAGGATGAGCTAGCCTCTCCATGACTGTAGGTGTTGGTTCCTACTATAGCTATTGACCATGATCTAGTCACATGAGTAGGAGTTGTCTCTCCTCACTCATGGCTCACTAGATCCTCATTTGTTGTCTCATCACCCTCACTCATCAACTACTCCTCATCCTTATCCTCATCCTCATCCTCATCCTCATCCTCATCCTTATCTTCCTTCTCTTGGCCATCATAATCAAGATCTGCAACCTCATCATACTCCTCATCTATCACATCTATAAATATGTTTGTAGCCCTAAAGCATGTCTCCTTAGCTCTAATTGGAGTTTGAATTTTGTATGTTTGTATTTTTTTTAATTATGAGAAAGTTAATATAATTATAGAATAATTATCAATAGTTCAAGGAAATTAGTAAAGCTAAAAAATTTGTAAAGTTATTGTGTAAACGATATAATAAATCAAGAGATATATTTTTGAAAGATTTAAAAAAAAAAAAAAAAATTAATAAAATTATATGCATATAATATAATACATTAAAAAAAAATAATAAATAGAAAATATTCTATTTTTAATTGGTTATTATGACAATAAATAAAAGTGAAACACAAAAAAAAAAATTCTAGTATTGTAATTTAATTATTAAAAAGTCTATTAATTATTTTAATTATAATAAATATTTTACTATAAATATACAATAAATTAAATAAAATTAGCCAATAGATTATATTATAATTATTTTAAGCTTAATTATTCAGGCCAAATAAACTATGTAATTTGATGTAAAAAAATTAAATGATCATTACATTTATTAAGATACATAAATTATATTATACATATTATTATTTAATATTTGCTATTATATAAATTTAAGTTTAAATAATTATTATTTTATTCTATTATAAAATCATTTCATTTCATTTATATTTTATTTAATATAAAATTATTTAAGCAATTTATATTATACTATCAATTTGATTTGATTTTTTTATATATATATATTTATAATTTCCTTATAATATTTTAAAATTGAATATTTAATTGATTTTTATATAATATAATTAAATTAAAATTATTAATTATTAATATTAATATAGATACACATAGCTATCTTTTATTTCATTAAGTTAAAATTGAGGATATATACAACAAAAAACTTACTATCTTATTCCTAATTTTATGATAAATATTTTCTCTTTATATTGATAACAAAATATGTTATTTACAATGTGCAAAGAACAGATAGGCAAAAAATGTGAAATCCACTAAAAGATAAAGTTTTAGGTTCAGGGCTATGTACTTTAAATTTTAAACTACAACTTCTAAATATGCATTGTTAATTAGTTCTGTTAAAGATAAAAATTTTGATCTTATAATTTTGAACTATTTCTTTTTGTTCATTATTTCCTCATTTGTGTATGAACAAGTAATTTCTCTAAATTTGAAACCAATCAGCAATATTGCTTAGCTCGCTGTTAAGTGTTATTTATGAAATCTTAACAGCTATGTTAAATAACAATATGATAAATATGTAGAGTCAGATACACATAGCAAGATGAGTGATAATAATCATATATAATATTCAACTTCAAATCAGAGAAACAAAACCCAAATAAAGCCAATCAAAAGAGACTCCTCTTTGAGAAACAAGTCAGGCCAAACCAGAGTTCCTAAGGAGGGTCTATTGTTTGAAATTAACCTAATTTAGAGATTAATGATGGAAATTGTATAAGTTCTACTCTGTTTTGGTAGAGAACAATCTACTACAGAGGTTTCTATAACTTGACAATACCAAAGACCCTTCTAGAATAAACAAGCAAATAAAAGTTTTGGGACCACTTCATAGTTTTAAATATATAACGGCCTCAGCAAATGTTACTTCCAAACCTAGATAAAATTCCAAATTCCAGATACAGTCATACCCAAAACATCTAGAATGCATTGTCCATCCCATGGAAGAGATAGAACAAAATATAGAAGCAGGCAATATTTTAAGATCATTATACAATGCCAAGGACACAAGTACAGAAATATATCCACCTTCCAAAACATAAAAAGGTTATCCCAGACATATTGAAGTATGGATCCAGCTATATTGTAAATTTCCATGCTACGATATATTCAAATTAACAACAATCAAGGTCCTAAAGCTCTAATAGGCATTCTTAAACTTGTTCTAATTTCAAGTGGGTCATTTTCTGTTGTTGTCTTTGGCATATGAAGATTCCAAATTAGCATGATTTAAGCAAAATCCCTGAAAAGTAACAATTTGTATGGATTGAAGCCGATTGTTGCTTTTGGAAAAAATATAAGCCTGTAATAGTTGAACTTCTTGGTAGCAAGGACAATACAATTTCTCAAACATGTTCATTTGGAAAAAAATGTGTGATTTTGTTGTTGATTACAAAGCATTGACAGCATTGTTGACTTGTAATCACATGGGATGAAATTTGGATCCCATATACTTGATAAGGTTTGGTGATAAAGTATTTCTAACAAGCCACTTGATTTTTCTACTTCAAATTATGCAAAATATTCGATAATTCTAAAATGAAAATATGAAGTACAGCAAATAATGAGATTGTGCTAGCCTATGTTTTTACTAGCTTATTGCAACTATTTGTGTGGGCCTTTTTAGAGCAGTAGTAAAGCATATGTGACCTAGCCAGAAAGTTGTTGTTATTGAGCTATGGAGGCTCACTCTCTTACTCCTTGCTGCTTCAATCTTTTACCAGGCTTTAAATGGGTCCTTTTAGGGTTTTAGAAAACTTCCAAACCCTTCAGCTTGAATGTTTGTTCTTTGAAATTATTGTATAAATTATTGCTTTAATGTAAGCACTAGTTATCTTTTCAATCACATTGCTTATTTCTAAAATAGGACATGAAGAATGTGCATCTTGGATATAAGATATAATAATCTTGTAAATGGATCCTCATAAACATGCAACATTCACTTCTTATTGCTCAGCTTAAAAGTCACATTCTCTTTTGACAGAAAATAAAGTTTGAATTGTTGCAACTAACTGTTGACATGACGGTGAAGACAATGGTTTTGCCCAAACTCTTAATAATTTTTTCACAGAATCTGCCTCATTAAATCATATTCTACAATTGAAAACTGTGAAGAAAATTTAACTAACAAAGGGCAAGAAACAATGTCAATTGGGTCTTATAAGATAGAATTAGAGCAAAAGAAACAAATAAAAAAAAGGGAAAAAAATTCAAATAAGGGTGAATAAACCATTGAAGAAATTTTTTAAAGGGTGTGGTCGATAGAAGCTACCTAGGAAAGCCAGGGATTTGAAGCAAAATTATCAGTACCACTCCTTTAGACACTTGAACGGGTCCTTGAACAAACTTTATTTTTTAAAATCTCAAACAAAACTGAAAACACCTTTAAAGATGGGTATTTGTGGGTGTCCCGATAAAATTTTGAGCATTATTCCAAAACAACAAGGACAGAAACAACTAAAAACAGTTGAACGCTTGAATGATCTAAGTTTTTAAATTTTGAAGCCAAACTGCACATGACAAATTATGTAGTCTATTAAAAGCTTCAATGATGAGAGACTAACCTATTAAAACTTGCAAGTATTGGCCAAAGAGGCCCTGCATATTATTTGTATGTGAGGATTGGGTGGCCACTTAGTGGAATATTTGGATAGAGTGGGATAAGAAACACTTGTGGCCATTTTAAATTAAAATATGTCAAGATTGCTTTGTGGGTGTGATAGGCCAATGCCAATTCAAATTTGCTTAAGGCTTCAGAGAGAAGAAACAGCAATTTTGCAATGGACTAGACCAATCAACTGCATGACAATTGCAAAATATTCCATGTAAATAAATTAGTTTTTATAAATGCCAAACCATGTTGAGTGAAATGGGTATGAATAAATGCAGAAAAGGCGCCTTAACCATTTAATCAGACGTATCCAGGATGATGATTAGGATGAGTTTAGACCATCTGATTGACTTAGAATATTGATGAGATTTTGATGAGATGTTAAATGCAACAGTTTGGAAAGAGAGTGAAATATTGAATTGGGATTGTGCATCTCAAAGAATTTTTAAGATGATTTATTTGATTGGATGATGCGTGATAAAGAATTTGTCAACATTGTTAAACCTATCACCTTATGTTTGAGAACACATAATTTACTTGCACCAACGATATAAAGTCTAAGATAATAGTTAGATGCAATTCCCTTAAAATTCGACAAAACATAGGAATTTTGAGCACAATCTATTGATAAGAAATAATTTGTATTTACCAATTTATTTTACAAGAACATAACCAAACAAGCACAGCAGACTAATAAGATTTTCAACTGATCGATTGCCCCATTCCTATTCTCTCTAAGATCCTTCATTCAGATAAAAATCAGGATTAGTTAAAAAGAATGAGAGCACAAGAATTTCAAAAGGATCAGTTACGATAGGAGAAAAAGTTGGTTGGCACACCTCTTGGTGATTGAGTATTATGATATCTAAGATGGTTTTGATATCATGATGATTCCCAATGACAAAGGAGATACCTAGGATATTGGTATGGATGTTGTCATGATGATAAAAATTATGTTTGTGTTTTATTGATGTTGGACATTTTGATTTTGGTGATGATTTTGATTTTTTAATTTGTTTTCATTAGTAAGTGCTACTAGTGTCAACCTCTAGTGTTGCTTTGATAAGCTTCTATTTGTGGATGTTGTTTGGTTGAGTTGATATGTTTCAACTGGTTTAATGATGATGAGGTGTTGAAGATAATGAGAATGTCTTCGTGGTTGGTTTCCAAGTGCTTTTGATAAAATTTGAATAAAAGAGGAAACAATGTGTTGTAGAGGTGTTTTGGTATATAAAGTGGTGTTCTGGTTTCGCTCCACATTTCTTTTGTGTTGAAGATTTGCTTGTGCGATTTGGATATGTTGATCAGAGGTGTTCATAGGTTCTATGTCCATAATTTCTTGGTCTAGATAATTGTGTAGAAGAATTTGTGTTCACCAATGTGTGAACTATTTATGTTGTTCTAGGAGTAATGATTTTTCCAAATTTCAGTTTTCTTTTTTTTGTGATTTGAAGTGTGTGCTAACAAGTTTCCATATACCTTTAGTTGAATTTGTTTGTGGTTTGGTGCTTTACAATGTTGTTTCTTGATTTTATTGTATGGAAGGTCGCTAAGGTACTAGGTGTACATTGTTCATTGAAAGTTGTTGTGAAGGAATTTGTTGATTTCAACATGTCTATTGAATATTCCAGATTGTATTCAAGTTTTGTGTGTGGTCCACAAGTCATCTTTGGATTTTAGGTAGCATGTACTGACCTTGGGTATTTACACTAATTATGGATTTTCTTAGGTGAATTTGGAAATGTGGCATGGTGTATTTGTATGATTTAGGTCTAAGTTAAAATGTGGTGTGGTTCACTTTCGTTCCTTTCCATTGTGCAAATGCTTAGGGCCAACCTAATTTGAATTATCATAGTTGAGGAGCAAAGCTGACCTTGGAGAATTTTTTTAATGTTGAAGAAGGTATAAATAAGTGTTGTGTTGATGGAGGATTGTGTAGGTAGAGCCTCTAATGTGAATTGTAGAGTTGTGAAGTGCAAATTTGTGAAGTTTAGTGTGAGATTTAATAAATTAGACCACTAGATGTGGTGAGAAAAAGGTTTCTACAATATTTAGAGAGGTTGAAAATGTGTTGGTGATGTTGTAGTGGACTTTTCGATTGCATTGAGATGGATTTCTCACTGTAAAATTCTTCTTTATTTATTTCTTGTAATCTAACAATGAGCCATTGACAATGAGCTCTCAAGTAGTGAGCTTTTTATATTCAATATTACAATTTCTTTACATTGCAAGCTAATCCTCATTGTGGTTTTTACCTTCTTGTTTTTTCTACATAAATCTAGCTTTCTATAGTGCATGGTGTTGATGTATTTTAGTTTTTGTCATTTGGTTTCATACTAAATCATTTTAAATTAAGGGTTAATTAAGTCAATGTGGATCTAAATGTTAATGAGGTTTTTGATGTTTTAATGTACAAATAATTCACCCCCTCTTCTCAATTTCCTTGTGCATTAAACAAGACATGGGAGGAACAATTGCAACATATAGATCAAGTATTATAAGTTCTCAAAGATCATAAACTTTGTGCTAAGCCATCCAAGTGCACTTTTGGCCTCAATGAGGTGGAGCACTTGAGACACATAGTTCACATGAAGGTGCAAAGGTGGATCCTAACAAAATTAAGGCTATCATGGAATTCCCTGTTCCCAAAACCATTAAGAAATTGATGGGTTTCTTGGGATTGATTGGATACTATAGAATATTTGTGAAGAATTATGGTCGTATAGAAGAACCCCTCACAAATTTATTGAAGAAGGATATTTATTCATAGGGATGAATCCACATATTCACATTTGAAATGTTAAAGGAGGTTATGTGCAAAGCTCTAGTGCTTGCGACTCCCAATTTCACAAATTATTACATTGTGGAATTTGATACTTTAGGAAATGGTATAGGCGTAGTTCTCATGCAAAAGAGTCAACCCATTTCTTTTGAGATTTGTAAATTAAAGGGCAAGAATAAAATTGAGCCTATTTATGAGAAGGAATTTCTAGCTATTCTTCATGTAGTAAAATAATGAAGGCCTTATCTAATGGGTAGAAACTTAAAGGTTAAGTCAGATCATGATAACATAAAAAAAATTTAGAACAAAGATTATCATTTGAAGAACAACAAAAATGGGTTACTAAAATTTTGGGACATGATTTTGAGATTTTATATAAGAAAGTGAAGGAAAATGTTGTGATAGATACACTATTGAGGAAAGATGAGAAGGATGGATCTTTAATGTGTTCCCTTTCAATATTCTAAGAATATTGGGTAGTAGAAGCCAAAGTAGAGTTACAAAACAATTGTTTTCACAAGTAATCTCATTCAATAATTAGAGAGTGGTACTAGTAGTTTGGATGATTTTTGTTGCAAGGGATATACTTTGTGGTATAAAGAGAGATTGTATCTTTGCAAGAATTCCTCTCCAAAATAAATATTCTCATAGAGTAACATGAGCCTCTAGTGGGTGGTCATTCAGGATTTTTGAAGACATATCATCAGGTTGAGACTGAATTCTTTTGGAACTTAGGGCTAAAACAAGATGATAAAAAATTTATGGTAGAATATTTGGTATGTTAAATAAATAAATGGGAGATAGTTAAGACACCTAGTCTCTTGCAACCCTTAGTTATTCCTAGCTAGTATTGGGAAGAGGTATCCATGGACTTCATCACATGCCTTCCAATATCTAATTGTAAGAATGTCATCATGGTAGTGGTGGATTGCCTCACTAAATATGTATATTTTATTACATTATCATTTTCTTTTATAGAAACTATAGTGGAAAAAGCAGTTTTTTTTAGTGGCTAATATTCGCCAATTGGCTAATAGTTGAAATTTGGGAATAAAAAATTGGCTAATAGTTTGACCGATAATGTGACTTGCATCGCCACTTTTTTACAGAATTTTATTATATTCTTATTTAAATCACAAAATAATTTATTCTATTTAAAAATTTAACTCAAAAATTCACCACAATATTTGATACATGATTAGATTAGATTCACCTAAATTTTATAAATTACAGTAGAAATTTATATTAATTCACCAGTTATATATTTTAATTATTAGTTTAGATTTAGGGCCATATCCCCAATGTTTAGTTTACACCATTGATTTATGGTATAATCTAATGGACCTTATTGTATTCCATGAGGTAAAATGTACACACAATCTATAATTCTCATGGAGCCCACAATTTCAAGTTTGATGATAATTATAGATTGTGGGTGCATTTACCTCACAAAGTACAACAAGGGTCATTAGATCAATGATCAAAAAGAAATTGTAGGCCCCATGAGAATTACAAATCATGTGTATATTTTATCTTGTAGAATACAATGAGGTTCATTATATTATATTTTAAAATAATGGTGAAGTAAATATTATAGTCTACCCCTTAAACCCATTGATTATTTCCACCCTTGGGCCCCTACTTTTCCATGAGAATTATTTTTTATATTAGATGGATTCACCATCATAATTAATGTATTTTCCTATTTTTTTTAATATTCACCAAAATTTTCTACAAAATTTTAGTAATGTAAAAAAATCATCAATAAAATTAATATATTTTTCCAAAAAAAGGAAATATTCTCCAATAAAAATTAATCTTTTTTCTAAAAAAATGAAAGATTCACTAAGATATTATATTATTTTTAAAGGGGGTTTCTTAAATTTATCACTAGGAAAAAGCATTTTTGAATAGTATTCAAAAGCTACATGGTATGCCTATGATTATTGTTTGTGGTTGTGATCCTATCTTTACTAGTAATTGGAAAAATATATTCAAATGTTTGGGTACTCAATTGGCTCATAGTTCTTCATACCATCCTCAATATTATGGGAAAAGAAAGGTTGTTAATAAGCATTTGGAAGGATATCTATGTTGTTTCACTTTAGATAAAATAGTCTCAATGGGTAGATTGGATAACACCAATAGAATGGTGGCATAAAACTTCATTCCATATTTCATAAAAAATTTCTCTATTAATAGCATTGTATGGATATCATCCTCCTTCCATCATATCATCATTGATGGTGTAACCAAGAGTTCAAGCTTTGGAGGACCACATGCTTCATCAACAACAAGTACTTTAAGGACTTAAAGAGAATATATCCATGGCACAAAGTTGAATGAAGCAACAAGAAACCCAACACCGTAGTGAAATAAGTTTTGAAGTTGGGGATTGGGTTTTATTGATATTGCACCCTTACTAGAAAATTTCATTAAAGCAATAGTCCAAGAATAATAATTTGTCTCCAAAATATTATGGACCATATCAAATTGTAAAGAAGATAGGTAGTGTTCAGGCTACAAGCTTGAATTTCCATCAATGAAAAAGATACATCAAATTTTTCATTTTTCTTGTTTGAAGAAGGTAATTGGGAATGATATGCCTACTTAGACAATAATATCGGAGTTCATTGAAGAAGGAGAATCATATTGGAACTAGAGTTATTCTTCAAAAATGCACAAGGAAGCTGAGTAACATAGTATCTCATCCTTGGAATGGAAGAATTTACTTATTGAATATGCCACATGGGAGGATGAGGAGTTCATTCAAAAGAATCCAAAATTTCCTAGCATTGAGGACAATGCTTCTCTAAAGAGGGGGGCATGCTATTGACTTAATATTATAGTGCATTAGGTTATGAATAGTCAATTTGTGGCTATCTTAACTCCTAATTAAGTAATATTATCACTATTATATTGTTATTTAGTTAATTAGGTCATCCTAGGGCTTATATAGTGGTATCTAAGTCAACTTGGGTGATATCCTAGGAATAAATAAGTATATATATACGAGGTTTTGAGTCTTATTTAATTATCATATTGTGAATTATGTTTTCATTGAGATATTTTGAGGTTTTCCCCCTTGAAGTGGCTTTTCATTTTCTATTATAATCAAGTATTTGTAACATATTTCCTAGCATATTCTTCTATTGTGCAAGTTATTTCATCACACAATCAACACATACCGATAGATGAGAGGTTATTCCAATGGTGGAAGTGGGTAAAATAGTGAATTACATTAGGGTTTCCTAAATAAAATTATTTTTCATCATGAAATTCAATATATAAACTCCTATTAAATGCATTGATCAAGGAGATACCCATTTATGTATGATTGAAGGCTATAGGAAGAAGGCACATGACAAAGGTTCAAGTCACAAAATAGAATGGGGACCTAGGAAGTGGGGGAAGGGAATATTATGGGAATCAATATTGGATTGGAAACAACAATTAGTTAAAAAAAGGTTCCAAAAGATAATATAGGTATAAAAGACTCATAGAAAAGGAAGAGTGTAGAATAACATGATTGAGGAGTGGGAAAGAAAGGGAAACTAGAACTTCCAAAATTATCCTATGTTCTAAGTTCCTATGGGGCTCTATAGCCTAGAGAATAACAATAGTAAATGGAATGGAAGAGGGATTTTTTTTGGGATAAAGGAGTTGAAAGTAATTAGAACAAGGTAACTTGGTACTAAGAACAAGGGTTATTGACAAGCATGAGACTCGATGAGAAAAAATAAGCAAGAACCCTATTAGAGAGAACCAAACTTTAAGAACTATGTCAAGTCTTGATAGTACATTTGTAACTAAGGAAAATTTGATGATAATGATTGAGGATGTATAGTGAAGGTTCAAAACCATATCCATCACTATAAATGGTTCAAGAACTCCAAAAAAGTACCAAAAAGCATGACTTTTTTTTTTTTTTTTGCTTCAACGTTGGTTTAGAATAATTTTGATGAATAATTTTTTTTATCAAAAGCATATCCTCAATTTGTAACAATGCATCAAGACCTAATAGGGGTGATGGTACCACCCTGAATATTAGAAAAACACTCAAGTAACTTCTCAATGCATGAGTTTATATTTTTTTTAGCATTTTATGACTTTGTCATGTGAGGGGACCATGAAAACTATGGGAGGTAATACTTAAGAAATATTTGATAGGATAATGTTCATTTAAAATTTCTTAGATAAAATATTTATTAAGCATATAGACTGGTTCAAGATATAGATAAATTATGTGGCAATGAAGGGAAAATTGGTAGTGTCATTTAGAGTCCTATAGTGCAAATTTTTGTCACCTCTTGCACCTCTAGGGTTTTGAACCTAAAAGGAGAGAGACAAAGATCCATACTTCATTCAAGAACAAACCCTTGAGATTTCAATGCAAAGGACACTAAAATCTATCAAAAGGGATTTTCCTAAAGGCTAAAAACTAATAAGAGGCTTTATAACTATTGAAAAACTTGGAAAATGTAAAGTGTTTGAAAACATAGTGTAGTATGCAAAAGGACAACAAACAATGACAAAGATGAATAAAACTGAAGAGGAGCACCTGGAAATGTGTTATAGACTAGAATGGAGACTAGAAAGATTTTTGATCCTAAAATTTTGGCCCACTGGGACACTTACGCTATTCTGGGCAACCTAGTCCCAAATCTAGAAAACTACACTGGAGCCGTTTCAGCAGAATGGGTATCCAAATCTATATAAAATTTCTAACAAATAGGTATAGTGGTACTAATTTTCCACTCTTGGTGACATATTACACTTTGGCTTTTTTGAAAATCTAAAAGTGGAAATGGAAGCCCTTGGTTTGCACTTCAGTTCCTGATAATTGTTCACTTTTGAAACTCTGATTTTCGGCACTCTAAGTGACTTTTTGTGGATATTTTGACCTAGTTAACAAGGAGATGTCCTCAGAAACTTTTCAACTTAATCTTTAATGATCTCCAAGTCTCCAAGATACCTAAACCTGCAAACACACAAGGAAAGAAAGAGAAATGTTGAATCTTAGGGCATGGGGGTTTTCCTTGGTCAAACCCCTTTTTAAGTAATTAAACCAAAATGAAGAAATAAAGTGATGAAGCATGAAATTATGGAATTAGATACTTTCCATGATGATAGATCTTGAATTTCTGCAGCAATAGATGAAGAATCTACCCTTGAATGTTTGAAAAAGCTATCTTGATCACTTGAAATGTTAAAACCCTAGCTTGCTTGACTTGAGATAGAAGATGAATGATGATTGAGTTATGAATTAGGGTTTATAAGATTTGTTTATATAGAAAATCCACCTAATTTTCTTATTTATTTGATCCCCAAGGTCAACATGAAGGAACAATAAACTTAAAATCCAATTTTTCCCACCCGACCCTTGAAAATAGCCCAAATGGGACTAAGTTGCCAAGCTAGGCGACTTAGTCCCACTTGGATGGGACTAATTCACCCAAATGGGTGACTTGGTCCCAATGGGGCTCTTTTGCCTGCTAGATTGTCGGGGAATGAATAAAAAAAGTTTATATGATGATTTTATTAGGTCTTTGATCAAATTATGCCTCAGGATGCTCAATATGGGGCAATAGGGGCCTATTAATGATGATGTAAAGAGTAATTATGAGTAGGGACACAAAGTTCAATGTGAAAGTGTGATTAAATACACTTTACAACACTAAAATGAGGTCCACATAGCCTAGAAAGGCACAACATCCAATGTGAATGTGCAAAACACATTACAACACTAGATTAGAATTAGGTTTGATTTACAAGCCTTCTAGATTAATGTGAGAATGCCATTAAATTCATTTTACAATATTGAATTAGGGGAAAAAGTGTGGAAGTATTTTACAACACTTTACAACACCTTTACAAGACATCAATAAATGCATTTTATTCAATTTACAAGGGTCCAAGGCCTAATGTGGATGCGTAAAATACCTCACAACACTAAATCAGGGCATCATTAAGTCCAATTTATCATCAATTATTCCCATATCAAGCAAGAGATACATTTTTTTTGTGACACAGGTCCTAACCCCATACATAATTAATGATGAAAATTTTATCAGTACACTCCAAACTATTGAGAAAAATATCCTCCTCCTAGTTTTCATCTATAGCATGCTAACCATGAATAGGGTAAATAGATAGCTCTAGGAGAGGGAACTTGATAAAATTTGACCAACAAGGAGAAAATCCCATGAGAAGAGGAAAATGTGTTTGAGACCCCGTGAGAAGAGGAAAATGTGTTTGAGACCATTGGTGGATTAATTATTCCTAGTATTATTTAGGTAAGATCATTGAAACTAGGACCCATGATCACATTAACTACAACCAAACCTATATCCATGAGTTAAAGTAGGGGAAAATTTTGAAACTCTAAAATTATTTAGGGAGTATTACCCTAATGATTAGTGAGTTATTGTAGACATATAACATATAGTACATTTTTTTGAGCTTATACCTAGGTCTACATAACCACATTAGAGAAATTCATAGCTTTTGTATATAGGGAAAAGTGAATATTAGTAGAAAAATCTAGAAAGCCCAAGTTAAATTTTTATATTTATAAATATCAAAGAGAGTTTCCACCCTAAAATATATCCATGTGTATGAAAATTTAAATGGGATACAAGGCTAATCACTTAGAAAAACAATATCCCATAACAAGGGGCCAAGATAAAAAGGATTGAAGAAATCGTGTATCCAAATCCAAGCTTCCCAAGCTTTGGTTTAGAAAAGGAAAAGGGTGCTTGTGATTCTTAAATTTTTTATAGATAAGACAATAGGTGTTGATAACTTCCAAGTGTGGGAAGTAAGAGATAAGTAAAATAGCTTGGTAGATAATTTACACTAACTGAATTAAGCTAGCTTAGGCTATAGAATATGTTCCCAAAGAGTCTAAAATTATTCATGCCATGTTCTAGGAAGAGATTGGAGATGTTAGTAATGGTTTAACTAGTCCAACATTATGATTTGAAGAGTAAGCCACAATTATCTCATTTGGTGTTTGGTATTGTGAAATAGTGTATTAGGATATCATTTATAATCTTTTCACAAGGTCTTGAAGGACCTAACCCTAATTGTGTTAACCATATGATGAAACATGGTATCAATAATAGTATGGAAGGAATCAATCCTTATTTCATAATAAATATTTCAGCTTTTCCTTAAAATAGGATAATAAATTTTTGGTAGTTAATTTAGGGAGATCTAAATAATTTTAATTCCTCCCCTTGATAATTTCAAAGAATGAATCTAATGGAATTTTGGATGACGATGGTCTTTATTGGATAGGAATCAAAACCACAAAATATACAAGTTAATTGAGATGATATTATAGAAGTCAATACTATATAAAGACACTAGGGATCCATGGACTCCTAGGACTTTTAGATTCATTAATAGAAAATGTGTCTTACATCTAGACAAGCTTCTTCATAGTGAGGATATAGAGTCCATGTCCTTTCCAAGCTCACTAACCAAAATGAACTCTTGGTCTAAAATATAATTCTTACTAAGAATTTTATATGAACAATTCCCTTCTACAACTTATATTACCTATTTAACATAGAAATAAATACCTTCATAATAGATTGAGAGTAATTGTTAACTAGCAACATCATTACAGAGACAACATAAATCTAATGAAACTTGATAACATATTGTATTCCCATTAGAAATCACCCAAATTAAATAATTGATTTTCATCTAAAATATTAAATGGAAGGCCCTACAATGGACCCATCAAGAAGAGTAATAAAAAATGTAACTAGTTTTTAAAATAGAGCACATTTGGAATTCGATATCCAAAGAAACAATCTTAGTGATCCAATAAATTTATTTTTTCTCAATTTTAGTAATTTTATAGTTTTCCACAAGATTGTACAAGTATGGATTGAAGAGTTAAAATAACATATGACAATTCAAATATTTTTCCACGATTAATCTATTTACATAAAAAGTGGCCAACTAGATATATGTTCAAGAAGAAATTATTACCTAAAGCATTCGTTATTTTCCTATTGAACACTTGAGCCAAAGGATTGGAAGAGTATATCAAGGAAAAGAAGATCCTATTTGACATTATTCTTATCATCAAGAAAAATGGTTAAAAAATCATTTTAAAAATTATCATTGAACATATGGTTAGATGAACTAGGAAAGTTAATACATTTAATAGGCTTCTAGAGAACAATTGGGCTAAAAATTGGCCAAAGCCTTCAATAGAAAGAATGCAAATTGTAGATGATAAAGGGAATCCCTAAGAGATAGACAAAAAAAGACAGGGATTGGATTGTTGATATTAATGATTATTCTAGCTGAGGTGTTACTAAATATCATCTAAATTGAAAAGATTAAGGCCAAAATTCAAGTGCTCAAAGATTGAAAAAAAAATGGTCATTGAATATAGTTTTAAGAATTTGTGAAGTGAATATTGATAAATATTGTAGGTTGTTGAGTATGTCAAGACATTTGCATCTCTTTAAGATAGAAATAATGTTATCAATTATGTATTGTAAATTAATAAATACATTTTTATTAAGAATAATTTGGTAAGGAATCAATGGACTTATCTTTGGAGAAATATCTTTGGCAATGATCTTATATGAGGTATTTATTAAGTTCATATTGTTTTAGGTACTTATTTCCTTTGTGTTTCTAGATTTAGGTGTAAACTTAATAGTTTATTTCTTAAAATTATTTCCTAAATAAATCTTATAAAAAGCTTCCAAATAGACCTTGTGAAGGTCTTCACCCATGTAGTATCCTAATTTTTAAAAATAATTCACATGATAATTTTTCCTAGCTTTGGGATTTGTAATATGGCATAAAGAACACTTCAAACACATCTTTCTTATTGAGAGGTTGATCTTAAGGATTGTGTTGAGACATGAAATTTGAAAAGGATCCAAATTTAGATATTTGGGAGTATAATATTTAGTAGTAAAAACTTTATCATAATAAATAAGACAAAGGCTTGATTAATATACAATAGATTTATAAAAAAAATTGATGTCTTAAGATGTATGATGAGATCGTAAATCCTAAAAAATAAATCCTTGGAGCTTTTTCTTTTAAAAGTTAAGCCAAAGAAGACAAATCTTGATATGGGCATCATGAGAAGAGTGGGAATCTACAGCTTACTTCTAGTGATTAAGTGTACTCACCTAATTCTAAGCTTCTAAATTGAAATATTGAGCCTCCAAAGAAGTGGTGGCTTGGTTAAGAACAAAGGTGGAAGTCACATAAGAATAGTGGTGGAAGTGGGAGAGTCATCTCCCATAAATGCAAAGAAAGTGGAAGGTGTGATTGATTTTATCATTCTAATAGTCTATCCAACCTATCTAATACATGGGTGTGGTGTAAATTCCAAAAATGTTAAATATGAGATAATTTGTCCTTATGATTAGCAACATGTTTAAAAAACTAAGTCTTCATGGTGTTGAATTTAACTAGCTTCTACTCAGTACAAAATTATATTGGAAAATATTTTACAAGGATAATATGTAATAAAGGCTTCATAAGAAAAGGGTAAGAGGTAGACAAATAGTAGAATGATTTAGTAGAAATAATTTATCTATCATGATTCTTAACAAAATTATCAATTATTTATTTGAGGTTACTCCATGTGTACCATATCACACAATCATGTCAATTACTAAGATTGGCACCATAAAGCTTTAATTTATTATGTATAGATACTATTATTCTCTTTTTCCAATTGCCTAATGTGTAATATCCCAAGTTTATCACAAGTAATCTCAATATTATTAAAATTATTATATATATTAAACAAAGTGGGGACAAATATTGGATTATAAATCCATCTCAAAAGTAGCATCATTTAATGAGTAAGCATTACAAATTCCAAAGGAATGATTATTAGAATTGAAGAGATCCCACATTGGTCAATTGGTTGGGTAACATTCTTTAAAAATTAAGTTTTAATGTGACATAGGAGTGAGCAAGGTGATGACACCACCATGACCCACTTCATGATTGCTACACAAAAATTTCTAAAAGGCTATATAATACAAAATATTTCAAAAGGAAGAAAATTAGAAAATTTAACCCAATTTATAGATAGAATATGTTAGTGAGTGTCAAAAAGGAATACTTACATGGATTACCCATCAAAACTTGAACATTTGAGGGAACATAATTCATCAATGAGTGTCGAGAATTATCTCATTATCTAACTTGTTTAGATCTAAGTAACTATTCCACATAAATGATTTCAGTAAATTGAAGGTGGGTATGTAGATGGAAGGATATATACATAATAATTTTTATGGTACATTTTCTCCTCCTTCCATTTTCCCTGGTGGTCTATATGATCTCCACAATGTAGCCTAGGTGGGGATGTATGTTTAGTAGTAGAGACTTTCAATGCAAAAACTAATATCACTAATGGGGCTTAAGAGTATTTTGCCTCATTGGACATCTTCCAATGAGAAAGAAAAGAAAAATATTTCTATCTAGAGATTTCGAAACTATATTTTTTTAACAACTAATCCACATAGCCTAAGGATGGGTTAGTTGGGGGACTATTATTACCAAGGTTCCTGACTTTGTGACTCACCACTATAGACCATCATTCTTCTTTTTTTGTGAAGCAGATGAAGAATTAGAATTAGGTTCAAGAATAGGTTTATAATGTGGAGATGCAAAAGGGAAATCCCAAATCTTATGCGCAGAAAAAATGACATGAATGGTGAGTATGGGAAAAGTTTAGATAGAAAACACATTTATTGCATCTCATTTGTCTAATTTGAATGTCCACTATCTCATTTAAATCCTTGAAGGTATTTACTTCTACAAAGAGCATATTTGGCTTGATGGACATGATAGAGCCTAAAGAGTTATCTATTTGTGTCAAAAATTTCGAACATGGCAAGGGTAAACCATGAAACTCCATCAAAAGAGGGATATGTATAAATTTCTCATTAGAGACATATTAGTGTAGGGTGAAAAAAGGAGTAAGTAATAGTTAAAAACTAAACGTTTTGATTAAAGATGGCTTCAAAATTATTAGATATATTATAAGGATAAAGAAAAATATTTTGTAAGGTTATTACATGGCATCAAGGAGATTCCCATGCAAAATCTAGGCCTTGAGGTCCTAGTCTTTGAGCATACTTTCTAGAGGGGGCCTTCCCACAAAAAATCATATTGGAGTAAATTTATTTAACCTATTGCATGCATTGATAAAATTTATAGTAGAAAGAATCAAATATAAGGGTGTGTCAATAGACATATGTGATGGAACATTTTGAGAACAAACATTCTAGATCTCTTCAATAGGGGATTATATTCTCACGTGCCATCAAACCATAAATTCTAGCAATAAATGTGGAGAGACACAAGATTGAGAAAGCATGGTAGGCTAAAATATGTCACAATAAATGCAAAAAATAGACCAACCCATGGTTCAAGAAAAATAATATGAAATTGAAAGACATAAAACAAAAACCCAACAAAATCTATCTTTTTCTTTTCCTTTCCTACTACTCAAAAACTCTCTCATCATTGATTATTTTGAAAAACAAAAGAAACCAAGAAACAAACACCTCTCATCAACTACACAATAAAACAAGTCAAGAAAAACATACAAAAAAGCATATTCTGGTATTTCTTAACTCATTTCTTCTTAGTTGTATAATTTCTAGATTTGATTGTATGAGTTTATTTTGCATCAACGCTTTGGATCACACTCCATGATACATCATTAAGATGAAGTAAAGAACATAAAAAAAAAAAGAATAATTTGTAGATCAAACATTACATTAAAAAAAAGGAGGAGGGGACGGGGGTGAGGGGCGGATCAGGCAGGGGGGAGGCACAGTGGGTGGTGGTGGTGGAAGAAAAGCTTATTTCTTCTTATACGCATACGACATTCAAAGAGAGAAAAACCCAGAATTTAAATAGAATGGTTCTTCTAATAAAGGCTTAAGAAATCCAGGAAAGAATGAACAAAATTTAGAGAGGATATAGCCTCTACTTTGGAGATCATTGCACAACAACGACTGACACCTTCCTGTCTGACGAAAGCGCTTTGAAATCTCCAATACATTTCTTCAATCACACATAAAACTCATATTTTCCAGGAACATTATCATAAGAGAAAGTCGAATCATCCATCATTTAAGAACTGTCAGTAGAATTAACCAAACCTATTTGTTAAACTTTTCATCAAAGGTAATTTCTACGCAATTTGAAGCTTACTGCTGCATAATTCTAAGCGCCTTCCCCTTAAAATGTTTCTCTTGTATAATTTCTTGTATTTGCAATGTTTTCATCAATGTCTTCCTTATATAATAGACACGGCAAAAATTAGAAGACTCGGTTTTACTGATGTTACAATGAAATCCGCATCCTCAGCGTATACGCGTATGAATCTCCATATATTTTACTTCCTCGTTTTCATATTCTTTCGCATTCGTTTCATATTAACAGTGATTACACGACACCTGTTTGACTGGTATAACAAATTAATTTCAAAGTCGCCTAAGTTGGGTTTCCTTTCTGTAAACCAACTTCTTCCATTCACGTTCCTATGAAGCTGACTTTTCTAACGGTTTCTTTATTCAACGGATGGAAATCAATTTTTAAAATAATAAATATACTTAGGAATCTTTTATGACGCGGTTTCAATTCTTCTAAGCTATTAAAGCTAAGTTTACTTGTTAAATAGGGCCATCACCATGCATTCGACAATCAGTCGATAGGGGTCTACCATAACTTGGTAAAGAGTGGGGAGTAAGCAAGGAAGTTGTTAATATTTGCAAGTATTAGAGAAATCTAGAAAAAGGAAAGCATGTTAATAATTGAATATGGAATAAGAGGAGGTGAACGAGGATAAGATATTTTGAATCTAAAGCAATTAGTAATGAATATTTTTAATTAGTATAATTTTTTAAAAGCGATTTTAATTAATTAGATTTGGTAAATTAAGTACAATTTAAATTTTGAAATAATTAGTTTTCATAGTAATAATAAGTTGTCTCGAAAATTTAAAATATGATATAATTTTATGTGTATTTTAGTTTAATAGTTGGCAGGCCTAGATGTAAATGTATATTTAACATATTTCTCTAGGTTAATCAATCAATTGATTAATTATTATTTAATTTTCTTAAGATAAGGCAATGCATTCGAAGACTAAGAACGATTTGCATAAAACAAGAAATTCATGTTTGATATGATTTTCTACGTTAATCAGTAAATCAATTGATTATTATTTAATTATCTTTAAATAATGCAGTTCACAAGAGATTAAGAACTATTTGCATAGTGTGGGAAATTGATCTTTGGATTTATACATCAATATTTCTTAGTTTGAAATTGATTATGAAAATAATCTTAGGGGAATGATTTTTGAATAAAAATTTTCTTAATAAATTAGTTGTGGAAAATTGAATAGAATTTAAATTTGTAAATAATTAGTTTTGTTACTAATAATCATTTTTGTCAAAAATGTAAGCTATCATATAATTTTATATTTATTATACTGCAATAGTTGTTAGGCCTAGATGCACATCTATATTTGATATTTTTGTCTAGTTGATGAATCAATTGATTGATTATGATTTAATTATTGTAGGGTAGATATGAATACTAATACATGGAAAACTTGAAGTTGTGGATTAAATAACATAAACACCAAAGTTTCTCATTTCACAAGGAAGCCAAAATAGTTGACATCGTTATATTAGAACAATGAATATGCTCAACTGGCGTATCAACAAACACCTACCATTTTGTGTGGCATACTTTGATTAAGTTGTATTTTTCAAAGAGCCATTGTGGTGTGGCTTTGACAGCAGACCACTGTTAAGATCATCGGCCTCGGCTTCGTTCTCGGGCAAGCTGGAGAGCTGTAAAACTGTTGTGGCATGAAATCTGTAAGTCATTTTTGATGGGTATTTTACTGAAACGAGTAATTTATTGTTCATGTCTTTCATTGTCTGTTTATTGTTGCTTTTTACTTTATAAATCACATTTTCTCAATTGAATGCAATTGAAATTTGTAAAGTATTAGTTTTCTTAAGTAATATTAAGAAAATGATTTTTAAATAAAATTTTTATTTCTAAATCACATTTTCTGAATTAAATACAATTGAAATTTGTAAAGTATTAGTTTTCTTAATAATTATAATTTTTGTGCAAAATTTAAGGTATTATTATATTTTCTATTAATAGAGTGTATGTTTGATTCATTAAAATGGGAAAATGTTTCTTCTATTTGGGAATAGGATTTACCAGTTAGAAAGTGGCTACCAAATTGTACATTATGTGCTATCTTCCTAAGATCAAATTAACAAGCATGCTTTTGAAAAAGTGATTCAATTAGTATAGTTATGTGTTTTGGAAAAGTGATTTTGTAAAGGTTTTTTTTGCCCCAGTCATTACATTTTTGGTTTGCATAAACGTTTCCATTTTTGGGTTCACCCAGACTCAATTAAAATTAACAAAAAAGATGCACAATGTGCCATGGGGTGGTTGTGTGGCTTTTACCTTTTGCATCTTCCTTTTGGGAGAAGGTTTGGGACACATGTTTTCTGTCAAACATTTCCCTAGGAGTTGTATTTGTGAGCTCGGGAGTTTCCGTCTTACTAATACGTCATCTCCTTGACTCGAATTGTCTACATTGCCTATAAGGATATTTTATTGAGGAGTTTGTCTGAGCTAGCTGGCCTTTCTTTTCTTAGCTCAGTTTTTGGGAAGAAAGTTTTGAGACGACACCTCGTAGTAATGTGATCAATTAATTTTGTTTATTTCTAGGTTGTTGATCCTAGGATTTGATCGCAATTGGGTTCCTATCTTTACTAAAATATCTAGAGAAACATCAATGCAGTAGCTGAAGAGTTAATGCAAAGATGGTTTGCAGCTTAACTAAGAGTTTGTGATCAGATCATGTGCTTTCAACTGTCAACACCTGGCAGTAATTACTTCGGGTTTGAGGCGGTTTCTCCTTTCTTCGAATGGCTATTTAAAGGGAAGGCGGCGACACCTAAAAATGATGATTTTTTAGAAAAAAATAAAATAAAAAATTGTTTTCTTCGAAAAGAGGAAGTGTTTTCTTTTTTAGTTTTTCTTAAAGTTTTATGAACTATATTGCAGAAGCAAGTTATAGAACTACTTTATTCTAGAAAATTATATCTATTAAGGTTTAAACTATTATCGGATTGGCATCTAAACTTTGTTTCAAAGTTCAGTTTTAAGTAAAGCACGAAGTATCGAGGATAATTGATAAAGACTGTGTATGTATGGTGTTTTTCAAGCTTTCTTTCTTTATACTATTGTTTTTGAATGAAACATTGTGTCTTGCAAGCTATATTCTGGTAGTTTAAATAGTAGATTTTTATGCTTTATGCTTGTGTTGTAGAATAACATCTCTGATAAAAATTGAACTGTCATTGGAGTTTTCTATTAAGTTTGAAGTTGTTATTTTTCTGTGCTATGCTATATTAGGAGACAAAGTTCTTATAATTTCTGAAGTATTATTCTTTTACTCTAAGGAATTTTTATGTTTGATCAAACCTCAATGAACATTATCTGTAGAAAGATTTGAAAGTTTGCATTGTGCTTGAAGTTAGCCTTTGTTGTTCGTTCTCTTTCCAAAAATGAGGGGTTGTGGCATTTTGTGTCCTTTATATCAATGATAGGAATAATTTGAGTTTGAAATGTTGTAAAAGATTTGGTGTATCACCTTTTATGTTTTATATTTAGATTTTCTCTCTCTCTTATCTCGAAACCCCAAGAGAAGAGTCAGCTTTCTATAAAAACTCTGGAGGTATTCAATTAGATGCAATTTGTCCCCCACTCACTAAATTTCCCATAAGATTGTTAGAGAGACACAAACTTTCATGATCAACACTTATTTTTTTGGCATGCCCGGTGAGACCAAAGTTTTTCCAAACTCCTAATTAGAAGTTAGAAATATTTCTTAAATCAAGCTAAGGAAGGAAACTATAAATTTCATGCCCAGAGTCCAAACAAGAGCATCCTCGAGAAGTCATTTCCGGTACTCTCAGTTACCTACCTCAAATCCTAGAAGGAGAAGAATTACATGTTCTATATCACTTGTAAGGAGTAATAGAGTAAGAAGTCAGAGCCCATTATCAAGAGCCTTATCTACTCCACTTGGAGGTTTAAATTTCTAGATAAGATTCCTTGTATACCCAATTCATAGGAATCTTTTCCTTATGGCTCAAGTACCTCCTCCTACTCCTAGAAATTTTGTAAAATGGGACAGTGGTAGTCAATTACAACCACCCATACCCCTTGATGTATGGCCTACCATACTAGCTAATGCACTTAAGGCTATTCCAAGATTCTCTAGGGAGGATTTTAAAACCCCTTCTGAATGCCTTCAAGATATAGTGGAAGTATGTAGGGTACATAATATATCAAAGGAGAACATCGCTTTAAGATTGATAGCCATCTATTTTAAGGGAAAGGCTCAATATTGGTATAGATCTCTGGCCTCAAGTTCCATTCTTTCTTGGGACCAACTCAGGCAACGATTCTTTGAATGATTCTTAGAAAAGGGAGGTTGTTCCTCACTACTGCAACAACTAATTACCATCCAAGAGGGCTCCACATGAAGCCATGAGCGACTTCAATACCAAGTTATACAAGACCTGGTAGAGGATCCCCATGACCACTCAACCTCAGGCTGCAATGGCATTCATGTTCTATCTAAAATCCATCAATCTGGACATCACACTTATGGTGACCTCCATCGGCTCCATCAGAGGGAACATCTTGCCTGATGCATACGAGATGGCGGTGCATGAAAAGAATAACCTAATTGATGTCGAGAAACTTTTTCCTTGGTCACCAATGCTAGTATTTACGAAAATATTCGATGGTCGTCAAGAGGAAGCTAGTTCAAGCACCCCTGCCAGATAATTGAAACTAGTCACCCCGTACCTTACAAATGAGCATCCTACCACTCAGGTGAGCACATTGGGTCTCTCATCAATGGTAGAGGATATTGTTGATATAAAAAATCTGATACAAAATTTTACTAATGAATTGGTCATTATCAAATGGAAATAGGCGACACCTCAAAAAAAAACCACTTAGGTCTTGGTGGAGGAAAGCCCCCTTAGTAATAGAATTCATATCAAGGATCTTACAATGGAGGAGGTCAATAGGCATCATCGAAAAATCAAATAGTTTTGGTTGCTACGTCATTATAGTCAGTCAAGGGCAGTCCGTATAAGGAGATAGTCCTCGGCCAGAACAATTGGGCAGAGGAAAAAAATGTCTAGTGCTTCCTGTGCAATGATAGCAATATGCCTTGAAATTGTCCAAGGGGAAATATGCAGTAAAAGGTGGCCGAACATAGGAGTAAGGGTATGTTCCTGAACGGGGGTGAATATGAGTCACCCGAAATGGAGAATGCTCGTCTTAAGGCACAAATGCAAGGGATGTCCCTTAAACAAGAATTAGACATCATGCCTGACCAAGCTATTTTCTCATGGTTGGAGGAAGATGAGGTTGTATTTCCAAATGAAGTTGTGACAACTAGAATTTTGCAAGTGTAGTTAGATTACAATACAAGATCTAAAAGAAGGCTCACAAGAGAATATGTACAACAAGCTCAGCCACATCTGCAACCACCTCAACCATCTCCCCTGGAGAAGCAGGCTTCACCACCCATCATCTGACCCTTTTCACAGACACATAATCTACCATCAGGGGAAAAGGAGGAAAATAAAGTATGAGGTCCAACCCCAATGGGACATTTTCTCTCAAAAACAAAAGAGATAGCACCATTTAAGCCAAAGACCCAAACAATTGGGATGCTTAACATGGTGGAACAATTGAAGAAGGAACTTGCCAATGTTTCATTATGTGATGTTATATCAATTCCTGAGCAACAACCCCTACTTCAGGAAGCATTGAGAGTGGAAGGGAAAATTGTGCAGGAGAGCGTGACTTAGTTGAACAATCAGAGTGGAAATGATAGGCCCACACTCCCACCTTTGGCCCTGAAATCAACAACTTATACAAATAATGTGGATAGCATTAATGAAAAGGAGGTAAGCGAAATAAAACCCACACCTTTCTTTTTGATGCTTATAGTAGGAGATAAATTGTTGCATAATAATATGATGTATTTGGGAGCTAGCATAACTGTTATGCCCAAGCAAGTGGTAGATGCTTTAAGACTTAAGTATGAACCCCTTGAAAAGGGAATTATGCAACTCGACGGAAAGAAGGTTCCGACCATTGGTCAAATAATGGATTTATCCCTAACCCTCTTCACCTACCCAAGTCAGATAGTCACTCAGGAAGTAGCAATAATAGACATTCCACTAGTCTTTAGAATGTGCCTATCAAGAGATTTCACCACCAAGATTGGAAGATACCTGACACTTGATTGGTCCCACTTAATGTTATGAACCAAACATGAAGCAAAGATGAAGATTCTATATGAATCCTTGTATCCTGAACATATTGCGGATGATGCAAATCTATGCTTTGGGACTATTGATACCCCTGGTTTTTAGTAGGAGAGATATTGTGTAGAGATTCCTAGTGAGGAAGAAGGTACAAATGAGTGGATCTCAGAGGAAGAGATGTTGCTCAATCAGTTCACTGATTCCAATCCATTCAGAAACTTTCACACTACAGGGCTAAGCTCCTATGTAATTGGGCCCAAAGTAGGTGTCTAATGGAATTTTACGATAGGATCAGAAGATCTCAGAGCCTATTATTTTTGGTCTCCATTTTTTACTAATGATGTTGTTTATGAAGAGCTGGTCTACGGGTCAAATCTGGTAGAACAAATGGACACAAGCAAGAAATAAGCTGTTAAAATTTTTGAACCAATAGTAAGCCAGATCTATGAGTGGACAACCACAAAAGATACAAGATTAAGATATCAATTACATAATGTGAAGGACCTCATCAAAAGCTTTAAAGCTTTTTGTATGCAAGGGAATCCCCGATCTCAAGATAGTATCATCCATCGGGCATTTTTTATCAAGACGCGTTCAGAATCAATTTCTGACCCAATAAAGCAAAGGTTCTCTACAGTTTCAAGGGATTATAGCATACTTAGTGTCGGAAAAGGAAAAAATTTAGAAGTTGGTAGGAGGGCCTCCTTTAGGAATAAAAGAAGGTAGAAGAAATTATGCTACAAGTATGACCTCAAAGGCTACGACCCAAGAATAGTCTAGCTGGTGTTTGCCCTAGACAAAGGACCCAAGTTAGTCGAGTAGGAACAAAGGATAATCCCCTTAAAGGTCAAATCTCTGGTGACACAAGTTTTCATCAAATGGGGTGAGACAAAAGACATATGTTCTATCAATTTTCCCACCTGTTTTCTTTATTTGGTCCCAGTTCAGGAAGGAGATTGGGATATCCAAATTTATATTGGCTTTCAAGATCCAAGGGAAATTTTGTTGGATAGTCATTATTCCCTGACACCAATGCAGTAGTTCTCCCACGCTCTAACTAGGGAAAAGATCTCATCGTTGATACATGATTCCTCAAGGGACAATGAAGTATTTATAAAAGGATCTGACCGACTAAGGACAACATCTACCACTAAGTGGGAAATGGTTGTACACTCTAGAGAGGAAAATTTTGAGATAGTCTAGAGCTTAGAATTAAATATAAGTTTTTTTTGGGTAACTCTAGCCTTAGCTGAAGATTTGTACCATATTTCATGAGCATTGTGACCCCATTTTCCCTAATGATAAAAGAGAAAGTGTCTTTCTAGCAAACACCCAAGGACATAGTGGTTAATAAGTAGCTAGAGAAGGATGAGGGAAAAAATGGATAGTGTCCCATTATGCTCCCCTCAATAAAACAAAGGAGAACTAGTGTACAGGGAAATATCACAAAAAGAAGAATTGATAAGCTTTTAAGGAAAATAAAAGCCACACTGGGTTTTCCCAAAAATGTCACACCTGCTAGTGCCCAAGAGCTAGTAGAATCACAAGGGTTAATTTTTTTTATCAAATACAAGTTTTTTCCCAAGACTTCATCATATTGTTATATGAGAAGAGGCAATTTAACCAAGTCAACTGTTAAGAACCTAATTATGCCAATCCAATGTGTTGGGTTGGCCACTCAAAGAAATTGGCACAGTCATAGATGGTTCCCCCTAATGATGAATCAAATTACCCTCAAGATGACCTTGAGTTCTTTTAAGTATAAATTGATGTACGAAAATTTAGAAAAAAACATAAGGCCAAGAAGAGGAAAAGAAAATCATGAAGCTACAATCCACCATCATCAGATAATTAAACAACATTCTCATGAAGAAATCTTTTACCCAAAAGAAGATTCAGTGCTAAGGTACTACAAATTTGTTGCGAAGTTAGGATGACTGATTGTTTCCAACATGTTGCAGAAAGGAACTTTCAAGAGCAACACATACAAGAGAAAGAAGGCATACGAACTCAAGGAGAGGATTTTAGATATGCCGGTGAATGGTATTTATCTGAAAATTTTCTATTAAAGACACACAATTCTTAAAAAAAAAAAATTAACAGTTATGTACCATATGTAAAAAAAATTTAATTATTTTGGAAGTTTTTAGAATAAGGCTCAGAATAACACAAAAAAAAGAACTATAATATATTATGTTTATGAACAAAATTTACAATATAGTATATAGCACGAGGCTGGGAAATACTACTTAAATCCCTCTCGAGAAAAACCCAAATAGGGGAACACAAAAATGGTCAAAAGGGAGGCAACGATCTGATAGTCATTAATTTTATGCCTCCAGAGGAAAGGAAAAAAGGACTCATACTTGGCTTTTGTTTCTCCTCTTTTTCTTCTTAAATTTCTTCTTCTTTCATCAGAGAGGTCACAAGCAGGGGAAAAAAACACAACACACGTGGGCCGCATAGTTTAGACCCAAGGTTTACTCACTGTGAATTTGCACCAGGTAAATAAAGTGATTTTTTGAGGAAATCCTCAAAAATTTCTCCATGTTGTACTCCCACAAAAGGAAGGTGGCCCTTGGCTAAGAAGAACAATAGTGCACCTCCACATCCATAGTATGAAAGTAAGAAAGGACAACCAGGGCACGTCCATCTTGAAGTCCACGAGCCTGTAGAGGTCCATGGTGCTTGGAATGTCAACACCTGGAATGGCCACTTGTACTATCTCACCAAGACCTTCCATCAGAGAGGTGTCAAACATCTTCTGACACAGTGCAATTATCATGGGCTTGGCCACACCCAGATTCAGTAGTGAGGCCACGAAGCATGAGAGCATGTTACAATTGCTTCGTGGCTGGCTCTCACCGGTAAGGTAGTCTACACTGATGACCCATTTGAATGCATTCATGATCAGGGGGTTGCAATTCTTCACCAAGAACTTGATACAGAACTTGTCAGTAATCTCTCCCACAAAGCAATTTTGGGGTCTCCGTGGAAGGAGCCGAATGGGGGTACCCATATCAGTAGACATCGTGACAACAGTGGATTATGGAAAAGAAAAAATAGGTGGAGGGCCAACTATGTTAGAGAACTATATGATCAAGTGAATTTAGCAAAAGGTGGTGTAGCTATATATAGAAAAGCTAACCGGGGAACTTCGCCAACAGGATGTCTATTTCTGGCTAGATGGCAACAGAAAATTTTGAGGCAGAATAGGCAAGGTTGGAAAATCATATGGAGGATCTGATGGAATGCCTTAAGAAATAAATTTGGGCATTGGGGAGTAAATTCCCTCATATGTTGATGGTTGACGCGCATCCTTTTCCATCATTAGTGCCAACCTGTTCACTAATGAGAAAAGACATGGATTAAAATGCTAAGGCTCTGAGAAATTAATGAAGATGTCTTTTCATAATTACCTAGTGTCATCTTCTCATGCTCCATATGATGAAAATCACACTCTTCGATATAGTGAATTAAAGGAAAGAAGAGGTAGCTGAAGGAATGTACTAATTCCATCCTCATGGATTTTTCAGCATTCCCAAGGGATACGGATCTCCCATCCACACATATTGTCCCAATGATAGCATTTATGAGCTATCGATAGTGGTAAACTCATAACTACATGCAAAAGCACTGAAATTAATTACATTCAAAAGCGAGTCATTTTTAGCAAGAAAACATGGTTCTTGTGACTAGAGAGTTTTTGTATCATTTTTGAGAAATCATGGTGGAAGTATCTACCTCTAGCAGGCGGGCCGATGTACCAAACAGAAGACCCGGTTATGTAGATATCTTTGGGAACTACTCATTCACTAATGCCCCAACTCCAGAAGAACGACCATTTGAATGTTGTAGGAAGCTTGAACTTAATAAACACATCTTAAAGGAGGCAGTCCAACATATAACTGACAATGTTTATGACCCTCGATTATCCACCAACCCTAAAAATCTTAGGGAAGGTTCTTGTTGATGATGTTTTCTGTACAACAACTCAGGCAAGATATAATATCCTATCTCTCTTGAAAGGTAGATCTCTACCAGCAAGCCTCAAGAGATAACCCCAAGGTATCTAATGTCAAGTCTTGACAATGCATAAACAACTCAGTGATAAATGTGAAAATGCTGGTAATCACAATGGGACCTTACTACAAGCAAGAAACTAAATCTTAAATTTATCAGATCAGCAATATAATGATACTTCAATCCTAAATCTAATCCATTGACAAAATAAATAACAAAAGATAAGGGTTTCAAAAAGATTTCTAGATCTACCACTAAACCTAAGATTAACAATGCAAATGACCAAACACTTGAAATGGACCAATCCCTTAAAACTGATTCCTACTTGACCCAGATGGATCTGCAATCTTATAGAAACAGTGCAATCTTCTAAGGTGTTAATATTTTCAGATCATGAACATTCATTCAAACAACCCTATTGCAATTGAAATGAATAAACCCTCATAATTGAACTAAGCACAATGAATATAAAGGTCCAGGCTAACTTTGCAAAGCAACTAACAATCAGTTGGTTGCGAAAAGCATGGACCAGGGATTGCTACAACACTTCAAATATCAAACCATAAACACCATTAAATCGAATCTAGCTCTAAATATCATATTTCCTCAAAGAAATTGTAAAGATAGAATAACAAGAACCATGCAAGATAAGAAGAAACAAAAGTATGGCACCAAATCACAATGTCATTACTTGCATCAAATTATCCACTGTAGCAACAATTCCAGCTTTCTGTTACAATATTTGCTTGAGAACCGCTACTTGCTAACTCTTGCTCTACTTAATTTTCTTTAACTACCTCTCTGTTTGTCTATATCTATCTCTTAACCCTTACAAATGAGGCAAAATGTTGTATTTATAGAACCCTCAAAACATGTTGGCCTAGGTAGGATTTTACAATAATAATTAGGCACAACAAGTCGGACAAGAGAAATTCAAAATGAGATAAATATGCATTAAATGCATGAACTTCATCTAGGTCAACCTGGGATCTCCAATGCAGCTTAGACCAATACATGGAAAACTAATAGGGAAGCACAAATCTCGATGTAGCCCATCATTAACTACCTTCCCCTTTGTCTTTATTCTGATCCAGCATTTCATGAACCTTCAAAAGCACCTTATCTAAGTCGGCCACCGGTGGCAAAGGAAAAACCCTAAGTCGCCTCTCAATTGATGCATTTTCTTCCCTTGATTGAGCTTCACCGACTTATCTCACTCAACCTTATATGTTAGGTATTTATCAACAACAACAATGTTGGTGGCTGCATCATCCAACTGGTGTTCAGTAATAGAATCATCACCAACTAGAGCATAAACATCATGCCACCACTTTCTCAACTGTTCCAAACTCAAATATTTAGGGGAAATCTTCCTTCTCCCTGTCATAATCTCAAAGAAAGCAATGGATCCATTATACACACCAATTAGGGTATCATCAATTTTCCTCCTCTGTTTGTAAATCTTCTTCAAAACCTTCTACCTAATTTGCAATGCCTCAAACCATTCCCAAGGTTCAACATCTCTAGAGAAAGGGATAATTTTATCATTTACTAGCTTATCTTTGGTATACTCCATGATGGTTTTGGTTTTCTATAGCAAGAGATTTGTATCTTCCTTATCCTAAGCCAGTACCTCCTTCAACCAATTAGTTGCCCTCATATCATCCTTCCCTGATGATAGAATATCCTTAATAGCCTCATTTCCTTTGGTTCGCACCCCTTGCAGCCAATTTGCAGTAGCAAGAGTGGAATCCTTCATCTTTTCCAGCTCGGTGATAGTCTCTTGAGGTAAGGGTTTTGTAGCAAAGGTGGAGGGGTTAATAGACTACAAGGGTTTCATCAGATCCTCCAAGCATTTCCCGAGTTTTTTAGTTTCCTTTTTCAGCTCCTACTTAGTTTGAATTTCTTTCCTCAATCTCCCCATGATAACTATGCTAGAACCCTAATAATCTTCAATGTCCTACTCAGTGGAAGTGTGCCCTAAATTAAAAGTCTGCACATTATAATCTTTTGCAGTTACCTCATCTCTATTCCTATCCTGAGTAGGAGTTGCAATGTGGACAACTCTGTTACTAGCCTCATCTCTTTCAATGTTGGAAATGACCCTGGCCTTCTTCTTACCCTTATCCTTGCTGATCTTGGCTAGCAGCTCATCCCAGTTAGGTGGGACATCCTCCACTACAACTTGTTTTCTCTTTATTTCCTTGTCTAGCCACTCTGGAATAGTAGATTCCAACTGCACTTCACTTTGTTCCACTTCCTCCTGCCGACCCTTAGGCGTTTCCTCATTCAAATCCTGCTTCTTAGGAACTTCTTTAGCCTCATTCTCCTTTTCTTCAACATGTTCCTCTTTGTGTTTAGGTGATGGAACCTTGTCTTCTTTTTCTTCTCTTGGAGGCAATTTGATCTCTTCAGTTCCAATAGGTGATTCTACATATGCAACCAAGGGAGACTGCATTACCTTTTCAACTTTTGCTTCTACACTATAAAGGTCACCCTCATGAAATTCCTCTCCCTCAGTGTCTGGATGATCTTCAACCTCTTTAGATTCACTTGGTTCACTTTGAGCTTCATGGGAAAAAGGAACATCATCATGTTGTTCCACATGAGAAGTAACCGAAGGAGAATCTGCTTTAGGCACACTATCCTTAGGGGAAGGAGTGCTTGACCTCCTTGTGTACACCCATGCCTTTTCCTTTGAACTCTCTACATTTACCACAGGTGGAGCAACTTCAACCCCATCTTTAGAACCTACCTTTTGGGATAATCTTACAATTCTTTTCCTTTTAGGCACAGGAACATCGACCTCAAGAATCTGCTTCTCAACTTCTTTATGTTCAGACCTCTTAGTCTTTGACCTTTTCTTAGGAATTGGCTTTCTCTGCTTTTCTATTTCTTGGGCTTCCTCTTCTTGAACACCTTTGATCTTGATTTTAAAAGGGGAATCCATTTTACCTTTTCCCTTAGGATCATGCTCAGTTGATTCCTTGGAAGTGGAGTGATGGTCCAAATCTCCCATCAGCTCATAGGTGCACTGTACACCTTCATTTTCCAACTCCCATAGTTTATGCCTTAGCCACATTCTAGTGAACCTGGTGACTGGATCCATCAATTGTTTTAGTTCTGTCTTTTCTTCCTCTAACCAATCCACATCACCAATTGTCCTGTCCTTTATTTCCTCATAAGCATGATCTTGAATCAGGTTTCCATCATCCTCGAGTTGATCCGGGACTACCCTCACATTGTATAATCAGACTGATTCTACTGGGAGACGAGAGAAAGTTTTCTTCCTTACCTGGTATTCGTCACTGCAGTTAGCCTAGTAATCTTCTAACTCAACCTTATGGTTGTATTATTTGTTGGCTCTCTTTTGGGCTTCACCTGTGATGTCAAACCTTGATCTCTTGGAGTGGAAGGATAAACCAAGAGCACTCATCTCCTCCTCAGAAGCCTGGGCAGAACCAATAGAAGGACAAGCCTCTCTAGTGCCAATCCTTAATGGGAAATCTCCACCAAAACCAATTTTATGCTTGTCCCTCTTATAAATGGCATCAAAGTCACATATCTATCTAGTGACTTCCAAAAGTAGAATGTGATCAGTAGGGTACCTTGGAAGTCTATCAGGAGCCCTTTTGCAAGCATTGATCTGGATGTATGAGAAAGTTGGGAACTGAATAAACCATGCCCAATATTTCTTAATGAGCTCTTTTGCTTGGTCTGAAATCCTTACATGCTCTGCAACCTGAAGTAATCTGATGATATGCATGGTGAATGCATCATTCACCCTCCTATAGCTAGAGCTTCCTAGGTGTAATTGAGGGTAAACCTCATAAATGACATCTTGCCCAAAGATTCCCCTTGTGCTCAATCCTTTGTAGGGGTGAAATCTCACAAGTGCATAGACCAAGTATGAAGTCATTGTGAAGGTCTTGGTTTGCAACACATTGGATAGCTACTCATGGATCACCCTGCTAATCACACCAGCCCAATGATAATTGATTTGTTCTTGTTCCATCCTTACAATAGCGTGGTACATCCAATTCTCAAACATACCTGCATTTCTTAATCCAACCACCCTACTAAGCAATGTGATGGAATCATAGTATTCTTTCTTGAACTTTGCTTTGAACAGTTGCTTGGGCAGCTTGGAATAATGGGACTTGGGCTTCTCTAGCCAGGAATGGATAAGCTGTTGTGATTTCATGGTCTCTTCTTCATAATATTTCTTAGATGCCTCCATGTTGAATGCCACCACATGAGACCTATCTGGCATATCAAAAGTTTGGGCTATGGAAATAGGATTCAGATTTGCTACAACTCTACCTTGAGGACCAATAATTCTTTGTGTGTCCTGATCATAGTGTCTGGCGCACTCGAGGACAAGCTCATAGCACTAGACTATGGAAGGAAAATTGGCCACATGTGATAAGACTAACTCCTTCATTCTCCTAGACACCACGTGAAGATCATCTGCTACCATTCTTCCTTTGAACTCCTCATAGTCCCATATTCCAACATTTGTATATGTTACTTCTAACCAGATTGATGTAATCTTACTCTCAGGAACTCCACTTTTGATGTCCATTTTAGTATTTTCTGCTTCAGACATTGAAGACCCAGCCACCGTCTTGCTAGACTTAGCCTGCATTCAACAAAGAGAACATAGTAAAAACCACAGGAAGCCAAAGTTAATACATCGAAATCATCATTAAAATTAATCCCATACAATCAAAGTGTTATTAAATCTCATACAAAATGATCATAATGAATTTTGGGTTTTAGGACCATCCGTGGAATCCAAGCTGGGAGGAACTCCAGGAAATTCTGAGCTAGATGGATTCCAACAAAATGAACATGAAAGTGCCTACTATCAACTAAGTCCGACCATTATCAATCAATAAACAATATATAAGATCTCCAAATAGCATGAAATAACCATAAAATGCACCATAAACTATTAGAAAATCATGATATTTCATATTCCATGATATTCCATCAGATTACTGGAAAATCCACATGAGACGGATTTCTGCGAAGGAGAAGGCACTTGGAAAATTTCAGAAAAAAAAGGAATCAAGGATTTCGGGAAAATCCAGAGCTGACAGAAATCTGCGGATAAGGAGAAACTCCAAGAGTATGCAAATTCCAAGAAAACAAAGGGGATCGGGAAAATCTGCCAAAACCGAACAATCCGCTAGAGACAGAAAATCCCGAACTGAGGACGAAACCTGAACTTCGACACTAAATCATGTTTTTTTCTAGACTAATGGATAGATCATACATTTCGAGAATCTAGGCCTGAGACAAGTTTAATATCGACCTTCTATGGATTTTCCTAGCATTCTAGGCCAATTTGAAAGCAAACTAAAGTTAAATGGTAGTACCCTAGATAGCAAACCCTACAGATCTGCCATTAATGCACATGCAAGCTCAGGATTCGATCATTTCAAATGCTAAGAGACTACTAGGGGAAATCACGACTCTCAAGCAAGGCTCCTCATAATGCAAAGAAACAAACAAGCTCAAAAATTACGTAGGAGACCATAAATCAAACAATGTTATGTAATCATAGCCACGAAAATTTTCAAATAATGCAGAGAATTAAATCCCGAGCAAACCAAAAATGCCAAAGCAATGCTAATCACTCATCAATCAAAAGTAAGGAAATCGAATACATACCATTTGATGTAGCAGAAATCGAATGAGGTAGCAAATACCAATTTAATGGCACCTAGCGAAGAGAACAATAGCAATGCTCAAGAAATCACCACTTAAATTGAACAATTCACCAACTCAACACCCTAAATCAAATCCAATACTTCCAAGAACTCACTCTTTAGCTCAATCGATCACAAACAATAAAGTATAATGGCACAAAAGATAGGTTAAATACATCGTTCAAAGATCGTATAGATGACATTAATGCTGCCGACAAGACAACCAGGAAAATCTAGGAACCCGACGATAGGACAGATTTTGGAAAAATCCGGCCCACACAAAATTCCATGAAGATTGGAAATCTGTAAACCATAGCATTCAGTCAGAATCTGAGCAGGATCCGGGAAAATCCGGCTAGGGTGGAAAGTCTCGAACTTTAGTGAAAACCCAAACCTAGCTCAAAACTAAAGATCTTCAATGAATAACTTAGGGAAATCACTAAGGCAATCAAAATAAACATTTAAGCACATGCCAAAGCAAGATAAAACCTCAAAGTGAAAGGGCCAAGACACCAAAAACCAAAGCAAAAGAGGGTCCCTACTTTCAACGGGGCGTGTGTGCAAAAAAAATGCACAACAGTTCTTTTTAGAGAATGCTAGGCCATGAGTCTGCAAAGGGTTTTGCATTTCGGCTTTGGAATAGTGGCCTACCATAGTTTGTGCTACCTGCTATTCATCCATGCCCAAAGCTAGTTGATGCATGTGTGATAAGGTTTAATAGAGATACACAGACCATTGAGGGCCATGGGGTCAAGATCACCATTTTGGCCCAAGCTATATGGGATATGTTGTGTGTCCCTATAGGCTGGAGTGTAGACATTTTTAATTAAGAATAGATGGATGTCCTAGGTGAAGATATGTTAAGGAAAACTTTTTTTTATGATAATGAAATGAAGGAAAGGCCACAGAGAGGATAGATTTGTTGGCCTCTATCATGGAGGAAATTCAAGAAGGACACGCAGTCCATGTTCTCAATGTTGGCTTGGGTTTTTGGACTTGACAATGATGAAGAGGTTAACCCTTTCTAGTCTGGCCTAGGCCTTGTTCTCAAAAGAGAAAGGGTACAGAGATGCTACGATTTTGTTGAAGTAATGGTTGGGAATATGAAGCTGCAGTTGAGAAACTATAGTATGGAGTCCAAATTCAGGTATTCTTCCATTCTGGTTCATTAATTATTGCATCAAAATTTTGAGTGGCTAGGGAGAAATGTGCCAGTATCTAGGACAAATGAGAGATGCTATATCTAGCTAATTTCTATGTAGACCCCCATGTTTTCAAGAACAAGAGATTACTATCATTTTGCAAATCATTTTTTGAGATGAGTGCTAGAAGATTTATTGCCTCACCCCGTTGGCCATTTTTCTTAGGAGGTTATAGAATGGATAGAGCATCCACTTATCCCAATGGATTACTTCCTCAGTGAATATTTCACATTCATCAGGTTTCATGGTTTCTTTGGGGAAGTTTTTTGACTCCCCAGATTTGTAATAGATCAAACTTTTTCCCTAGAAGCTTGCTAACAAGTGTCTATTGTCGATAGAATCTATAGTGGGGGAAGGAATAAAGTGAAGCTTTTCAATCTTCCCCTTATGATTGCAAAGAGTCAAGTGGTACTAAGTAAGTAGAAGGCTGAGGACGAGATCCAAAATCATTTAATGGCTTTAGGTTTGCTCCTCATTTGTGACAAATGGAATTATAACCTAGATGGGATTTTTAGCTTAAGGCACAAGTTTAGGGAGTACTGCCAAAGAAGGAGAAATCCTTCTCAAGAAAGTGAAAAAATATACATCGACCTGGCCCATATACCAAAGGAACATCCAAAATGGCTATGTTTTTATGAGCCATAGGCACAATATCAGAGAAATATCCCAATAGGAAAATCTCTCAGTGCACAGTTGAGGTGTGAGGGATGGTGTGAAAGAAAGAAGGTGGACTTCTAGAGGTTCCAACAAGAGGTGAGGAATCCAGGTGCTTTTTTTGGCAGTTTCCAGATCGATGAAGAGTTCAAAGATACATATGATAAGGAAGCTGATTCCAACAATAACAATCCTGAGACAAGCCACGAAATTGAAGAGGAATAAGTTCCACTCATAAATCCTAGACCTCAAGAACTCAACAACCGAAGAAATTTGAGGCTAGAGGTTTCATAGGCCATGTCTACATCCCAAGCCCGAGGCAAAGGAAAGGAGACTCGACAATACCCAAAAATATCCTTAGCAGCCGTTGATGTCCAAATGTCGAAAGACTCCCCCAAAAGGAGATCAAAATGTACTATTTGTAATTGCACGAAGTGGAGGAAGATCCAAGAATTAAGTACCCATGATGTGCTAATCCACTGGGAGGAAAAAGTGGAGTCCGCCTTGCAAAATGTTTCATCAACTGCGGCTCAGGTAAGTTTTTCTCCCCCTCTTCTTCCTATTTCTGCATCTTTGGTTGAACTCTAGTCTATTCCTATTGAAAATAATCCCCCATCTTCGGTTACTAAACTAGTAGTAATAAATGTAATACCTGCCATTGAAAATCAACCCATTGAAGTTTTCCCAGGCACTGAACGAGCGATATTTACTACAAATGTTGTTGTGTCATTAGTTGCTTTATCTGAATCCCCCATTGAAATCACCAAAACTACAACTTTTCTCATTACTCTTGACCTTTCTACTTTTCGGAAGGCACCTCTCCATCAACCTTTTTTTCTTTTACCCCTATTGTTTATTCCTCTGCTCCTTTTGGCGTTTGACCTTTATCTATGATCACACTACTATTTGCATCTCCTCATGCTCATGTATCCAAAGCGTCCCCTACCATCACCCTTTTTGGACTAACCCCCGGTACTCCCATTGTAGTCTAAAGTGTTGATGTCCCTTAGATTGTTCAAGGTCATTTCTATGCCACCAAATAGGTCCAAAAGACTAGGAAGTTGAAAACATTATCGAAGAGTGCTGAAAGGCCTACCACCAAGAGGATTGAAGCTTGTTTTAATGAAGAGCATAACTCCCTGCTTATCACCACAATGAGGCCTCTGGTTTTTAAATCTAAGGGGAAAATGCAGATGGAGGATTACAACATCCATGTCATGGGCCTGAATCTAAGTGAAACTCACCCGGACGATAAAATGGTCCTAGCCAAAGCCACATGGAAGGTGGTATATGCTGATTATGAATGGCTAGATAGGAAATTAAGGAAGCATGAGACTGAGTTGGAAAATGTGAAAGGGATAGTAAGCAGGATGCAGAATGAGGTATGAGCCAAAGAGGCTGAAATGACCCACATGAAACAACTTCATGGACAACAAGGAGAAATATCTAAGTTTCTTGTAGATACCCAAAATGAGTAGGTTCAGCTTCATTTTGAAAATGAAAAATTAAAGAAAAGTTTGAGTGATGTCGATCCCCAAATATTGATGATCTACGGAGAATATAGATTGAGGTGGAGGATTCAAGATAGGAAGTCAGAAGACTAAGCTCTGAGTTGGAAAATGCTCTTCGAGAGAAAGGTCAAATAGAAGAAAATACTAGAGTAAGAGAGGCTCATTGGAACCGGGAGTTAACTACTACAAGAAGATCTAGATCCTTCTCCATAATGAGAAGGTTAATGGCTATGCATTGAGAACAGATAGCGGTTGGCATATGTATATTGGGACCCACCTTACAGTTCTTAAGGGATGTATGGGAACTAAATGCCAAAGTTTGTCCGATGGCTAACCACTTCATACAAACATTTTCACCCCAAGTGGTGAACTCCCAAAGTTTTATCTCCAAATTAAGTATCACCACTGACCAAGTTCTAAGAAGAGTGGGAATCCCCGATCAAAGGGTCGCCTCCATCAAAGCCAATGAAATCATCAATTACATGGTTGCTGGTTGTGCCCACAAAAGGATATGAAAACCATGGAAAAACCTATCCTAGGAATTGGACATTCTAGCAGGTGACTAATATCTTTTCATGGTCGTTCATTTACTTGTCAAACTAGGGAAAGTATACTTGAAATGGAGCGACACTATATGTGCACTAAGAACTAGTTTCAGTCACAACCTATTGAAAATAAATACTTGGAAAGAATTATACCTATGTTACAGGAAGGTAATGCAAGGTTCTCTAAACTCAACCATAATTTAACCAAAGAGAAATCATAATAGCTTCGACTGAGAAACAAACTATGAACTGGCCTTATGCTATAGGAACAGACATAGGGATAGGTTCCCGATGCTACAGGAACAATATAAGACTGAGTTTGCATAGAAACTTCAAAGATGAAATCTAACTTATGATCAACAGAAAATGAACGGCTAACTAACTAACTACAGATACTTACTAAGTGGGCCCCCTTAGCAAACATCAACTAATTATAAAAGTACTGAACTCAGAACTTCATCAAATTTTATTCATAAACTTAGAATGGTGTACATTGTTCTGTTCATATGAAAACTAGCAAAAAACTCTATCTCTTGTCATATAGACTCTACTTTTTTATCATACTAACTTTTACATGATATCCTTCTATCTTACTACGCTTGCTCACTCGCGCAGGAGGAACACTTATTTAAAATAGGAAAACAATTAACTAACTAACCCTAACAGAGAAAGACGTGGATGTAAATGTATCTTGGAATCGAGGAACAAACTAAATAAATGAACTTATCCACTCAACACGATTCAGAGAGAATTCAACATTCCACTCTTTCCAAATTAATTGAAATTTAAATTTCTTCCCAACAATTTCGGTCAAAGAGTCTTCGCCAGAATAACTTCCTCGAAGTTGTGTAGGAAATGGACTTTACTACAAGGCCGATATCAACTGCGCTTGACTCGTTCATACTTTCTTCAACAATCTTGCGAAACACAAGGCAATAGAAGCGAATGGAAACATGCATGGAAACTTACACGATATTCATTTATTAATCACATATCAAATTTACTTCATCATTCAAAAACTGCATGCGTTATACCAGTCATTTGGAAAGTCAATCAAGGTAATAAATAGACATATCAACATGATGGGCTACAAGAATAAAAAGTGTATTGCTACAGGATATCCCCCAATAAAAGGTTTCTAAAGAGTTTAAACAACCATGAACAACAAAAGTAAGGGTATTAAAAGTACACCATGATACCAAAATTATGAGCATACTGTGGGCTCATCATTTTGCTCCCTACTTAACCTAATGCTGGTCCTTCAGCATTAAACTTTCTGGTGGTCTCTCTGAAATCAGTGGTTGAGGCATGACCCTGAAATGAAGTTCTGAATTTATAATAAAAACCTCTGAAACTCTACCACCTTTCATACCTACGAGCTTTTGTATCTTCATTAATATTTGTAGCTCGGTAGGGATAAAGAGGCCACATCAGCACAGGAGGTCTAAATGTCAAGGGCAACCACAACTCAAACCTCTTTTGAGGGCCCAAATATATGTATCTATTTGATCTTCTAAGAGCTGTTGTAAAATTCAGGGGACTGTGAGGCTCAGACCTTCTTTACCCAATAGTTAATCTCTTCCATCTCTTCTCAATTCTAGAGTATGACAGCTTCCAAAATGAGTATGTCTATTCTTGAAACTCATCATACACCTATTTTCTGAGATCGAATATTTTCATCCTGACTGTATTATTATTATGACCATATACCATAGTAAGCTAGGTTTTCAACATTGTATAAAGGTCTGAACTCTCAGGGCGAAATGAAATAGGCTCATCTCTTTTGGCTTCTTCATATGCTTCCAATTACCTACCATAATTAGCTTCGTTTGCTGCCCAAGACATGAGTGATCTTAAATGAATGTTGCCAATCAATAGAAGTGGATTCCACTCTATTTCAAAAGGAATTATAAAGCCATGCAAATAAAATTCGTACAAAGAATTCCTTAGCCAATTAGGAGCTGCCTGGTATGCATCATAGAATTCTTTAGCAGTGTGAATAATAGGATCTAGATTCCTAGAAATTCTCATTAGCTAGAACCACAAAAATCCTTCCTTGAGACATAGAGCATAAAGTCTAGGCGGTGGCCTACACTCCATAATCTTACTAGTTATTGTCATCATTTCATTCATTTTCTCCTTTAACTCCTGAATTTCCTTTTTCTGCCTTTCAATGTCTCTTTTTAGTTTCTTCTTTTCTTCCTCCCAAAGACTTTGTTGCATTTCAGTCTTGGCTAGGTGGCGGAAACTCAAGGTCTGCAATGTGACTAGTCTCCATGTGTTTCTAAGATATTCCAGGAATTCATTCAAAATGTCTTTTTGTAGACAACCATGGCTTGACAGGTTTTAGGGGATAATGAAGCTTCATTAGCCACTTCCAATTGTTCAGGTTGTTCTTCCCCTTGCTACAGGATGAATTCCTAATGCTGAAGTGGAGAATACTATGCTTCCTCCGAAATCTGCATAGCCGCAGCAGCCAAGTCATCGAGACTTGATACCCTCCTTTCGTTATGCTCAACTTCCCTTGTCTCAATTTGTTCTTTTTCAGGAATAACAAATGGACTCTGTGCAACATTCTCAGATATATCCTGAGAGACATTATGTTCAGAACCTACAGATTCTTCTGAAATTATGATAACTTCAGGTTGAGGTGAAGCAGGGGAGACTTTACATTGTTTTCTTGTTGAAACTCTTCTTGGCAATGTTGCAGCTGCCGAAGGTGCTCTCGTAGCTTTCCTCTTTCTGAATTGCCTAGAGGGCTCTGCCTTATTAGAAAATGATGGTGAACTTGTGGTGGCAACAGGCATTGCTGTAGGAGAAATTGTTGCAGGAGAAGGTACTATAGGAGTAGAGCATTTCATTTTCTGAGGATGAGGGTCAGATTCCAGGGTTTGTTGCACCCCAGATGACCCTCCTGCCTTTGTTTTTCCTTTTTCTCTCCTACTGGCAGACCTAGTTTGCACCTGGGTAGAGGACTCTGGTGTGATTGCTATAGGACTAGGGGCTGTAGGAACAGATGACCCTTGGCCCGCTTCCCTACTGGTAGATGCTATTTTCTCCTTCTTTTTCTTAGACCATGGAGCAAGTGCCCTAGGAGGTTCTGGAAGTTGCAGGCTCTTTTGGGCAACAAATTCTTGCCAGGAAAGAGGTGACACATCCCTCAAGGAGCATTCAATCAACATTTTAATAAGGGCATGATGGGCAACAAAATTATCCCTCCCTCTCTAGGTCTCATGGGTGCATTGCTTCAAAAGATTTAACAAAAAGTTTGGGACATTAACAGCTAACCCATGCCTCATATGACTTAGCAATTTAAAATGGTAGGAATGTAGGTAAGAAAAATGACCTTCACATGTTAAGTACCTGATTATAAAAGTAGCATATTCTGGATATGGGGGAGGCAACGACACTCGCTTGCATCCTTGCTTAGAGACCTCCAAGGGTCCATCAGTTGGTACTGTAAATTCTGCCCTAGCAGAAACAACATCTAAAGAAAAATTCTCTCCAACAGCTGGAAGCCCGGTTACCTCTGCAATTCGTTCCTCAGTTACAACTACTGTTAAACCCCATACTATAGCCTCTCCTTCAGAAAGGGTTCTTAAAAATTCACCTGTGGCTTCCTCATTGAAAGTATCTAACCTCAAAAAGTAGTTCAACCAACCACATAGGCTGAATGCTTGAACTGTTTGAGGATTCTGCATCAATATCTCATGAGCTACAGGCTCATGTCTTACCAGTTGACCACCCATATTCACAATTGTCTCAGCTGAAACTTAAACTCTTTTATGAACTTTTTACTTTTCTGCTCTGCTTTTTCTGCCATGCCGTCACTTTCTCTTCTTTTCCAAGAATGAACTCAAATTTTTTTTTCATGTAATAATTGTTATAACTACTTAAACAAGCAGTTTTAATTATGATTTAGGGTGAAACATGCAGTCATACTTTGGAAAGTACAAGAAAATAATAAAGAAACATATTTGAATAGTTGTGACAACAACGTAAGTAAAATGGATTGTCCCGCCCCTACTTAAAGTATGACGTGTTCACACATGTACTAAAGAATAGGCAGAGATCAGGCAATAATGATTGATATAAACATAGTAGTAAATGAATAAAAGGAAATAAATCAATGATGCGACAACAAAAGATATCGCGTACCTGTCAATTAATGCTCATACGTGCTGACAAAGATGATAGTTTCAGTATGATATGACAGTTGGGAATGAAATCATAATTAAGGGTGGTGCAGATGAATGAGGTGGATGGGTGACATGGACGAATGAGATGTATGGATGGAATGGATGGAAGATAAAGAAGTGAGATTTGGCGATGAGTGGGAATGAAGAAAAAGGGTTTCCTTAAAAAGGAAACCTTTATTGTGAGCATGCATTTAAAACATTATGGTGAAGCTGCAAGAGAAAGGCTAAATCCTTTTGCTACAGGAAGATTAGTGGTAGGATCTTGAAAAAACTATTGTATGAATTCTTCTTTTGAGACTGGCTTACGAGACAACCGAAGACGATGACCATTAACTAGTAGCTTGAATCGAACAGGATCAATTGTGACTAATTGAACTGAACCATTATCAAATACAGTCTCAATTTCATATGGGCCAAGCCATCGAGTGGTGAGTTTACCTTGATTTTCTTTATACCTCGAATCATAGAGTAGGGCCCAATCACCGACAGAGAATTGCTTCATTTTGATATGTTGGTCATGCCACTTTATTCTCTGAGTTTGTATCATCTCAGTGTGTTGTAGGGCATTCTTTTAGAGCTCATCTGGAGCATTAAGCTACATCACTCTGTCCTTTTATGCATTTGTTAAATCTATGTCCATCTCTAATGCTGTTCTTAGAGTCTTATGTTCAAATTCTATTGGCATCACTGTTGTTTTACCATACACCATTTCAAAAGGTGTATATCCTATAGTAGTCTTCCAGGTAGTACAGTAGGCCCATATAGCTTCTAGTAACCATGCGGCCTAGTCCTTCCTATGCAAATTTATAGTTTTAGTCAAAATGGCCTTTATGTCCCTATTGGTGACCTCAACCTGGCCATTGGCCTAGGGGTGATAAGGATTTGATTTCCTCTGCCTTATATTGTATTCATTTACTAAGGCTGTGATAAGTGTAGAAGTGAATTGTGCTCCTTGATCTGTCACTATTTCTCTAGGGACACCAAACTTGGTGAATATTTCCTCATAGAGGAATTCAACTACTTTATTATTCCTAGCATGTTTCATAGGTTTAGCCTCAACCCATTTTGTCACATAATTTGTGCATACAAGGATGTAGGACTTACCATTGGAAGGTGGATCAATTGGTCCCACAAAATTCAATCCCCATTTATCAAAGGGTGTAACAATAACTTGTGGAAATAGAGGAATCTCATCAGATCAAGTTGGTCTTCCCATCCTTTGGCATCTGTCACATCTCCTGGTATATTTGGCTGCATCTCTATGCAGAGTTGACCAATAGTAGCTAGTATTTAAAATTTTCATTATTGTTCTTTTGGCAGCAAAATGTCCACCACACGGCTCATCATAGCTTGCATGTAATATATCATGAATGTCCTCCTCTTGTACACATCTCCTCATAACTTGATCTAGCCCTGTATAAAACATGCAATCTGCAATCCAAGAAAAGTTAAAACTTTTCTCTGCTAATAATCTTTTTTCCTTAGGGGAGAATTGAGGAGGAGTTCTTCCTGTGGCCAGATAATTTGCTATATCTGCATACCATGGTTGAATAACCTTGATTGCAAATAGGTACTCATTAGGAAATGAGTCTTCAATAAGTGCAGAATCATCTTGCCTTTGAATTCTAGAAAGAAAATCAGCAACCACATTGGCTTTACCTGGCTTGTCCACAACTGTAATGTCAGATTCTTGCATCGACAATAACCATTTGGCCAGTCTCCCGGATATTGAGCTTTTGTTCATGAGATATCGGATGGTTGCATGATCAGTGTGGACAAATATATGATAACCAGTGATGTAATGCCTAAATTTATTGAGGGCATAGATGATTGCCAACATTTCTTTTTCTAGAACAGTGTAGTTGAATTCAGCCCCTTGTAGATTTTTGCTTATATAGTAGAGTGCATGTTCTATTGATCCATCCTTCTGCCCTAACACTACTCTAATGGAATAATCTGATGCATCAATATGAATATGAAATGGAAGTGACTAATCAGGTCCTTTCAGAACAGGTGCCTATGTAAGGGCGACTTTTAAAGCAAGGAATTCTTTTTCACATTCTTCAGTCCAAGAAAAATCTGCATCTTTCTTCAGCAGACTATATAAGGGGCATGTTGTTTGGCTGAAGTCCTTGATGAATCTTCTGTAGTATCCAGCATGGCCAAGAAATCTCCTTACTTCTTTCTGCTTGGTAGGAAAGGGGAGATTAGAGATGACCTCAATCTTAGCAGGATCAACCTGTATTCCTGCAGCAGAAATATGGTGATCGAGTACTATTCCCTCCTACATCATCATGAAGCACTTTTGACTATTCAGCAATAGGTTGTGATCTTCACATCTCTGTAGTACTTTTTCCAAGTTTGATTGAGCTTCCTCAAATGTTGTACCATAAGTAGTAAAGTCATCTATGTATATTTCTATGCAATCATATGAGATGTCTGAGAAGATACTTATGACTGCCCTCTGGAAAGTTGCAGATGCATTGCAGAGACCAAAAGGAAAAATTGAATAGGAAAAAATTCCCCAAGGGCATGTAAAAGTAGTCTTTTCTTGATCCTCAAGAGCAATCTTGATTTGATTATACCCACTGAAGCCATCTAAGAATGAGAAGTACTTTTTTCCATCTAAATTATCTAGAACTTAATCAATGAATTGAAGAGGAAAGTAATCTTTCTTTGTTGCCAAGTTGAGCTCTCTGTAACCTACACATACCCTACATTTTCCTCCTTTCTTACGAACAATAACCAATGGGGAAACCCACTGACTATCCGAGATTGGGTAGATAAATCCAGCTGTTAACATTTTCTGCAATTCTTCTTTAACAATTTCTCTCAAAGCTGAATTGATTCTTCTTTGAGGCTGCCTAACAAGTCTGAACTCACTATTAATGTATATGGGATGTGTACAGATTTTTGGGTCTAAACCCTTTATGTCATCATATTCCCAAGCAAAAGCTGACTTATGACTGGTAAGCATTTTGATCATAGATTCTTGTTGTTGACTGGTGAGGTTTTTATTAATGCACAAGGTTTTTCCTGCAGCTACCTCAACTTGGGAGGTTAAATCTACCATAGATACTTCAGACATAAATGGCATGTCTACCTCATGTGGTAGCAAGGTGTGTAAGCAGTCAGTTGCTGCAGGATAATGAGCTGATGTAGACGGAAGAAGAATAGTCTGCAAGGAACATGGATTTTTTTCACAATGAAAGTATTTAGTACCATAGTTATTCAATAGGATATTGGATAGTATATCTTCTTATTCTTGCTGTGTAATGAAAGACTCTTTGGTAATCACCATTAAATTGGCCATAGAGTTCACTTCCTCCTCTCCTCCCAAATCTAGACAAACAACCTCTCCAGACTCAAGTTGGGGCAGGGCTGGAGAATAGAGTGTAAGCTTCTTTATGCTATACCCATAAGATATTATCATGTTACTCGACCTACAACCAATGTAAGCATCAGCAGTAGCCAACCAAAGCCTTCCTAGTATGACAGGGTATCCCCCCAATGATGCCTTTGGAGATAAGACCATAAAATCAGTAGGGTACTCCTAGGAATCCAAGGTGACTACCAGGTCTTCAACTACCCCATCAAGTTTGATAGTTGAGCTATCAACAAGTTGTAATATTGTAGGTGTGGTTCTTAGGTCTGAAATATTAAGTTTTACAATCAGGTCCTTTATCATGACATTGATAGCTGCACCAAGATCTACTAAAGAATTCTTAATTTGCAACCCATTAACATTGATCTCCACAACAGGGCTTCCTGGATCTAAATATTTTGGGATGCTAAGCTTCCCTAGCATTAAGTCAAAGAGTTGGCCTATGACATGGACAATTTGAGGGTCTTTCTTTTTCCTCCTTGGTTTCTTCAAACATGCCTCCTTGATGGCCTTACCATAGATAGGTACTTCTTTGATTGCTTGGAACAAGGGAATTTTCACACTTATATGCTTTAGTTGGTCAAGGACATCAAAGGTAGGTTCCTCATTTTTTTTACATTTTCACCTTCCAACCTCTATGGAAAAGGAAGGGACACTTGAGCAGATGCCTTCGGTAATGATGGAATCTGATCTGAACTGGCTCATTTGGTTGGGCTTGGTCATTGGTATCTTCTTCTTGGTCAGTCTCCTCAGATGGCAATTCTGAGATTATGGGAGGAGATGGTGTGGGTAGCACAGTTCCTGAACGTAAATTAATATTATTCAGGTTAAGAGCATAGGCAGGCTGATGATTAGGATCAACAAAATAGACTTGTTGTTGCTGCTTATTATTAGGATTTGGCAATGGTTGATCAAGCATAGGCATTTTTTTTGGAGGGCCAGTATTTGCTACAGGTTCTACAAGAGGTGGCATGAGGGCCTACGATTGTGGCTGCTAAGGATGTAGGAAGGTAGGGGATTGGCTCTGCCATTGCGGTCTTCTCCATTGAGGGTTCTACTACCAGTTACCTGGGGGTGGAATCCATTGTCCTTGTGGCTACTGCCAACCTCCTTGAGGAGATTGCAATTGAGGATTCTGATAGCTAGGTCAGTGAGGTTGAGAAGTATTCCAAGGTTGTGATAGGCCATATGTAGGTTGCCACTGGTTATTGTAAGTAGAATAAGGATTACCAAAAGTCAAAGGATCTTGAGGCATACCTTGTCTTTGAGCCCATGGTCGCCTTTGTGCAACAAAGAATACTTGGTCATCATCACTTTCTACCACCTTAAAGTCAGTAGGTAGCTGCGTAGGCTCCAGGTTAGCCACCATCTTGCACTGTAGTCACGTTTCTTCTGTCTGCAATGTGGACATAACTCAACCAAGATTTCTTTAGCTTCCTCATGTTTCTTTCGAGCTTGCATAGTATCCAACTATGTAGCCATGTTGTTTATGATATTCTGCTTGAAATCTGACAGCAAATTTGTGATCTCCATCCGTGAAACTCCATTAGTAGAGGACTTTCCCACTGTGGCTTGATGACCTCTACCCTTCTTAACAATTGCTCGAGAGTAGTTGAGACATATTTTCTTGATATCATCCCAAGGCAGTTGGGTTATATCACCTCCTCCCATCAGGTCTAGGGTGTCTATATAGGTATCACTAATTCCCCTTAGAAAAATTAGCTTATGAGATTCTTCGTTGAGAGTATGGTTTGAATTCTTTTTCAAGGAAAACAAAAATCTTGAGATATAGTCTTCCAGGCTTTCATCCTCCTTTTGTTGAATTCTGAATATATCGTCTCCCTTACTACCACTCTTACAATATTCCTTATATTTCTCAAGGAATTTTGTTTGCATGGCTGCCCAACTATCAACAACACCTCTTCCCAAACTCATGAACCATCTAAGGGCTCCTTCCTTCAAGGTGGAAGGAAACAACTTCAGCCTGTGAGCATCTGAAATGTAATCATAGCTGCAATAGAGGATATCAAACTCAAACAAGAAAGTTTCTGGGTCCTCCATAACTAGGCCATAGAACTTGGGAAGTAATGAAGAAGAAATATTTTTAAGGTTATTAGTATCTTGCTAGGAAACAATGGGAAACTCAAAAGTAGGAGGTGGATTAGGTGGATTATGTGCCATATTTGCTTGCTATAGTATCAGAGCAAATGGATTTTCCTTAGGTTCTTCATCAGCTGGGTCAAATGGCAATTCAACGAACAGGTTTTCAGGGAGGAACCTTCCCAGCACGTCTCTTCTTCTATGCATGCAATAGAATGAATGATGATTTGAAGGATTTTGAAAATTCTTGAATAACAAACTAAACTACTACTAAAACTGACTTCTGATAAGTTCTTAGCTTGACACCATCCCTGACAACGGCGCCAAAAATGGTCGCGCCAACAAAAGGATATGAAAATCATAGCAAAACCTATCCTGGGAATTGGACATTCCAATAAGCGACTAATATCTTTTGATGGTCGTTCATTTACTTGTCAAACCAGGGAACGTATACTTGAAATGGAGCGGCACTATATGTGCACTAAGAACTAGTTTTAGTCACAACCTATTGAAAATAAATGCTTGGAAAGAATTCTACCTACGTTACAGGAATGTAATGCAAGGTTCTCTAAACTCAACCATAATTTAACCAAAGCAGAAATCATAACAGCTTCGACTGAGAAACAAACTATGAACTAGCCTTATCCTACAGGAGCAGACACAAGGATGGGTTCCCGATGCTGCAGGAACAATTTAAGACTAAGTTTGCATAGAAACTTCAAAGATGAAATCTAACTTATGATCAACTGAAATGAATGGCTAACTAACTAACTACGGATACTTACTAAGTGGGTCCCCTTAGTAAGCATCAACTAATTATGCAAGTACTGAACTCAGAACTTCATCAAATTTTATTCATAAACATAGAATGGTGTACATTGTTTTTTTCATATGAAAACTAGCAAAACACTCTATATCTTGTCATACAGACTCTGATTTTTATTATCATACTAAATTTTACATGATATCCTTCTATCTTACTATGATTGCTCACTCGCGCAGGAGGAACACTTATTTAAAATAGGAAAAAAACTAACTAACTAACCCTAACAGAGAAAGACATGGATGTAAATGTATCCTAAAATCAGGGAATAGACTAAATAAATGAACTTATCCGCTCAACACGATTCAGAGAGAATTCAGCATTCCACTCTTTCCAAATTAATTGACATTTAAATTTCTTCCCAACTATTTCAGTCAAAGAGTCTTTGCCAGAATAACTTCCTCGAAGTCATGCAAGAAATGGACTTTACTACAAGACCGAGATTAGCTGCGCTTGACTCGTTCATACTTTCTTCAACAATCCTGCGAAACTCAAGGAAACAAAATCGGACGGAAACATGCATGGCAACTTACACAATATTCATTTATTAATCACATATCAAATTTACTTCATCATTCAAAAACTACATGCATTATACCAGTCATTTGGAAAGTCAATCAGGGTAATAAATATAGACATATCAACATGATAGGCTGCAGGAATAAAAAGTGTATTGCTACAGGATATCCCCCAATAAAAGGTTTCTAAAGAGTTTAAACAACCATGAACAACAAATTAAAGGGTATTAAAAGTACACCATGATACCCAAATTATGAGCATACTTTGGGCTCATCAGTTGCGGTAAAGTGCAAGGATCATCAAATGATATTGAATAAAGGAGTCACCGAGATAAAAAAGGATTTTTCTGTCCTAGTTGGCTTTGGGTTGCCTCCTCTTCTCTCACTAGATGAAGACACACCAACAATGGAACAAATCAATGAGGAAATCCGATTAAAGATCCAAACCATTGCTGAACTTCCAAGCTCAAGTGTTGTACCCACAGTGGATGATTTTGAGCATGAAATACATCCTCCTTCTTAGCTCTATTATCGAATGGGTGCAATCTCTTCCAGATGGGGCGTCATCTCTTTCAAGGAGATTTTTTTATCTCAAACAAAACATACAAGTAGATTCGGACCCTTGTTCTACCAACTAATGCAGATTGGGAGGCTTAGCATGCCACTTTCGTCAAACTTTAGGAACAACCAAAGGCCTAGGTTCGAATCTCTGTAGAAGCAAAGACCGCTATGAGTTGCCAGAACTATAAAGGTTTTTTTTTCCCCGGTCGTTTCATTTTTGGTTTGTATAAACATTTCCATTTTTGGGTTCACCCGCGCTGAATTAAAATTAATGAAAAGATGGGCAATGTGCCACGTGGTGGTTGTGTGGCTTTTACCTTTTGCATCTTCCTTTTGGGAGAAGATTTGGGACACATTTTTTCTTGTTGGACATTTCCCTAGGAGTTGTATTCTTGAATTCAGGAGTTTTTGTAATGCTGACACGTCATCTTCTTGACTTGGGTTATTTGCACCACCTATAAGTATATTTGATAAAGGATTTTTTCTAAGCTAGTTGGGATTTCTTTTCTTCTCTTGGTTTTTGGGATGGAAGTTTTGAGATGGTACCTCACAGTAATGTGATCAATTAATTTTGTCTATTGCTAGGCTATTGTTCCTAGGATTTGATCGCAATTGGCTTCCTATCTTTACTAAAATATCTAGAGAAACATCAATGCAGTAGCTAAAGAGTTAATGCAAAGATCTTTTGCAGCCTAACTAAGAGCCTACAATCAGATCGTGTGTTATCAACTATCAACACCTAGTAGTAATTACTTCCGGTTTGAGATGATTTCTCCTTTCTTCAAATGACTATAAAGGGAAGGCAATGACACCTAAAAAAGGATGATTTTTTAGAAAAGGAATTTTCTAGGAGGAAATTGTTTTCTTTGAAAATAGGAAGTGTTTTCCTTTTTAGTTTTTCTTAAAGTTTATGAACTATATTTCAAAATAAAGGTATCGAACTACTTTATTCTAGCAAATTATATCTATTAAGGTTAATTCTATTATCGGATTGGCATCCAACCTTTGTTTCAAAGTTTAGTTTTAATTAAAGCACGAACTGTCGATGGGAATTGAAAGACTTTACTATGCTTTTTCAATAAATTTTGTGTATCCACATGATATGATTTCTCATCTTTAGAGGATTTTTTCATAGTCAAAAAGTAATGATCTATCCATATGTCTTGTCCATGATGAATGATTCTATTTATTCTTCTAGTAGGAAAAATCATTGGTGGTTTAATTATCATCCCTTGTAATATCACTTATTTTCATTTTGACAAGGACTTTACATCCATGGCTGTGAAATTTTGTGTGATCTATCCTAATGAGTGCAACCGCTAGATACCTAACACTTATATCTATGTATCCTATGATTACAATAGGAAAATCATTTTCCATATCATATCCTCACAAATTAATGTCTAGTGAAGAGATCTTTTGAGTTCCTTAGAGAGTGAACCCACTAGCCACTCTTACACTAAGCCATTTTAAATATATTATTTTTATATCCCACTTTTCCACTAGACTTTTGTAAATGAAGCTATGAGTTGTGCCAATGGTAATGAGTATAATCTCTCGTTGTATCCATAGAACCCTACATATGAGAAAAGTATTATACCTTGGACTAATAGAAAATTTGGGAATACATCCCAAATTAAATCATTCCTCTTTTGAATTTTATTTGGCTTCTTCAAAGGTCTTATACATAAAGCATAAATTCTTCCTTTTAAAATTATTTCTTTCCTTTATGCTTTTCCTTCATGGGAATTTTTAATTTTTATACACTTTTATGAAAAGCCTTTTCTAAAAGGAAATTGATTTTCTAAAATTTATTCTTCATCATGGGAGCTTCTAGTACCATGCTTGATTTCCTCTCATGAGGAAGGTAGTTCAAAATGATTGATTGGTGCTTTGAGAGACTCACGCAAAACCTCAATGATGAGAATATTCAAGTCCAACTTTGTGATATGTAGTACTAGTACATATAACTTTAAAAAATTCTTAGAGAGTTGTCCATAAAATCACACTAATTGAGTTTTATGTCAACTTTCTAAATTATACATAGTACAAATATTTTGATCAAAATTATCAATTAATAGTTTGTAGGATTCATCATATAAGTTTATGGATCTATGACCTTGAATGATTAGTCTATAGTGTCACCACTCATGTGAGGTTCCCTCCAAATGCAAGGTAATCAACTTTATTGTCTTCTCTTTAGTCATATGTTTGACAGAGGTATGAGTCTAGCTTTTGTAATCACAATTTTTTTAATATATTTGATCCACTATAAGGAGAGAGAGTGAATTTCTTTAGACTTTGTTTTACATATTTCTAAAAATCTTTTATTCTAGGCTTGAGCATAAAGTCATTTTGGTTGATCTTCATTTTCTTAACATGAGTTAATGACATATAATTACTTTGGAACTCCTCTTGGAGAAACATTTAGTCTAAATGGAAATCCCTAATATCATCAATCAATAAGTTCAATGATTCAATTTTAGAACCTCTATGTAATTGAGAAAGTTAGTTTTAGAAAGTATTGTATCGAAAATAGGGATAGTATTTTAAGTGTTTTATTAATTGAAATAAAAAATATTACCCCTAAAGTAATTGCTTAACCATCTTGATATTCGTATTATTTTCTAACTTCTTAAGGAATTTTTCCATCATATCAATAATAAAATTCTAGTGACATAAAATGTATCCCTCTACATTTTCACACTTGTTTGGGCCCTCCCTATTAAATTAACTCTAATTTTCCCTTGATTTAGTGTTCTAATGTGTTTATCACATTAAAATTAAGTCTTGGGCCCTTGTAAACTTAATGAACCTAGTTGTTCCTTATTTAGGGTGTTGTAATGTGTACCTCTACACTTTCACACTAATCTAGGGTTTTATTAATAAATTGGGCTTCTTTATGCCTTATTTGGCCTCATTTTGCATCCATAAGCCTTATTTAATCTATCTTTCAGAGATTAATCTTGACATTTACCAATATCCAATCATAATTCATGTGATTTTGGATTACATGGCCCAAATTTAGTGATTTGAGACTCATATACCACCTTGGGTGTATGGCTCCCACCTAAGTTTTGGGGCCCCAATCCTGATTTCACATTAATCTAAGCATTTCTTGAAAAATATGCCCCAAACTTAGCCTAATGGGACTCAAACACCACAACTAGCGTATGAGTCCTTTTTATCCTAGACCTAAATTAAATTAAAGTTCTTGGTGGGATTTTATTCTCCAAGATCTGATGTCAGCTTGTAGTGTTGTAATTTTGGGAAATTTTGCATAAACAAGTATAAATATAAGGTTATTTCACCCATTTTTCTCCTAGCAAGTTGAATAAGCATCCTCATAAAAAATTTGAGTTCACAAGAGCATTCAAGAGTTTACAAGAGCATTCAAGAGTGTTTATCAAGTGTTTTGGAGAATTATTCAAGTATCAAGCATCATGTCAATGTCATCATGCATCATGTTTGTTTTTGAGATAACATTTGTGATGTAGGGTTTTATGATTCAAGAAAGAATTCAATTCAAGATCCACATTCATGCTAGCCATTTCATACATGTTTGTAGCATCATATTCAAGGGTTTGGTGAGTTACAACATTGCATATTTTTGTATTCATCATTCCTCCTTTCTATTTCATTTCATTTCAAGGTTTGATTACCAAAATAGGGTTTGAACAAGGAAAACCCCTATCAAATAGAACAAAACTACATTTTCCCCTCTCTTTAGTGTGTGATTTATAGATCTAGATTAAAGGTAGATTCAAGAGAAAGATTGGAAAGAAGTTGTCACCTTGTTTGCAAGATCACTAAAAGACACCTATAGAGTAGAATTTAGCATTTCAAATCTAGAAAACAAGATTGGAAGGAAGAGTAGAGATATGACAATAGATTTAGACTTTGAATTTATGAAAAAGTAGAGCATGATTGATACAACTCTTCTAACTTGTATAAGTCCTAGTATAGATATTTTTCCAAATTTCTTTTCCTGCCCAAAACCCTAATCTGGGACTAAATTGCCTAGCTTGGTGTATGAGTCCTAGTAAGCATTAAAATCAAAAAATTTAGAATTTCAGATCTTCATTCAAGCATCTACATGTTTCCATGTGCACCTTTGTACACTCTCATTTTTTTGTTCTGATTTTCATTCACTTCATTAGGTTTTATCATTATTTTTTGCATGTTACTAGTCTTTCCAAGCCCTAGCTTGGTGGTGAACCCACTCCACTTTTAGTCTTTAATCACACCCTAAGACACCTTATTGCAAGATCTATTTCCCTCATTTCGTCCTTGGATTAAGATCTCTAAGGTTTTCTTGAATGAACTAGGTGAAATAGGAGGTCCTAAACCCTAGTTGTTCCATCTCTTAAAAGATGAAACCCTATTTCCCTTTGTTTCAAAACTTAGATATTATTTTGGCTTGACCATTTAAGGTTTTCATTCATATTCATTCCCATTTCTCTCTTTGACATACTATTATTCCCAACAATAAGTTACAAAGAAGGATAATTCATCACTATTTTCTTTATAGAATGACTTTTTCTCTTAGTTATATTAGATGATATTTGGTTACTCTATATTAAACTCAATCAAAAACTTAACATGTGAATTTGACCTCTAGAAACAAAGGTTGCAATATCACCAAATATAATACCACTATTATTTTTTAATCAAAATACTTTCCCAAATTTATTTTCCAACCTTCTTCTTTAATACTTATTATTTCAGATAGTAATACCAAATTTTACTATTCAAATCAAATCTCAAATAAAGTAGATTTAATTAACTTTTAAAGTATATTAATATCATCACTAGTGAATTTTTTTTATCATCCCTATTTATTTATTGAGGTTGTTTCCTACAATCATTTACAAAGAGATTTTTCTTTCATTATTAATATTCTGATTAAAGCACTATTTTACATGTATAATGTTTTATTGAATATATATTTGTTAAAATAATTATTTCTGAGATAATAAGGCATACTATTATGATTATAATGATCATAGATAAATATTTTATATTAAGCTAACTTATTCTTATAACAATCAAGAAAGGTAACCCACAACCAAGGTTCTTGCATGGCTATAGCCAAAGCCACAAGATCCCATAGGCAAAGATCATAGTTCATCATAATGATTAGTGGTATTAAATATTCCTATATTGTTAACGATGAATATTACCAAAGAAGGGAATGATGTTCAATATGTGGTAGATATAATTTTGATTCTCTAATAAGGATCATGCAAGGATTAAATGGACTATACCACTTATCTTTATGTTTCCAAAAAAAAAATTCCTATGTAAAAGTTGGAATGTTCTACTAAGAGAATTCTTCTTCATAATTGATTATAATTAGTCTCATATTTTTATTTTTATTTCTAAAATAGTAAATCCATCCTCCTATATCATACAAAGTAAGTAATTAAATTATATTATTATTTTTTATTCAATAAATATGTAGAAGTAAAAGTCTTTGTATATAGACTAGATGATCCAACATAGCTAGACATTATTTTTTACAAGATTCTACTTGATTTGAGTAGATAATTCAAATAAAATTTTACCATATTAATTTATTTTAATGTCATGAATCATATGATTATATGATTTTTTAATAGTCTATAAAGGAGAAGAGAAAAGTATAGTTGATTCTGGTAAGGGCCCATTTCACGTGGATTGCAACTAAGTTTTATTTTTATTAATTCGATGATTATTGTGTAATGTTCACTTTAATAATATTTTATTACCCAATTTTTTGGCACTCAACGGGAGAAGGATAAATGATATTTATTTATAATTTTGGTGCCTAGGTTAGTTTTATATTTTTATATTTGGCGCTGGGTGACCCCTTTTGGGAGTTATAAGGAAGTTTTGAATTATGAAATTAACATCCAAGTTGAGGAATTAAAATAAAATAAAAGCAAATTTAAAAGGTGAAAAATTTGCATCCAAATTGGGTAGGCCAATTTGGAGAGATAAGGAGTGATTTCTATATATACAAGGTTATTTTAGAGGTTTTGATATCATAGTGCATATTCCTTCAATTATTATACGCAGTTTATTGCAGTTATTTCAAGGATGAAAACCCTTGAAAATTGTAGGTGATTTGGATGAAAACCTAGTTCATCATTGGAGGACTTCATGATGGAGATTTACTTGTGCTTCAATGGAGTTTTGTGATACATTTCATGCTCAGATTTTCAGATTAGTTTACACAGCTTGTGGATGGTAGATTTGATGATATTTTGTTTAGGTTTTCACCCTAAAGTGTAGCACCTAAGTTGGAAGAGGTGCACCTACATTTGGAAGGAAATTTATGGAATTTTGGGAGGAATTGGTGAGATTTAAAGGGTTGCAAACCCTTATCTATAGCCTAGAAATCCAACACACCATTTTGGTAGGGTTTTGGGAGATGCTTCATTAATAATTTGAATCCATTTTTTATTTTTCATAGCTAGAGTAGTTTCCTCAACTAGGGTTATTGTGGAGTAGCATTTCATACATATTTTGGCATTATGGTTTATTTATAGAAGAATTTTTTTAAATATTTTTGGGCATTTTTGGAGCCTATTTTGTGGTAACATTGCATAGATATTAAGTCTGATTTTGTAGCAATAGATTGGAAAATTTGATAATCAGATTAATTGCATGTTGGATGGTTATATTTTTGTTTCATATTAATAGTTACACTCGTATTTGATAATAGATATATTCACTATATTATTTGAAGCATTTTGGAAAGATATATGTAGTTTTTCATGCTTGTTTTCATATCAAAAGCTAGGGTTTTAGTAGAAATTATGTCCGAAAGTTGAGTTTCAAATTTCAGAATTTAGGGAAATATCCTACTTGGTATATTTCAATGGTATAAGAGCCTTGATCTTGCCACCATTAGGGTCTTATTCACAACCACTATTTTAGTTTTACTATCATAGAAGGACTGGGAAACAAGTTTTGCAACAAGAAATGGGGGAATAAATTCCAAGGAGGAATGAACAGTAATGGGAGAACCTTTTGCATACATTTACCTATCAACAACATTAAGTATTGCAAAATTTTCAGAAACAAATAGTGGCTACAATTAGAAAATAGAGGAATGAGATAGGAAATTAGAAGTTGTCATTGAATAAAGTTTAGTAAAGGATGAAGTACTTTTTTATGACTTGCAGCCTATAAGTAATTATGAGGAGGACACAAATCAGTTAGTATGTATCCCTAAAGAAGATATGTTTAAAATTTCACTTCAGACCTATGAGGATCTAAGGAAAAAGTAGATTCACCTATTGAAGATAAAGTTGAAGAGCACATGGAGATTGAATAATATACCACCATGGATATTATCAAGCCAACCATTTTAGATAAGCTACATGAAGGTGTTCTTGTGATATCAAGCTTGAATAAGATACCACCATGGATATTATCTAGCTTGAGGTTGCAATGTATTCCTTGAGGAGAACTCAAAGGGATCTTTAGGAATTAGAAGATCTTGAGGATATGCTTTGTTGGAAGATTACAAAGGGTGGATATGTGGAGGAATGATAGACAATCCTATGATGAAGTCATGAAGATTTGGCTTGCAGGGCTCCATGGGGCAAAACCTATGACACATGACACACTTAATTTTCTATTGAATACATCCCTTGGACTTGCACTATTGAATGAGAACCCATTAATGGAAGAACAAGACGAAAGGACTAAATTTTTGATGTGTAACAACAATCCCCTAGCTTCACAATATTATGACATGATATCCAAACGGATGGAGGTTTGGGACAACCTTATCATAACTAAAGAGGCTTGTAATTTTTAGCTAGATAGTCCTCTTGTACCAGCACTTGACAATGGATAACTAACAAAGCATGAAGACTCAATTTTGAGTCCCTTGAATGCACTACAAAGAGGTACAATGTAAGTTTTTATTTTTCATTTTATATTAGTGGTCATATTTTCATGCATAACCATGAAATAGAAACTATATCACTTGAGGGGATTAGTTTTAAGGAATCTCCCAATGTTCGCACCCAAGATGTGAGTATAAAATACAAGGAATGTATTTTAGATTCAAGCCAAAAATGTTTATTTTATAAACCATACTATGGAAGATGTGAAGAAGACACAACCTATGTGTGATGGTGGTTATAAAGAGCTAGGAGAGAAAAGATGTTGGATTCCCCAATAAAACAGCACTAACAAGAGCTCAAGGAACACTGTAACTAGCTAAATAAGGAAAATAGGAAAATGGAGTCACACTTTAGATCTCTATTTCTTCCAAGGGAAGAATGCTTAGTAGTGGAGAAAGCAAAGGAAAGCAAACAAGAAGAGTATGTAGATTTGGGTGGACAAGTGGAAATGTATGATTCATAAATTTTTCTTCACATATACCTGATTTTCATCATGAGATTCCTTTGTTTGAGGACCCCTTGAAGTCCCAAACCCTAGATGAGGATAGAGTAGTTGAGCATAAACTTAGTGGATCAACCACTAGTTCCAAATGTTAACATGGAGAGGGAGACTTGAGTGATTCATTTTGTGGTGATTCGTTGGTATTTTTTTAAGATGAAGAGTTGGTTAATGATGAAGTGAAACCCTATCATCATTTTAATTCTTTGTTAGGAATGGAGGTTACCTTATTTGAAATATTTGTGATGTATTCCATGGAGACACTTTCCTTTATTGGGTATACAAGTGGGAGGTGAAGCTACACTTTGACACAAGGTATGGAGGTGTTGCTATAATATTTGGTTTTGAGTTACTAATGCCTGTGGTCTAGCTTGACTTTCTCATAGGGATTGGGACAAAGAATTAAGATCTTGGTGTTCTTGTCCTATTTCATGAAGATCCACTCCATTCTTAGCTAAGAGATGACTATTCTACCTTATTACACATGGAAATCCTACAGGCTACTTGCAAGACAACAACAACTATTGGGGTATTTTGGAAAGTTCTATATCATCTCTTCACCATTGGAGGGTGAAATATGGATGATACTCTATCATCATATGACATTGGTGATAGTACTTGCACTCACTTGCATTTGATTTTAAGATGGCAGGTTGTTATGTTTTACATAAAAAACATAGGAGCAATGATTAGATATTTTCTTGCACTTGTGAGGGTTGCACTACACATCCACCAGAGATCTGTAGGGGTCGAGGAGTCATTTGGTGTTAGTACTTTGAGATGATCCTATTTTTTCATGTTTTTTGGATGTGGTCTTATCATAATTTGGGATTCAAGTGGTGATATGCTTATCATTGCTTGATGATAAGTAATTTTTGGAAGGGAGGATTGTAATGTTCCCTTTAATAGTATTTGATTACTCTAATTTTTGGTGCTCAAGGGGGGAAGGTTGAATGATATTTAAATATGATTTTAGTGCCTAGGATAATTTTATACTTTTTTATTTGGGGTTGGGCAACCCCTTTTTAGAGTTATAAGGAGAAAAATAAATTTAAAAAATAATAATTTTTGAATTATGAAATTGGTGCCCAAGTTGAGTAATTAAAATTAAATTAAATAAAATTTAAAAAGTAATTTAAAAAGTGGCACCCAAATTGGGTCATCCAATTTGGAGAGGTAAGGAGTAATTGATATATAAACAAGGTCATTTTGGAGGTTTTGATATCATGGTGCATAATCCTTCAATTACTATCAACAATTTATTGTAGTTATTCCAAGGATGAAAACCCTAGTATGAGTTATGGGTGAGTTGGATGAAAACCTAGCTCATCATTAGATGGATTTGCACTCGAGGTCTACTTGTGCTTCAATAGAATTTTGTGATACATTTAATGCTCAGATATACATATTATTTTTGGTGACTCGTGGAGGGAAAATTTGATGAATTTTTTGTCTAGGGTTTCACCGTAGAGTTGAGTGCCCATGTTGGAAGAGATTTTCCTTTCTTTGAAAGATAATTTTTAACATTTTGGGAGGAATTTGTGAGCTTTCAAGGTATTCAAACCCTTATCTATAGGCTATCAGTCCAATGAAACATTGTGGTATGTTTTCAGAGACATTTCATTAATAATTTGCATTCATTTTGCATTTTTTCCATAGCTAGAGTATTTTTCCCAACTAGGTTTATTGTGGAGCAACATTTCATACATGTATTTGCATATAATTAGGTTTTATTCATAATAGAAAACTTTTGTAATGTTTTTCAGAATGTTTGGAGACTATTTTGTCATTCCATTGCATAGACATTAAGTTTGATTTGGTAGCAACAAATTTGACAAACTGATAATCAAATTTATTACATTTCGGATGGTCATATTAGTGTTTCATATTGTTTGTGTGGTCATCGAAAAAATACCCTTCTACTTTTTTTGACTCGTTTAGTCCCTCCTTATAATTTTGGCCTAATTTTTCCTTGATATGGTGTTGCAATGTGGATAACACATTCACATTAGGTCTTAGGCCCTTGTGAACTAAAAGGATTTTAATGGTACCTTACCTAAGTGTTTTAAAGTTTTGTAACACACATTCACACTTTTGTAAGGTCTTATTAATGTATTTCACCTAAATAACCTCTTTTCATCAATTACCAAGCCTTGTTTCAAAGTGTTGTAAAGTGTTGTAACACACTTTCATATTTTTCTAGGCTTGTCATTAATAATTGGGATTTCTTATGCTTTAATTGGCTCCATTTTGCATCTACGGGCCATATTTATGTGTATTCTTGAGAATAATCCCAATAAACATCATTTAAAACTTTTAAATCCCAAAACCCATCTTAATTTCCTAAGGTGGGACTGATTCACCATTTTGGGTGAATGGGTCCCCTTTCGCTCAAAATTCAAAATTAATTTAAAATTCTAGTTGGTTTTTATTCTCCAAGATCTAAGGTTGGCCTATAGTTTTGTAATTTCTAGAATTATTGCATAATTCAGTATACATACAAGGTTTTTCTACTCATTTCATCCTATTGAAAGCAATATAAGCATTCAAGCATTCGAGCATTTTGTTTACAAAAGAATTTGAACATTCACAAGAGCTTTCAAGGCATTTCAAGGGCTGATTATCAAGCTTTGAAGAGTATTTAAAAGTGTCTTCCATCATGTCAAAGATTGTTTGCATCATATTGTTTTAGAGCTAACAATTGTGTTGTAGGATTTGTAAGCATTACATTCAAGATCTATCACCATCAAGCTAGACTCCAATTCTACATCCATTGGTGCCATCACTTACATGTTTGTAGCATCTTATTGCAATGTTTTGGTGAGTTGTAGCATTGTATTTTGTTCATTTATTATTCTCTTTCTATATTTCATTTTATTTCAAGGTTTAATTACCAACAAGGGGTTTGACCAAGGCAAACCCCTATTCACAAATCCCACAAGATTTTCCCCTCTTCTTAGGTGTCATTTGCAAGTCTAGGTTGAAAATTCATCAAGGAGAAAGATTGGAAAAGTTGCATCAAGTTTTCAAAGCAATTTAAAATTGTCAAAGTCCTAGGAGAAGCTTGCAGAAGATTTACAGGTTGAATTCTGTAGTTTCAAACTTGAATCTGAGTCAGGAACAAAAGAGAAAACTAAGAGGCACATAATCCACTTCAAGATTTCTAAAAAAATAAAAGTGGACTAATTCACCACTATTTACAAATGAGTCCCATTGTACAAGCCTAAAAAGGAGTTTTTCATATCTAAGTACCCATTTGTCTGAAACCTGTTTCAGAACAGTTTACATAAAACTGGACTAATTCACCCAGCTTGGCGTATGAGTCCCAATCAACATCAACAACAAATTTTATAAAATTCCAGAGCTCCATCTTATCTTCTTCAACTTCCCAAGTGCACATTTCTAGTTTTATAGTTTTCGATTATACTTTACTTGCATTTGTAGACCATTTTGCATATCACATTGTGTTTTCAAAAAATTTGTCTTTTCAAAGTTTATACTTGGTGGTGAACCCCTTTTATTTTTCAATCATATCTAAGGATAGTTATTGTCAGATCTCTCATATCCTTCATTGGGTTGGGATCTCTAGGGTATCCTTGAGTGTGAACATTAGGAAATTGGATCTCTCTCTTTGTACCTCATTTGGTCAAGCAGGTGTGGCAATGCACCATTTTCTAAGTAATCACATTTTGGTGAACTTGACTTTTGAAAATTAGATTTCTGATTTGGAGTGCATTATCATCCTAGATTTAACTTGCATTGCATTTTGGATTAGTTAATTTTCATTCTATTGTTTCATTTTTTGGATTAGTGAAAAGCTCATTTAGCTTGCATTATTGCTCTTAAATTCACTAAAAAATCCATAAAATTCTACATTTTCATATCATATTTGCATCAAAAAAATAAAAATCATAAAATCCAATTTAAAAATTCTAAAAGTTTAAAAAAAAAATAGGACCATACATAACTCATTCACCAGTTAGGGAAAATCAGTCCCTTTGCATATTTTTCACTGCATTTTTTGTCATTTACAGTTCGATTTATGAGCATTTGTTTGTTGTTTCTACATTTCAGTTTTACTTTCTAGAATTTTAGTTTTAAGAAATTCATTCTTGTTAGCTTACATTGCATTTGAATTCACCCCGCATTTAGTAGCCTTTGCATGAGTTTTTGGTGTCCTATTGCTAATATGTTAGTGGGAAGAATTTTGAGACTCACGACATCACATGATAAAACACTTGTTGTGGATCTTGGGTTATTTAGAGCTTCCACTGCTAGTATTGACACTAGTACACTAGTTATAGATAACACCCTTAGAAACTCTTTGGCTTCAAGTAGCATGCAAGTTGAACCAAGAAATGATAATATCCTGAAAGAGAAGATAATTCAAATTCACGAGGACTTAGCAAACCTGCAACATCAAGTAAGCCTTGAAAACATCTCAACTACTGGAATTCCAACCATATAAAACATCCATCATATGCTTAAAAGTGAATATGGCCTTAACCTTGTGAAAAACATAGTTGAGATCTTTGGAAAACATCTTCCTTCACCCCCTACTACTCCTATACCAACAACCAATGTCACAAGCCAAGGAGGAACTCAAATTCATCCTCCCTCAACCATAGCCTCAATACCTTTCTATACCATCCTCACATCACAACAACAATGTAAAAAGTTGGTAATGTGATTCCTTCCTTGGGTATTCCTGGTAGCATCCCTAGTTCCTATGTTGCATCACAAGGTATATCTTCTACCACATTACCACCTATAAGCATTCCATTCACTTTCCCTACCAATACATGCACTCCATCACCACTTTCATTTCCATCTCATACCACAAGTAATGACCCTCTCATAACACAACTTTTTGAAACTATTTCATCCATGAAAAAGAAAATCTCCACCATAAACCAAAACCAAAATGGCCCACCTACATATTATGTCAAAAATAGTCCATTATCTTTGGAGATATTTTACACACCAATGCCACAAGGTGTAGAGGTACCTATATTTTAGAAATATGGAGGGAAGGGATGTCCTTCTAACTATGATAATGCCTACACTGCCTTATGTTGTGACTTTGTCCTTGATGATAAACTATTGGAAAAACTCTTTCCAAGGTCCTTAAAACATACTGCCTTGGAATGGTTTTCTTCCTTACTAAACAATTCAATTCATTCATTTAATAAAATTTTTGATGCGTTTGTAAACCACTTCCAAGTGCATATGACTCCCAAGATGACCTTGTCTAATTTGATGAGATGCAAGAAAAAACAAGAAGAAAAGATAGTTGATTTTATCTCAGGCTATTAATCGCTCTATTCCCAAATTGATGTCAAGGTCCTCAACCCACACCTTCAAAAGATGTTCATAGAAAACCTATAAAGTAAGATCAAATAAAAGTTGACCATGGTGAAATTCCCATCCTTCATGCACTTGTGTACTACTCTCTATGATTACCAAAATTCGATTAGTAGTCAAGATACAAGGTCCACTTCTAGTTGAATTCAAAAATATGAGCTCACAAACTAGAATGATTCCCAACCTTTTCAAAAACAAAATAAAGGGTTCCTTCAATTTAACCCCCCTCAACAACTAACTCAAGACATAAACAACTAATTAGCTATTATCAAATCCATGGCGCCCTTTAGTTATGGAAATCCAAAAAGACAATTTACTCCCCTACCCAATACCCTTCATAACACACTTTCCCAACTCCTAGAACAACAAATGATTACCTTTCCACCCATCAAAACACCCAACCCTAATAAGCCTTTACCCCTAAGCTTTAAACACAACGCTTATTGCCACTATCATTGGAAAAATGGACATGACATAGAACATTACAAATTTCTTAAACATCTCATGCAAGACCTCATTGATTTTGGTCGTCTATCCATTGTCGGTGTTAGTGATCAAGGTAATAAGTCTATTGCCCCTCCAAACCAAAACATGCAAATTTTCAACAATCCAATGCCCAAACACAATATTTCATTTGTAAAAGCTAGCAAAACTCAAAAGAATGATGACATGAATGTCGATACAGATGATGAAAACAATATTTTCAATCCTATGGATGAAATGGTTGGGGCAGTAGAAGTCATTCCTCATAAGGGTCAAACTAAGAGTCCTCTTAACATTTATTTCTCTTCTAAGGATATAATTAAACATGCACTCGATTGCCCTCTCTACATATCTAGTGGTATCTATTACAAGCCCAGTAATGGGATACTAATAGATCCCGCCTGTGGAGAGAACATGATCACCAAACAATTCTTACTCCTACAAGAACTCTATCAAGATGACTATGATAAACCAAAAGAATGGATAAAGAAACACAATGGTTTTTCTTTCCCTACACTTGGATCAATCGTCGTTCCATTACAAATAGGACAAAAAAAATTAGATGTCACATTCTCCATCATCCGGTAGTCGGACCAATTTTGTTTGAGGCTAGTTCATCCATGGCTTCGGTCAATGAAATTTATCCCCTTGGTTGTGCATAAATGCTTAAAGTTTCCCTTTCACAATTAAATATTCACTATTCACCATAGTGGCTTTAACCCCTTGTCTTTCAAAGGAAACTTTTCCTTAGAAGCCTTTTGGCCCAAGCCCATGGAACCCTTTAAGCAATGAGAAGACTTCCTTTTTGTATCTTACAAAAAATTCAAAGCAAATGAAATCGTTGAATTATCCCTGGGTGAAGCCACAATAGTGGTTTACAATTTGATGGAGGAAGGAAAATTGAGAAAAAAAGAACCCATGGAAAAAAAAGTGATTTTGGGGGTTCGTATGAACCTAGAAGTTCGACTGAACCAAAAAGGGGTTGTTCGAACATGGGTTCGACCGAACCCCTTAAACATTTTCCACGAAAAATTAAAAAAAAATGCATATGAAAGGGTTCGAGCGAACCCCCTTGAAGAGGTTCTTCGAACCAGGGTTCAAGCGAACCTTGGTTCGAATGAACCCCTAGGGGTTCACTCAACCCCTATGGGTTCATACGAACCCCCCTAAATCCTCATCCCCTCCCTGAGGCACACAAAAAACCTAAATTTTTGGACTTCGGAGCTTAGGTTGACGATGAAAATGGAGGAATCCTCACAAAACCAACTAGAATCAGTTAGTCCTCAGAACAATCTATCCAACGAATATAATTTTAATATGTTTTGGTTTTATTATGTATTTGTTTTTTTAGTTTTATTGAACATAGGTTTTTCATCTAAAACGAAGGTATCTATTCTGCACATGTGGAAAAATAGCAGATTATCAAAAAAAAAATTGAAAAATATGAGTGCACTAGATATTGAAATCCTTGATCCAACAAAAAAAAAATTGAATTTTGATATATACAAAAAAAGTAATGCGTTATATGGTCATGTTAAGTCTGAATTGTAATTGGTTTGACTTCAAAAATTTATTAAAGAAAAAATTTTCAAAAACTATCTAACCAAGTGGAAGCACTAGATATCGGAGTTACGAATCTAAATTTGAAAGAATTAGAATTTTATCCTTCATGGAAAAAAAGTTATACGTTATACAGTGTGTCACTTTTTAAAAATGTTGTTTTCTGAAAAAGACCAATTTTTGTGGGAGATGGAAAAAGAAGTGCAATCTAATTCCAAAAATTTTGAAAAAAATATTTTTAGAATCTACAAACAAAAAGTGACGAGACTCTAGTTTTCATCATCTTCAAATCCTTCACGGTTGAGCTGCTATAGGTGCCCGAATGTGAAGATTTAGTTAAAAATAATAATTTCAGTGTCCAGTTTGGCCAAAAATTGTAAACAACTATTGTGGGATCACCCCCCTCTGAAACATGTCTACATCCACTCCCACACTTCCCATCCTTGAAAAATCCATGCTTGAACCTAAACAAGACCTAAACAACCAAGATCAACCTAAAATAGAAACTCCACCTGTATCCTACAAACGCCTAAGAAACAATGAAACCAACTCCGTCACACCCCCTAAATAAAACAAGCTTACAAAGTCAAAGAGAAAGTGGTCAAACAACCTCCCGATGTTTCTTTTGTTCCTCCCCTTAGGGAAGAAAAGAAGCCTATAGTTGATCAACTCACTCCTACACAAATGAAACTTGAAAATAAAACTAGAAGAAACTAAGGTGATAGAGAGCGTAGGCATAGACGTCATGCTCTTGCTTGCAAGTTACATGAAACTAATAATGAAAATCAAAATAAAAACTTGATGGAAGCAATGCATGACAACCCTCCTCCCTCATAGAAACAAGATCTTCCGACACAACCTTTATAACAAAAGTTGAACTCTTCCAGGGATATTATCATATGACCTCCGATTGTGATCAACTTGGATGATGATGACAAGGTTGCTAAAATTGACAAAGAGGTGCATAATGAATTGAACACATTGTTTTCCTCTTCAATGAGCTTCAACGAAAAATCTCCTATAAAGAGTGTTGAGCTTGACCAGTACTTCTCCTAGTTTGGCTCTTGCTCTTGTCCCTTTGGTTATCTGCCTGCCTTTAGCATACATTGAACATGATTGGGTGGTGGATGACTTTATCATTGGTTGACTCACATTTTCCTTACTAGCTTTATTTCTTTTTCTCTTTCCTTTTATATGATTGCATGTGCGTGATGTGATCACCCGTGATGTTTTGTTTGATGTTCTCTCTCTTTGTGACATTCCTCTATTTGTACCTTCATTCTTCTCTATGTCGTCCATTGCTTTTTCTTTTTATCTTTATCTCTTTCCTTTTGGGCATGATGCAAGGAATCGAGACACCCTATGTCTCTTCCATGTTGACACAAAAGGCTTCTTTTTCCTTTCGCCCTTTTGTTTTACCTTTTTCATTTGTCTTGTGTTTTCCTTTTGGGGATGACACAAGGCGTTGAGATACTCTATGTCTCTTCCATGTTGACCCAAAAGGCTTATTTTTCCTTTTTCCTTTTCATTTTTCCTTTTTCATTTGGCTTGTTTTTTCCTTTTGGGGATGATGCAAGGTGTTGATAAATTCATGTTTCTTTCATGTTGATCCAAAAGTTTTTTCTTTTTTTTTCACTCTCTTTGTGTCATTCTTCTAGTTCTATGTGTATTTTGGGGAAGATGACATTTCCAATCTCTCTAAAAACATTGTAGCAAAGAATATACTAACCCCAAATCCATAGATCCCTTGTGTGTTTAATGTTTTTATTTTGGGGGCAACCCTTTTCTTTTCTCTTTCTCTTACATGATGCAGCTTTATTTGGAAACATATGACTTGGCATAGGGATTCCAAATTAGCTCTCATGTCTTTCTTGTTTGCATTTTTCATTTGCTACTTTAAAGTAATTGCTCATAGTATGGTGTTTAGCAATTACTTAAAAGTGGGGGCATACATTGACATTATTCTTTTCTTTTTTCCTTTTGTTCATTCTTAGTGTAGCCTTCTTACTTCATACGATGCATTTGTCCCTTTTTGGATGACATTAGGTATAGTTTCCTTCATCAGCGTGATCTCTCTTAGAATATTGCATTCCTCTTAGTGTCTTGATGTGATGCACGAAATCCCCTAAGTTGTGAATTCTCTATTCTCTAATTGGTCCTGTCTTGGAGACATTAGGCACAATGTTAGCTAAGCTAAGGACCTAGAATGAATTAAGAAAGAATCCTTTGAAAATTTCCTATTTTGGCATTTTGCACTTGTTGTTATATGGCCACCTTCCATAACATAGCTGGCATACTTGTAGTGCTATCACGTATATTCATGAGCTCCAATCATACATTGTTTTTCTTGTCAATCATGAAGCTCAAAAATTCATTTTTATGTGGTGCCTTATTAAAGTTATCAGGAGGTATAACTTTGGTATGGTTGAGTGGGAAGGCCAATCCAAGGCATGAATTTCCCCATAGCCACTTGTGTGCATGTGAGTCCATACCATCCATGAATGTATTTTTCTCACCTTTTAAGACTTCTCACCTGTCAGATAGCTAGGAGTTCCATAACCTTAGAGTGAGTATGTGTTGTCCAAAAAAATAACCTAGGTCTGATCCACATTGTGTTGGACAAACGATTGAAGCCTAATCCGATTATGGTTTCTCCTCCTCTTTTGAATTGTATGATTGTGCCTTTTTGTTGTTCTTGTTATCATTTTCATGTATTTTCCTTGTGCTTACATTGGTTTGTTGTGAGATCTTGATCTTAGGGGCTTGATCACCCTTCTTGATTGTTGTTGTCCCTGCTTTCTAGCATTGATACACTTAAACTCCTCTTGATGTGCATTGATCTACTTTAGTGTGAGTTTGAAGTAGGTTCATCCTCTCACTAAAGTGGGGACTAAATGTGGTAATGAAAAAAGTAACCCTTCTAATTTTTCTAACTCGTTTAAGCCTTCCTTGTGATTTTGGCAAAAAAATTCCTTGATTTAGTGTTGCAATGTGGATAACACATTCACATTAGGTCTTACACCCTTGTAAACTAAAAGAATTTTAATGGTACCTTACCTAATCTTTGTAAAGTGTTGTATCACACTTTAAAACTTTTCTAAGGTCTTATTAATGTATTTCACCTCAATAACCTCTTTTTATCATTTACTAAGCCTTGTTTAAAAGTGTTGTAAAGTTTTGTAACACACTTTCACATTTTTCAAGGCTTTTCATTAATAATTGGGCTTTCTTATGCTTTAGTTGGCCCTATTTTGCATCGACAGGCCTTATTTATGTGTATTCTTGAGAATAATCTCAATAAACATCATTTAAAACATTTAAATCCCAAAAACCACCTTAATTTCCTAAGGTGGGACTCATTCGCCATTTTGGTTGAATTAGTCCCCTTAGGTGGGACCCATTCAGAGTGGCAAATGAGTCCCCTTTAGTTCAAAATTCAAATTTAATTTAAAATTCTAGTGGGTTTTTATTCTCTAAGATCTAAGTTTAGCCTGTAGTGTTGTAATTTTGGGAATTATTGCATAATTGAGTATAAATACAAGGTTTTTCTACTCATTTCATCCTATCAAGCAATCTAAGCATTCAATTATTTTTTCCACAAGAGCATTTGAGCATTCACGAGAGATTTCAAGGCATTTCAAGGGCATATTATCAAGCTTTCAAGAGCATTTACAAGTGTCTTCCATCATGTCAAAGATTGTTTGCATCATGTTGTTTTAGAGCTAATGATTGTGGTGTAGGATTTGTAAGCATTGCATTCAAGATCCATCAAAATCAAGCTTGTGTCCAAGTATACATCCATTGGAGCCATCACTTACATGTTTGTAGCATCTTATTGCAAGGGTTTGGTGAGTTGTAATATTTTGTTTTTTGCATTCATTATTCTCTTTCAATATTTCATTTTATTTCAAGGTTTAATTACCAACAAGGGGTGTGACCAAGGAAAACCCCTATTCACTAACCCCACAACATTTTCCCCTCTTTTGGGGTGTGATTTGCAGGTCTAGGTTGTATACTCATCAAGGAGCATGATTGGAAAAATTTTCATTAATTTTTCAAAGCAATTCAAAGTTGTCAAAGTCCTAGGAGAAGCTTGGAGAAGATCTACAGGTTGAATTCTATAGTTTCAGAGATGGATCTAAATCTAGAACAAAAGAGCAAACCAAGAGACACAAAATTCACTTTAGAATTTCTAGAAAATTAGAAGTGGATTGATTTGTTACTATTGGAAAATGAGTCCCATTATACAAGGTGAAAAAGGATTTTTGCAGATCTAAGTACCCATTTGTCTAAAACTTGTACTGACACAGTTTACTCGAAACTAGACTAATTCACCCAGCTTGGCATATGAGTCCCAGTTGGCATCAACAACAGATTTTCTAAAATTCTAGAGCTCCATCCTACCTTCTTCAACTTCCCAATTGTACATTTCCATTTTCATAGTTTTCTATTACATTTACTTGCATTTATAGATCATTTTGCATATCACACTATGTTTTCAAACATTTTGTCTTTTCCAAATTTATACTTTGTGGTGAACCCCTTTTCTTTTTCAATCATATCCGAGGATACTTTACTGTTAGATCTCTCATATGCTTCATTTGGTTTGGATCTCCAGGGTATCCTTGATTGTGAACATTAGGAAATTGGATCTCTCTCTTTGTACCTCATATGGTCAAGGAGGTGTAGCAATCCACCATTTTCTAAGTAATAACCATAGGTTATACTCATATATTTGATGGTAGATATATTAACTGTATTATTTGACGCATTTTCGAAAGATATATGTTGTTGTTCATGCTTTTTTTCAAATAAAAAATTTTATATTAGAAACTGTGTCACCAAAAAGTGTATACCTTGCTTGATATGGGAATGATTAATGAAAAATTGGACATAATAGGGCCTTGATATTGTGATGTGAGGTGTTTTACACATTCACAATAGGTCTTGGACCCTTGCAAACTAAATAAAATGCATTTAACGATGTCTTGTGAAGGTGTTGTAAAGTGTTGTAAAATACTTTCACGCCTCTCTAGACTTAATGGACCTATCTTTCCCTTATTCAATGTTGCAAAATGTATTTCATGGCATTCTCACATTAATATAGAAATATTTTGAATTAAACTTAACTCTAATATAGTTTTTTAATGTGTTTTACACATTCACATTGGATGTTGTTTCTTTTCTGGCTAAGTGGACCTCATTTTAGTGTTGTAAAGTGTATTTAATCACACTTTCACATTGAATTTTGTGTCCCAACCCCTAATTACCCTGTACATCATCATTAATAAGCCCCTATGGACCCATATTATGCATCCCAAGGCATAATTTGATCAAATACCTAATGAAATCAACATAAGAAATGGAATTCCTCATTCCCCAATAATCTAGTTGGCTAAAGGGCCCCTCTGGGACTAAGTTGCCCATTTGAGCAAATGAGTCCCTACTAGGTGAGACTAAGTCACCCAGCATGATGACTCAGTCCAATTTGGGTCATTTTCGAGCTTTGAGTGGGAAAATTTGGAATTTAAGTTTATTTTTTCTTCATGTCAACCTTGGGGATCAAATTAACTATAAAATTAGGTGAATTTCCTAGAAATACAAGCCTCTAAAAATTAATTCATAACTCATTGTCATTCATTCCTCATTCATCATGTTCTCAAGTCAATCAAGTTAGGTTTTTGGAATTCTAAGTCATCAAGATAAAATTTCTCAAAAATTTCACTCTAGATACATAAGGTAAGGGTTGTTGGGCCACTGGGCTAGGTCACGTGGACACCCCTGTAGTATCAAAAAAATATTTCTCAAACATTCAAGGATAGAATCTTCATATATTGTTGCAGAAAATCAATATCAATCACCACGATTTAAGCATCTTGAAGACTTGGAAATCATTAAATATTAGGTTGAAGACTCATTTAAGACATCTCCCTATTTTCAAAGCCAAAATATGCACTAAAAGCTACTTTCAGGCCTGAAAATCAGAGTTTCAGAAGTGAATATCGCTAAAGAATAAAAGTGCAGACCAAGGGCTTTTGTTTCCCCTTTAAAATTTCCATAAATACAGAAGTGGACTAAGTCACCACTAATGGTGAATTAGTCGCATTGTACATGCCTTTCAATGATTTTTGTAGATTCATACACTCATTTTGCTGAAACGGGCTCTAGAACAATTTTTCGAGATCTAGAAATAAGTCGCCCAGATTGGCACAAGTGTCCCAATCGGCTTCTACATCAATTTTATCAGGACTCTAGACCTTCATTCCATCCCTTTTCAACCTCCAGGTGCACACCTCCAATTTCATCAATTGATATTACAATTTACTTTCATTTCGAGGTGTTTTTGCATATCACAATGTGTTTTCAAACAACTTACATTTCAATAGTTTTGCATTAAAAATCAATAGATTTCATTAGTTTTCTACATTTATATCATAGAATTTAGGCATATTTCATCCATTTTACATTAATCTTGAATGTAGACATTAGCATTTTGGGTTCATTTCTCTCCTTTTAGGTGAAAAACACTAGAAGAGTTAGAGAACCCTTGGATATCAAAATCGGTGTCCACATTTTGGTCAAATCACCTTTAAAATACTTTATTTTCTTTTTTTGGAGTCCATTATCATCCTATAATTAGTTTTCATTAACATTGCATTGCAGTTTGCATTATTTAATTTGCATTCTAGAGTTTTCAAATTTTGCATTAGTGAAATTCCATATAGTTTGCATTTTTTGCATTTTAAATCATTGAAAAAATCTGAAAACTACATCTTAATTTAGTATTCAGGTCATCCAAATTAAAAAGCATCCAAACCAACTGAATTTTTTTGCAAATTTAAAAAAAAACCCTAACTGGGACTAATTCACCATTCTAGGCAACTTAGTCCTAGTCTAGATTTTTCACTATCTTTTATAGCATCAGAAACCTCATTTATGTACTTCCTAAGCCTCCTAGTATCATATACTATAAGTTTGAAAAGTTTCAGGAACATTTGTTTTATGCATCTAGCTTAAAAACATCAATTTAGGGTACTCATTTTTGAAATCATTTCAATTACAAGCATGATTAGATTTGAAAATGCTCACATTTCTGATACTTTGCATCACATGGATAAAATTACTTTTCACATTTTCATATACAATGTTTCTATTCATAAAACTTTGCATATACATTGTTTGCATTCTTAAAAGTTTGCATATACTGGATAAAAGTGTTTTACATCTTTGGATATACATTGTTTACATTGCTAAAACATTGCATGAAATGGTTGCATGTTCTTTTCCTTTTTGTTCACACAATGTTAATGTCTTGCATATTTAGACATGTTAAGAAACATTTCCTATCCCCTCTCTATTAGAGTGTTTTTGTGAAAGAGACTACAACCTTGGACATTCATAATTATCGTATTTGTTCCTCTCCTAATATCTCTCCTATTGGTGACAAAGATATTTTGGTAGAAGAACCAATCAATGAGAGTTTTGAGAATGCTAGTTGTTTCTCTCCTCTTACCTCTCTTAGTGGACAAGAAATTGATAAACAAGACAACACAACCATAGATAATCATGGAAATAACATTTATTCTTCTCCTAGTATCTCTCCTAGTCGTGAAGAAGATACTTTGATGTTAGACAACACAATCGATGAAGGTCATTACTATCTTAGTTGTACCCCTTCACCTAGCGAAACCCTTCTTGAGCAAAAAAATTCAACCATTGATCATTCCCCTACTTGTGACAAGGTCATTTTAGAAGAACCAAACCATGAATGTCATGAACATTTGTTTTGTAGTTCTCTTAAAAACACTCCTCCTAGGGAGAATATCATGGTGCAAGAAAATGAAAACAATAGTAATGTTTCTTCCTTAGATAAAAAGGTGACTCTAGATTACCCTTCATTAGAGATACATCAAACCAAGATCGTTGAGGTTATGAATGTGAAAGTGTCCATTGGACCCCCCTTGATCAATGGACCTCATACATACCCCATGGGACTAAACCATAGAAAAATAGCCCCTGGTCATTTTCATGGTCTTTTAGGGCTTCCCTCTCAATGCTTGGTCCATTTTGCTTTGATTTAATGTTGTAATGTAGCTTAAACATTCACATTAGGTCCTTAAAATTTGTCAAACATTTCTACACTTTTCTAGACTCTATTCATTACAATTCACCTAGAAATCACATTTTCATCACTTATCAAGTCCTATTTTGAAGTGTTGTAAAGTCTTGTAACAAGATTTCATGCTTTTCAAGGCTTAATTTCACTATTTACACCTTTCTTATGCTTTATTTGACCCCTTTATGCCCTTATAAGGCTTAATTAAGTTTTTTTTTTAATGTAAACTTGATAAATAATATTAAATACAATATAATTTCTGACACCCACTTTTAAGTCCAAGGTGGGACCCATTCACCATGGGTGGTGAATGAGTCCCTCTTGGCTCCAAATTCAAAATATTTTGAATTTTCTTTCGTTTTTTATTTAAAATCACTTATGTCGGCCTGTGATGAGGTATCATTGGGTTACTAAGGAACGAGTTTGTATAAATATGTGTTTTTCGCCTCATTTTACATCTCCTAACTCATTCAAGCAATTTCTTCATTCATTAAGCATCCCACTAGCATTTGAGCACTTTGCATGTTTCAATAGAGCATTCAAGAGCAGCCATTGATATATCTTCAGATTTTCTTCAACAAGGGTTTGGTAAGTTGATAGAATTTGCATGTTATTTTTTTATCATTCTCTTCCATTTCATCATTTCATTAAGGGTTTGATTACCAAAGTGGGATTTGACCAAGGAAAATCCCTAAAACCTAACCCATTTTCCCCCTTTCTCATGTGTTGTGTATGCAAATTTATCAAGCATTTAGGTGTTGAAAAGTGAACAAGAAGTCAACAAAGTGTTTCAAGTCAATCATAACCTATTTCAAGCTTGGAGAAGACATTCTTTCTATTTTTTGCAGTTTTGACTTCATCAACCCGACAAGTAGACAACCTCAGATCTAGTGCTATAGAATTGGTCTCTGATTTCACAAAATTTTGAGAGAGGATTGATTTTCCATCAGTGGTGAATGAGTCCCACCTTTAGCCTGGAAATTAAGATTTTTTTAGATTTTCGATCCCGACACTCAGAAACTAGTTTCTAGAAGTTTCATCAGAAGCAGGACTAATTTTCCATCAACGGCGAATGAGTCCCACTGGTTATTTTTAGTGATTCCTATTAGCATTTAGAACACTCTAGAATCTTCATTAGACTTCCAGGTGCACTTTGATTCAGCCTTTTTCATTTTTGTTTTGCATTTGTTCATGTTTAGTTCATGATTGCTTATCACATTGTGTTTTCCAAAATTGCATAATTCTTAAGTCTTGCATTCAAAATTAGTCAATTACTTAATTTAGTTGCATTTAGATCATCTCATTTAGCCTAAATAACACCATACATTTCCTAATTTGAGTGAACTACCTAGATTTTGTGTGGGGTTTATCTCTCTCCTTTTAGGTGAAACATCTTAAGAGTGAAAAAGTAGCCTATAAGCCCCATACCCAAAAATCCACGATTCATTTTGGTGAAACTGAATAGTAAGCACTTTACATTTCTAATTTCCATTGCATCTTGTATCCTAGGTTTCATTTGCATCAACATTCAATTGGGGTTTTTTTGTTTTTGCATCCTAGGGTTTCTTCAAATTACATTAGTGAAAGACTCATTTAGATTTCATTTTTGCATATCATATCATTAAAAAAGTGAAAATATGCATTTTCATCCTTAGTTTGCATTTGAAAAGCATTAAAATCATTTCAAATTTTCTAAAAAACACAAAAATTTTTATCATACTTGGACTCATTCGCCACCCTAGGCAAATCACTCCACTTGCACATTTTAGACAACATTTTCAGGAATTTCCTGCGTATTTGCTACATTACAATTTGTTTTTAGTTTCTTTTTGTCTTCCTTTCCATATTCTTTGTTTACTTCTATTTCTTGCATCTTAGTTTACTTGCATTTATTGTCATTATTGATCATCAAAGCTTGCACCTCTCTGAGAGTCTTATGGGAAATTTAGTGAGTGAGGGACAAATTCCATCTCACTGAATACCTCTAGGATTTTTATAGAAATCCAACTCTTCTTTTCAGGTTTTGAGATAATGGAGAAAGTAAATGTAAATATAAAACATAAAAGGCGATGCGCCAGAGCTTTTATGATATTTCAAATCCAAATTATTCCTATGATTGATTTAAAGGACACTAAATTCCACAACCCCTCATTGTTGGAAAGAGAATGAACATCAAAGGCTAACTTTAAGCACAGTGCAAACTTTCAAATCTTTTCACAAGTAGTGTTCATTGAGGTCTGATCAAACATAAAAATTCCTTAGAGTAAAAGAACAATATTTTAGAAATTATAAGAACTTTGTCTCCTAATAAAACATAGCACAAAAGAATAATGACTTTAAGAAAAACATAAAAGTCCAATGACATAGCCTAATTCTCCCAGAAATGCAATTCCACAACACAAGCATAAAGCATAGAAATCAGCTATTTAAACTACCAAAATATAGCTTGCAAGACACAGTGTTTCATTCAAAATGATAATATAAAAAAAGAAAGCTTGAAAAAGGCCATACATGCACAGTCTCAATAAATTCCCCTCAATAGTTCGTACTTTAATTAAAAATGAACTTTGAAACAAAGGTTGGATGCCAATCCGACAATAGTTTAAACCTTAATAGATATAATTTTCCATAATAAAGTAGTTCTATAAATTGCTTTTTAAAGATAGTTAGATTAAAACTTTAAGAAAAACTAAAAAAGAAAATATTTCTTTTGACAAAGAAAATAGTTCCTCCTAGAAAAATCCTTTTTCTTTTGGTGTCATCGCCTTCCTTTTATAGCCGCCAAGGAAAGAAAACACTACCTTAGCCTAGAAGTAATTACTACCAGGTGTTTCCAGTTGATAGCACATGATCTGATCATAGACTCTTGGTTAGGCCGCAAAAAAATCTTTGCATTGACCCTTCAACTACTGCATTAATGTTCTCTAGTTATTTTAGAAAAGATAAAACCCAAATGTGGTCAGATCCTAGGAACAATAGCCTGGCAATGGACACAATTGATTGATCACATCGTTGTGAGGTACAATCTCAAAAATTCCATCCCAAAACTGAGGAAAGAAAAAAAAGGCCAGCTAGCTCGGATAAACTCCTCATTCAAATATCTTTATAGGTGGTGTAATAACCTGTGACAAGGAGATGACATATTAGTATGGTGGAAACTCTTGAACTCACAAATATAGCTCCTAGGAAATTTCCAACAAGAAGACGTGCATCCCGAACCTTCTCCCAAGAGGAAGATGCAAAATGTAAACTCTATGTAGCCACTACATGGCACATTGTGCATCTTTTCACAAATTTTATTTGAGCACAGGTGCACTCGGCACAAGAGACATTTATGCAAACCAAAAATAAAACGACTGAGGAAAAAAAACCTTTACAATTATGGTGACTTACAAGGGTCTTCACTTCTGCGAAGATTCAAAACTAGGCCTCTTATTGTTCCTAGAGTTTGATGAAAGCAGCATGCTAAGCCTCACAATCTATATTAGTTGGTAGAACAAGGGTCTGGATCTACCTATATGTTTTTTTGAGATAAAAAATCTCCTTGAAAGAGATGACGCCCCATCTGGAAGAGATGCACCCAGGTGATAATAGAGCCGAGAAAGAGGGTAGATTTCATGCTCAAAATCATCCATCATGGGTACAACACTCGAACTTGGAAGTTTAGGAGTGGTTTGGATCTTATGTCAAATCTCCTCATTGATTTTCTCTATTGTTTGTGCATCTTTTTCTAGGGAGAGAAGAGGAGGCAACCCAAAACCAACTAGGACAACGAAGTCCTTTTTGATCTCGATGACTCTTTTATTCAACATCATATGATGATCCTTGCATTTTACCACCACTATGTGGTAGTTGATGATCTCATTGGCTTTGATGGAGGTGACCCTTTGATCGAGAATTCTTTCTCTTCTTATAACTTGATCGGTGGCAATGCTTAATTTAGAGATAAAATTTTGGGAGTTTGCCACCTGGGGTGAACATGTCTGTATGAAGTGGTCAGTCATCGAACCGAATTTGGCATTCAGTTCCTGTATGTCCCTTAAGAACTGTAAGGTGGGTCTGACTACACATACGCCAGCTGCTATCTGCTCCCAATGCATAGCCACTAACCTTCTGATTATGGAAAAAGATCCAAATCTTCTTGCAATAGTTAACTCCTGGTTCCAATGAGCCTCTCTTGCTCTGGTATTTTCTTCTATTTGACCTTTCTCTCGAAGAGAATTTTCCAACTCAGAGCTTAGTCTTCTTGTCTTGACTCCTCCACCTCAATTTGGACTCTTTGTAGATCATCAATATTTTGGGATCTTGCATCACTTAACTCTTTCTTTAATTTTCCATTTTCAACACAAAGCTAAACTTGTTCATTTTGGGTATTTGTAAGAAAATTGGACATGTCTCCTTGTTGGCCTTGAATTTGTTTTATGCAGGTCATTTCAACATCTTTGGCTTGGACCTTATTTTGAAGCCTGTACCATTCACATTTTCTGACTTAGCTTCACGCTTCCTCACTATCCCATTCACATTTGGCTAGGACCATTTTATCACACAAGCGAGTTTCACTCAGATCCAGACCCACGACATGAATGTCGTAGTCTTCCATTTGCATTTTCCCTTTGGGCTTGGAAACAAGTGGCCTCATTGTGGTGATAAGTAAGGATTTCCTCTCTTCATAAAACAAGCTTCAATCCTCTTGGTGGCAGGCCTTTCGGCACTCTTTGACAACATTTTTAGCTTCCTCATCTTTTGGGCTTGTTTGGTGGTGTTAAAATGACCTTGAAGATTCTGAGGGACATCGACACTTTGAGCTACAATGGGATCACTAAGGGGTAGTCCAAAAAGGGTGACAATAGGAGAGACTTCAGATACATGAGTGTGAGGAGATGCAAAAGGCAGCATGATCATAGAAAAAGGTAGAATTCCAAAAGGAGAAGGGGAAGAAATAATAGGGGTAAATGTGGAAAAAGGCTGGTGGAGAGGTGCTTTCATAAAAGTAGATGGATTAGGAGTAATGGGAAAAGTCATAGTTTTAGTGATTCCAATGGGGGCCTTAGACGAAGCCACCAATGGCACAACAAGAACCATGGTGGATAATGCTCCCTCAACGTGTGAAAAAAATTTAGTAGGTTCATTTTCAATGGAAGGGGGTGTATCCAACATTACCAATTGAGAAATCAGAGATGGGGGACTACTTTCAATAGGAAAAGATAGGGGGTGTACCAAAGACATAGAAATAGGAAGAAGAGAGGGAGAAAAACTTACCTGAGCCACAACTGACAAAATTTTTTGCAAGGTGGACTCCACTTCTTCCTCCTGATGGATCACTATATCAGAGCCACCTAAGTCCTAGATCCTCCTCTTCTTTGTACGATTAGAGCTAGCATATTCTAATATCTTTCCAGTAGAGTCTTCTAACATTTGGACATCAGTGGCCATTGAGGATCCTCTTGGGGATTGTCGGCTCCTTTCCTTTTCTTTGGGCTTGGGATGTGGACGGGTCCTGTGGACCCCCTAGCCCTGAATTTCTTTGGTTGTTGGGTTCTTGAGGTATAGGAACTAGGAGTGGAACTTGTTCCTCCTCAACTTCATGTCTTATCTCAGGAATGCTATTGTCAGAATCAACTTCGTTATCATACATATCCTTGAACTCTTCATTGAGCTGGAAGTTGTCGAACAAAACACCTAGATTCCTGATCTCTTGTCAAAACTTCCAAAAGTATTCCTTCTTTCTTTCTAACCATACCTTGTGCCTCAGCTGTGCACTAGGAGATTTTCTCATTAGGAGATTCCTTTGATACTGTGTCTATGGCTCATTAAAACTTATCCATTTTGGTCGTTCCTCTAGTATGTGGGCTAGGTCGATGTATATTTCTGCACTTTCTCAAGAAATATTTTTTCTCCTTTGGAAATACTCCCTAAACTTGTGCCTTAAATTGAAATTTCTATCCAAGTTATAATTCCATTTGTCACAAATGAGGACCAAACCTAGAGCTGTCAAATGATTTTGGATCTCATCCTCTACCTTCTGCTTGCTCAGTACCACTTGACTCTTTGCAATCATAAGGGGAAGATCGAAAAGCTTTGCTTTATTCCTCCCAACACCATAGATTCTATTGATAGTGGATACTTGTCAGGAAGCCCCTAGTGCAAAATTTTGGTCTATCACAAATCTGGGGAGTTAGAAAACCTCCCCGGGGAAACCATGAAACTTGATGAATGTGAAATATTCGCTAAGGAAGTAACCCATTGGGATAGGTGGATTCTCTATCCATTCTATAACCTCCAGAGAAAAATGGCCAATGAGGCAAGGTAGTAAATCTTGCAGCACACGTCTCAGAAAATAATTTGCAAACCATTAGTAATCTCTTGTTCTTGAAAACATGTGGGTCCACACAAAAAATGGTTGGATATAGCCTCTCTCATCTGCCCTAGATACTAGCACAATTCTCCCTAGCCACTCAAAATTTTTATGTAATAATAAATGAACCAAGACATAAGAATACCTCAACTTGGACTCCACACTGTAGTTTCTCAACTGTAATTTCATATTCCCAGCCATCACTTAAGAAAAATCATAGAGCCTCTGCACCCTTTCTCTTTTGAGCACAAGGCCTAGGGAAAACTGGAAAGGGTTAACCTCTTCATCTTCATCGACCCCAAAAACCTAGGCCAACATCGAGAACATAAACTATGTATCCTTCTTGAATTTTCTTTATGACAAAGGCCAGTGAATCTATCGTCTCTATGGCCTTTCCTTCATTTCATCCTCATAAAAACTTGTTTTTTTGAACATATCTTCCCCCAAGATATCCATCTATTCTTCATTGAAAAGGTCAACACCCCAACCCATAGGGATACACAACATATCCTGTATAGCTTGGGCCGAAATCGTGATCTTGACCCCATGGCCCTCAATAGCCTTTGTATTTTTGTTAAACCTCTTTGTACACACATCAACCAACTCTGGACATGGATGTACAATGGGTAGCACAAACTGTGGTAGGCCATTATTCCAAAGCCAAAATGCAAAACCCTTTGTAGACTCATGCCCTAACATCCTCTTAAAAGCACCTTCCCTAAGATTTTTAGGGTTGGTGGATGACCGAGGGTCATAAAAATTATCGGTTATATCTTGAACTACCTCCTTCAAGTTGTGTTTGTCAAATTGAATCTTCCTGCAATGTTCAAATGGTTGTTCTTCTAGAGCTAGGGCATTGGCGAATGAGTAGTTCCCAAATATATCCACATAACCAGGTCTTCTATTTGGTACTTTGGCCTACCTGCCAGAGGTAGAAAATTCTACCATGATTGCTTGATAATGATACATAAATTCTTTGATTTCAACAATAAAAAATTCTCTTCTAAAATTTAACATGTCTTTTGAATGCAATTAATTTCAAGGATTTTGCATGTATTTATGAGTTTACTACTATCAATAGCTCATTAAATGCTGCCACTAGGGTAATACATGTGGATGGGAGATCTATATCCCTTGGGAATGTTGAGAAAGCCACAAAAATAGAATTACTACATTCCTTCTGTTGCCTCTTCCTTCCTTTAATTCATTATATTGAAAATAATTATTTTCGTCACATGGAGCATGTCAAGATGACACAAGGTACTTCTAAAAATAAATCTTCATTAATTTGTTAGAGCCTTAGCATGTTAATCCATGTCTTTTCTCATTAGTGAATAGGTTGGCATTGGTGATGGAAAAGGACACGTGTCAATCATTAGCATATGAGGGCATTTAGTCCCCAATGCCCAAATTTATTTCTCAAGGTATTCTATCAGATCCTCTATATGATTTACCCACCTTGCTCCATTCTACCTCAAAAAATTTCATTGTCGTCCAGCCAAAAATAAACATCCCATTGGTGAAGTTTCCCCGTTAGCTTTTTGTATATATAGCTACACCACCTTTTGCTACATTAATTTGATCATATAGTTCTCTAACCTAGTTGGCCCTCTGCCTACTCTTTCTCCACCATAATCTACTATTGTCACAATGTCTGCTAGTCTGGGTAGCCCCATTCGGCTCCTTCCATGGAGACCGCAGAACTGCTTTGTGGGAAATATTATTGATAGCCTTATCAATTTCTTGGTGAAGAATTGCAACCCCCTGATCATGATTGCATTCAAGTAGGTTGTCGACGCATACTACCTTGTCGACAAGAACCAGCTGTGAAGTAACTGTAATGTGCTCTCATGCTTCGTGGTCGTACTATTGGACCTAGGTGTGGCCAAGCCCATGATAATTGCACAGTATCATAAGATGTTCGACACGTCTCTAATGGAAGGGATTAGTGAGATAGTGCAAGTGGCTATTGCGGGCATCAACATTCCAAGCGCCATGGACTTTAAGGTGGATGTGCACTGATTGCCCTTCCTTACTAACTTTCGCACCATGGATGTGGAGACACACCAATGTTCTTCTTAGCCAGCGGCCACCTTCCTTCTATGGGAGTACAGTGTGGAGAAGGTTTTGGAGATTACCTTGAAAAATCACTTTAGTTTCCTAGTGTAACTTTGCAGTGAGTAGTCCCTAGGTCTGAATGGTGCGGCCCACGTGTGTTATGTTTTTTGCCCCTACTTGCAACCCATCTAACAAAAAAGAAGAAGAAGAAAATGAGGAGAAGCGGAAACTAAGTACGAGTCCCTTTTTGCTTCACCATTGGAGGTGGAAATTTATTGTCTATCTGATTGTCAGCTTCCCTTTTGACAACTTTTTCTTACTTCCCTTTTTGGGTTTTGCTCGAGAGAGCCTTATGTAATATTTCTGAGCCTCAGGGTATATACTATACTGTAAATTTTGTTGATAAAAATAATATAGTATAGCTTTTATTTCTCTTGTGTTATTCATGGCTTTACTCTCAAAAACTTCAAAATAATTAAAAAATTTACATATGGTACATAAATGTTAAAATTTTAAAAGAACTATGCGTTTTAATAGAAAATTCTTAAATAAATTCTATTCACTAGCACATCTAGAAACATCTCTTTCAGTCTGTATGCCTCCCCCATTTTGCATGTGTTTTTTTTGAAAGGTCCTTTCCACAACACTTTGAAATTAATAGGTTGTCCTAGGTTCGCAACAAGTTTGTATTATTTTAGCATTGAACCTTCTTTTGTAGAATTTGGGTTGAAAATTTTTCATCAAAACACTATCTGATTGTTTGATGATGGTGAATTGTAGGTCCATTAGCCTTTTCTCTATCTCTTTTTGACCTTAGGGTTTTTTCCGAATTTAAGTAAATCAATTTATACTCAAAAAAATTTGAAGCTAACTTGAGGGTAATTTGATTCATCAATAAAGAAACTTATCTATGACTACGCCAATCCCTTTGAGTAGCCAACCCAACACATTTGACTGGCCTAGTTAGGCTCTTATTGGTCGATTTGGTTAAACCGCCCCCTTGCATATAACAATATGATGAAGTATTTAGAAAAATCTTGTATTTGGTAACTAAATTTGACCCTTGTGACTCTACCAGACCTTGGGAATTGGCAAGCGTAATGGTTTCAAGTAGACCTAGCATGGCTTTTAGTTTCCTTAAAAAACTTATCAATTTTTCCTTTTGTGATATGTTCCTGCACATTGGTTCTCCTTTCTTTTGTTGAAGGGAGTGTACTAGGATGTTCTTCATTTTCTTCCTCACTCTTCTCTAGTTTCTTGATAACCATTGTGCCCTTGGGAGTTTACTGAAAAGATGCATTTTCTTCACTCATCAGGGCGACCGAGGTTGCAATGCTTGTGAAATCTAATATGAATCCTCGGACTAGGCTAGATTTATCCCAAAAAGGTCTTACATTGAATCTCGAGATCTAGACCTCCTCAGGACCTATTATTATTTTCTCCTGAGACACTATACAATCAAGAAGCTTTCCTTCAAGTGCTTTTCCTGATGAATCATCCAGACCTATGAAAATCATCTAGTTTTCCCATTCTCTGAAAATAATGCTTGTTTCCCTTTGAAAAACTACACCAACATTCTTTTTTTAGTATACAAATGTGTCCCACTTGATGGTAGACATCATCCTCATTTGGTCAGATTCCACTATGCAGTATGTGCAGGATCATCATGGAAAAAGCAAGCCCTAAAGTGGCAAAAAGTTTAGAAAAATCAGAGTTAGGCAACTTGACAAATTTTTTTGAATAAGTTATCTATATTATTTCAAAAATATGTAAGAATAAAATCTATAGCAAATTGAATGTAGTTTCTAAACTACTAGGTTTATTTTAAAAAAAAAGAAAAAACTATTTGGTGAAAATTTGAAATTTCAATGCAGTAGTACTTAAATTTTAGGAAAAAATAAGAAGTAGGTGTCCACCACCCTAACCACAATAAAATGATAATTTTTTTTTATAAAATTCTATATATAAGTAGAGGACTCATGTTTGGATGTGATGCATATTTTTTTGTAATTTTTTTTCAAGTAAATAATTAATTATGATTTTTTTATCACAATTTTTAAAAATAATAAAAACTCATACGTCTAACCACCTTAACTTGGTCAAAACTACATGAAATTCATTTTTTTTTTTTTAATCCTATACTATACGAAGTGTAGAATGTGATGCATGTTTCAGATTCAAAAAATGTGATACCATTCGAAAGCTATAGATGTTTTTCAATTAGCCTATCAATTAGGACTTTAGTCATAATTCAAATAGAAAATGAATAATAATTATTTATTAAATTCAAAATAAAGCATAATTTATATTGGTGGAAAGTTGAGAATCTCTTTTAAAAATTCTTTTCATTTCATCAATTTTTGGTAAAAAAAGTCATCAGCCAAATACCCTACACATACCCATCATATCGCCACTTTTTGGCCCATCATGATCTTGCACATACCCTATGAAAAAATCATCATTCTTTAGGGAATATTGTATCAGCAAGGAGATCTCAATCCTGGTTAAATCCTGGAAGGACTACCGCATCAATGTTAGGGGATAATGATCTTTTAGTAAAATCCTTCCTAGGACTTGAAAATCAACATAAAGTCGGATATCCCTATCCCTTTCCCAAAATGGGACCAGATAAAAAAATAGGCGAAAAATTTGATAGGGCATATGTCCTTTGTCTTACCCCATTTGATGAAATCTTGTGTCTTAGGAGCTTCAACCTTTGGGCGGATTATCATTTGTTTTTTTCCTGGCAGACTTAGGCCCTTCATCTAAGGCAACCATCGGCTAGACTATACCTGGGTCATAGCCTTTGAGATAATACTTGTAGCATAATTCCTTCAGCCTTCTTTTATTCCTATGAGAGGCCCTTCCACCAACCACTGTTCTTCTGCCTTTTCCAATGTTGAGCCCATTACAATCTTTTGAGACTATAGAGAATCTTTGCTTTGTCAGATAAGAAGTTGACCTAAAATATGTCCTGATAAAAAACATCCAATAGGCGATACTATCTTAAGATCAAAGATTCCCTTGCATACCAAAAGGTTAAAAAATTTCCATGAGGTCCCTTACATTATGTACTTGATATATTAGCCTTTTATTTATTGTGGCTGTTTGCCCACAGATCTGGCTTACTATTGATTCTGAATTTCTGACGGCTTATTTCTTACTTGCATCTATTTGTTCTGCTAGATTCGATCTGTGGACCAGCACTTCATATCTTGTATCATTGACAAAGCATGGAGAATGAAAATAATAGGTTCTAAGGTATTCTTATCCCATAAAAAATTTCAATCGGATATCTATTCTAGGGCCAAATTTTCACTTGACACCATCAATATGTTATGTCCATACATTATTATGACACAAATCGTCAGGCTCCTTCAGGCTCTTCATTAGTTTTGGAAAGGCCTAATCTCCATTTAAAATCACATAGGAGCTCATTATTGTAGCACGAAAGTTTCGAAATGGATTAGAATCAGTGAACTGATTGAGCAACATCTCTTCTTCCGAAATCCACTTATTTGTATCTTCTTCCTCTCTGGGAATTTCTACACAATATCTCCCCTACTGAAAAGTAGGGGTATCAGCAGCTCTGAAGCATAGATTTGTGTCATCTACAATATGTTCAGGATGCAAGGATTCAGATAGAATCTTCATTTTTTCTCCGTGTTTGGTTCTCAATATTAAGTGGGACCAATCAAGTGCCAAGTATCTACCAAGTTTGGTAGTGAAATCTCTTGATAGGAACATTCCAAAAATTGGTGGAATGTCTATTATTACTATTTCCTGAGTGACTGTTTGGCTTGGGCAGGAGAAGAGGGTCAAGGATAGATCCCTTATCTGACCAACGGTCGCGACTTTCCTTCCATCAAGTTGCATGATTCCCTTTTCAAGGGGTTCATACTTAAGTTTTAAAGCATCTGCCACTTGTTTGGGCATAACGGTTGTGCTGGCTCCTGAATCAATCATATTATTATGCAACAATTTGTCTCCTACTATAAGCATTAAAAAGAAAGGTGTAGGCTTTATTCCACTTACTAGTTTTTCCTTAACACTATCCACATTATTTGCATAAGTTGTTGATTTTAGAGCCTGAAGGGGAAACATGGATCTATAATTTCTACTCTGATTGTTCAATTGAGTTGCGCTCTCCTACACACTTTTTCCTTCCACCTTTAGTGCTTCCTAAAGTAGGGTTTTTTGCTCGAGAATTGATATAACATCCCACAATGACACATTGGTAGGTGCCTTCTTCAATTGCTCCACCATGTTAAGCATCCCAACTGTTTGGGCCCTTCGCTTAAATGGTGGTATCTCATTTGTTTTGGGGGGAAAACATTCCATCAGGGCTGGACTTGGTGCCTTATTTTCCTCCTTTTCTCCTAATGGTGGGTTATGTGGCTGTGAACTAGGTCGGATGACAGGTGGTGAAGCCTGCTTCTCTTGGGGAGATAGTTGATGTGGTTGTGGAAATGGAAGAGTTTCTTGTACATATGCACCTTTGAGCCTTCTTTTTTATATTGTATTGTAATTTTACTGCACTTGTGGAATTCCAATTGTTAGGGCTTCATTTGCGAATACAACCCCATCTTCCTCCAACCATAAGAAAAGAGCTTGGTCGGGCACAATGTTTAATTCTTGTTCAAGGGACATCCCTTGCATACGTTCCTTAAAATGATAATTCTCCATTTCAAATGACCCATATTCGTCTGCATTTGAAAACATACCCTTACTCCTTTGTTCCACCACTTTTTGTTGGATATTTCCCCTTGGATAGTTTCAGGGAATATAGCTATCATTGTAGGGGAAGCAACGGACATTTTCGTCCTCCACCAAATTGTTCTAGCCTCAGAATATCTCTTTATTTAGACTAACCTTGACTATTTTTAATGACATAGTAACTAAAACTATCTAATTTGTTGATGACGCCTATTGACCTCCTCCTTTATAGGATCCTTGATATGAATTTTGTTGATAAGGAGAATTTCCTCTACCATAGACCTGACTGGTCATTTTCAGAGGTGTTGCCTGTTGTCATTTGATAATGACTAATTAATTATCAAAATTTTGCATCAGATCTTTTATATCAACAATATCCGCCACCATTGACGAGAGGCCTGATGTGCTCACTTGAGTGGTAGGATACTCATTTGTAAGTTGCAAGGTGGCCAGCTTCAATTGTGTGGCAAGAGTGCTTGGATTAGCTTCCTCCTGATGGTCATTAGAGACTACAAATACTAACAATGGCGGCCAAGACAGAAGTTTCCCAACATTGATCAGGTTATTCTCTACACGTACCACCATCTCATATGTGTTAGGTAGGATGTCCCCTCCGATGGAGGTTATCATAACTACAATGTCTAGATTGATAGCCTTTAGATAGAACATGAACGACATTGTGGCCTGAGGTTGAGTAGTCACGGGGATCCATTGCTAGGTCTTGTGGAACCTAGTTTTAAAATCACTCATGGCTTCATACGGAGCCCTCTTGATAGGAATTAGTTGTTGCAGCAGTGAGGAACGATCTCCCTTTTCTGAGAATCATTCGAATAGGAACTATTCAATCTAGTCCCAAGAAAGAATAGAACCTGAGGCTGAAGATCTACACCAATCTTTAGCCTTTCCCTTAAAAGAGATGGCTAATAGTCTTAAAGCGATGTTCTCCTTCGATATGTTATGTAGCTTGCATACCTCTACTATATCTTGAAGGTGTTTTGAAGGGGTTTTGAATCCACCCCAAAGAATCTTAGAATAGCCTTAAGAGCATTAGAAGGTATGGCAGGCCATACATCTATGGTTGTGGGTGATTGTAAAGGACTACCACTATCCTATGTTACGAAATTTCTAGGAGTAGGAGGAGGTACTTGAGCCATGAGGAAATGATTCCTATGAATTGGATATACAGACAATCTTATTTAGAAATTTAAGCGTTAGGGTGGAGTAGATAAGGCTCTAGATAATGGGTTGTGACTTCTCGCTCTATTACTCCTTACAGGTGATATAGAACCTGTAGTTCTCCTTCTAGGATTTGAGGTAGGTAACTGAGAGTACTAGAAATGACCTCTCGAGGATGCTCTCATTCAGGCTTTGGGCATGAAACTTCCATTTTGCTTAGTCTGATTTAAGAAATATTTTTTACTTCTAATTAGGGTTTTGGAAAAACTTCTATCCCACTGAGCATGCTAGAAAAAGAACTGTTGATCATCAAAGCTTGCACCTCTTCGATAGTCTTATGGGAAATTCAGCGAGTGGGGGACAAATTGCATCTCACTGAATAGCTTCAAGTTGTTTATAGAAATCTACCTCTTCTTTTGGGGGTTTTGAGATAAGGGAGAAAGGAAATGTAAACATAAAACATAAAAGGCGATGCGCCAAAACTTTTACAACATTTCAAACTTAAATTATTCCTATGATTGATATAAGGGTATGTGCAGGATCATGAAGGGCCAAAAAGTGGCAATATGATGGGTATGTGGCTGACGACTATATTTTTACCCAAAATTGATGAAACGAAAAGGGTTTTTAAAGGAGATTCTAAAATTTCCACCAATATAAATTATAATTTACTTTGAATTTAATAAGTAATTATTATTCATTTTCTATTCAAATTACGACTAATGTCCTGATTGATAGGCTGATTGAAAAACATCTATAACTTTCAAATGGTATCACATTTTTTGAATCCAAAATATGCATCACATTCTATGTTTTTCATACCATAGGATTAAAAAAAGAAAAATTGAATTTCATGAAGTTTTGACCAAGTTACAGTGGTTAGACATACACGTTTTTAAAATTTTTAAAATGTTGTAATAAAAAATTCATAATTAATTATTTACTTGGAAAAAAATTAAAAAAATATGCATCACATCAGGGCATGAGTCCTCTACTTATATCTAAATTATTATAAAAAAATTAATCATTTTATTGTGGTTAGGGTGGTTCAAACACCTACTTCTTATTTTTTCCCCAAATTTAAGTACCATCGCATTGAAATTTTAAATTTTCACCAAATAGATTTTTTTTTTAAACAAACCTAGTAGTTTAGAAACTACATTAAATTTTCTATAGATTCTATTGTTACATATTTTTGAAATAATATAGATAACTTATTCAAATTTTTACGTCAAGTTTCCTAACTCTGATTTTTCCAAATTTTTTGCCACTTAAGGGCTTGTTTTTTCCATGATGATCCTACACATACCCATAAAGGACAAAGAATGCCACAACCCCTCATTGTTGGAAAGAGAACGAACAAAAAAGGCTAACTTTAAGCATAATGCAGACTTTCAAATCTTTTTGCAGGTAGTATTCATTTAGGTCCGATCAAACATAAAAATTCCTTAGAGTAAAAGAACAATATTTTAGAAATTTTAAGAACTCTGTCTCCTAATACAACATAGCACAAAAGAATAACAACTTTAAGAAAAAAAAAATTTCCAATGACATAGTCTGATTCTCTCAAAAATGCTATTCTAAAACACAAGCATAAAGCATATAAATCTGCTATTTAAACTACCAGAATATAGCTTGTAAGACACAGTGTTTCATTCAAAATGATAATATAAAGAAAGAAAGCTTGAAAAAGGCCATACATGCACAATATTAATAAATTCCCCTCAATATTTTGTACTTTAATTAAAAATGAACTTTGAAACAAAGGTTGGATGTCAATCTAACAATAGCTTAAACTTTAGTAGATATAATTTTCCAGAATAAAGTAGTTTTATAACTTGCTTTTGAAAGATGGCTCTTAAAACTTAAAGAAAAAACTAAAAAGAAAATATTTATTTTGACAAAGAAAATAGTTCCTCCTAGAAAAATCCTTTTTTCCTTTGGTGTTTTTACCTTCCTTTTATAGCCACCAAAGAAATAAAACACTGCCTCAGCCTAGAAGTAATTACTGCCAAGTGTTGACAATTGATAGTAAACAATCTAATCATAGAGTCTTGGTTAGGCCGCATAAAATCTTTGCATTAACTCTTTAGCTACTACATTAATGTTCTCTAGATATTTTAGCAAAGATAAAACACAAATGTGATAAGATCCTAGGAACAACAACCTAGCAACATATACAATTGATTGATCACATCACTACGAGGTACCGTCTCAAAACTTCCATCCCAAAACTGAGGAAAGAAAAAAAAGGCCAGCTAGCTTGGAAAAACTCCTCAATTAGATATATTTATAGGTATTGTAGATAACCCATGACAAGGAGATGATGTGTCAGCAGGGGGAAAACTCCCAAGCTCACAAATATAGCTCCCAGGAAAATGTCTGACAAGCAAACATGTGTCCTGAACCTTCTCCCAAAAGGAAGATGCAAAAGGTAAAAGTTGAGTAGCCACTACGTGGCACATTGTACATCTTTTCACAAATTTTATTTGAGCATAGTTGCACTCGACACCAGAGACATTTATGCAAACCAAAAATAAAACAACTGAGGAAAAAAAAACCTTAGTAGACATGTCCAATTGTGCCTTTGGCTGTGATCCTAATAACCTTGAGCTTCCCTATGCTCCTTCAACTCCTCATGATTTTCCTCCATGTTGACATCATTGGAGAAGATTATGCTAGCATGAACAAGTTCTTAAACAAATGTCTTGATAACCTTGAATCCAATGCAACCTCTTACCCATCCATGAAACCATGAAATATTCCTATTGTTGCACCTCCTAATCACTTTGGATATAGGTACATCATGAAAATCAAGGAGGACCTAAGATCCCTCCACCAAGTGGACTTAGTATCTCTCACCAAACACATCCTCAACCATTTTATGATCACAAAGTTACAAACACATCAATTAACCCTGAGGAAACCTATGGAAAGGTCTTAACTATATTAAGTAAACAAGGGTGTGATACAAAAATAGAAGATAACATTCATAAACTTTTTGAACAAACACCACAAGAAGAAAATACAATAGGACTAGGATATCAAGATCCCCCTCATGTTGATAAGCCTCCTTTTGAATATTGATTCTCCTCCTGACTTGAACATTCTCCTTTCACATGAAGGACCATTACCTGATTCTGATAAAAATGATTCCAGGATCCCCATGGGCCCCCTTTCTTCTTCCATTCATGAAAAAGGAGGATCTAGCAAACGAAAAATGACCTTACAACTTGAAAAATATAAAGTTTCCTACTCATCCTCTACCTGAATGTGAAAGAAGACTTCAATTACTTTTAAACCAAGGTCTTATACTCTTATCACCTTCAAATAGGTTGGTCATCCATCCTAAAGATTCTAACATACCATATTGCAAATATCATTGTGTTCTGGGACATTGAACCAAAGAATGCCAAACATTGAATGAAATACTTGACAAGTATCACATCACTGATAGTGACTACTTTCCTATCATCCCTTAAAAAAATTCCTCTCATCATGCCATGGTTGTAGAATCTTTCATTCTCACTATTGCATGTTCCTTCCCATCACCTACCTTGGCTCATTCTTGTCTTACACTTTGAGGAAACAATAATTTGTTAGCCTTGTCCTTGTAATGCATTTGTCTTTGTCCCTTTACTATGTTATTCATTTTCTTCTTGTATTACTTAAGATTGAGAAACCAATAACTCGGTTAATGGTTGACTTATATTTTCATTACTAGCTCTTTTTACGTTTTTCATTCATTTTATGTGCATATTGTGTTCCACCGTAAAGTCTGTTTGATGATTCTCTCTCTATGTACAATTATTATATTTGTACCTTTATTCTTCTCTATGTCGTGCATTGTCATTTTCCTTCTTTTTTTTCTCCTTTTGGGAATGATGCAAACCATTGAGACACCTTATGTCTCTTCCATGTTGACCCAAAAGGTCCTTTTTTTTTTCTTTTGTTTTGTGTTTTCCTTTTTGGGATGACACAAAGCATTGAGATGCCCTATGTCTCTTCCATCTTGACCAAAAATGTCCTTTTTCCTTTGTGTTTTGTGTTCTCCTTTTGAGGATGATGAAAAGTGTAGAGATGCCTTATGTCTCTTCCATGTTGACCCAAATGGTCCTTTTTCCTTTTGTTTTGTGTTTTCACTTTGGGGATGACACAAGGTACTGAGACTGAAATGTCTCCTTCATGTTGAACAAAAAGCTTTTCATTTTTCCTTTTGTTTTGTGTTTTGCTTTGGGGGATGATGACAGTTTCAAGCTCTTTCATAAAATCATTGCAGCAACAAACATATTGACCCCAAATCCATAGATCCCTTATGTGTTTGGTGTGGTCTTTCTGGGGGCAACTCCCTTTCTTTTATTTTTTTGGCTCATATACATGACTCAGCCTAACTTAGAAATGTATAACTTGGCATAGGGGCTTTCCAAGTTGGCTCTCATGTCTTGTTTTTATTTTTTCATTTCTTTCCTTCAATACTTTAAATTAATTGCTCACAAAACAGTGTGTAACAATTCCTTTAAAGTGGGGGGCATACATTGGCATCATTTCATTCATATTGTTGGTTCCTAGTGCAGCTTTGTCACTTCATACAATGTGTTTGTTGCTTTGTGGATGACATTGGGTGTGATGTCCTTCATAAGTGTGATGTATCTTAGCATATTACATTCCTCTTAGTGGCCTAATGTGACACACTGCATCCCCTAAGTTGTGAATATTTTATTCTTTGGTTGGTCCTCTCTTGGAGACATTAGACACAATGTTCCTTAAGTGACAGACATTGCATGAACTTAACAAGACTCCTTTGAACATCTTTTACATTTTACATGTTACTTTTTTGCATTTTATATTTTTGCCACCTTGCATAACATAGCTTGCATTCTTGTGGTACCTTTGCATTTGTTCATAAGTTCTAAGTATACAGAGATTTTCTTGTATCATGAAGCACAAACCAAAATTTTCCTTTGTGGCACCTTGCTAAAGTTATTAGGAGGTTTAACTTTAGTATGGTTGAGTGGGAAGCCCATTCAGTAGCACAACTTTCCCCATAGCCACCTATGTGTTTGTGAGTACATACCAACTAGCATATGTATTTCACCTTTTAGGTTATCTCACTTGAATGACCACCATGATTTTTGTCACCCCAAAGTGAGTATGCATTCTCTTTTTCTCACAAATAGCAAAGATCTAATCCACAACTAGTTGGATAGGCGATTGAAGCTTTATCCGACTTTTCCTTCTATTTCACATGTGTGTTCCTTTGTTCTTATGTTTAGTTTACTATGAGAACTTCACCCTATGGCTTTGATCATCCCTCTTGCTCATTGACATTCCATCTTGCTAACATAGGTGCATTAGGACCTCCTTCTTGATATGCATGGCTACTTTAGTGTGAGTTTGAAGCAAGTTCATCCTCTCACTAAAGTGGGGGCTAAATGAACCATATAAAAATGGCCCCTGGAAAAAAATCATGGTCTTTTATTCCTTTCCTCTTGATGCTTGGTCCATTTTTCTTTGATTTAATGTTGTAATATGGCTTAAACATTCACATTAGGTCCTTAAAATTCAAATTATGGTGTGTTGTGAAGGTGTTGTGAAGTGTTGTAAAACATTTCTACACTTTTCTATACTCTATTCATTACAATTCACCTAAAAGTCACCTTTTCATCACTTATCAAGTCCTATTTTGAAGTCTTGTAAAGTCTTGTAAAGTTTTGTAACAATATTTCACACTTTTCTAGGTTTAATTTCACTATTTACACCTTTCCTATGCTTTATTTGACCCCTTTATGCCCTTATAAGGCTTAATTAAGTGTATTTTTGAATGTAAACCAGACAAACAACATTAAATGCAAGATAATTCTCGACACCCACTTTTAAGTCCAATGTGGGACCCATTTTCCATGGGTGGCGAATGAGTCCCTCTTAGATCCAAATTCAAAATATTTCAAATTTTCTTTCCGATTTTTATTTAAAATCATCTTATGTCGGCTTGTGATGAGGTATCATCGGGTTACTAAGGCACAAGTGTGTATAAGTATGTGTTTTTCTCCTCATTTTACATTTCCTAACTCATTCACACAATCTCTTCATTCATTAAGCATTTAATCATCTTTCGAGCACTTTGCATCTTTCAATCAAGCATCAATTAAGCATTCAAGAGAAGCCATTGATATATCTCTAGATTTTCTTCAACAAGGGTTTGGTAAGTTGATAGCATTTTCATGTTATCTTTTTATCATTCTCTTCCATGTCATCATTTCATTAAGGGTTTGATTACCAAAGTGGGATTTGACCAAGGAAAATCCCTAAAACCTAACCCTTAACCATTTTTCCCCTTTTGCATGTGTTGTGTATGCAGATTTATCAAACATTTAGGTGTTGAAAAGTGGACAAGAAGTTAACAAAGTGTTTCAAGTCAATCATAGCCTATTTCAAGCTTGGAGAAGACATTTTGTTTATTTTTAACTGATTTGACTTCATCATCCTAACAAGCAAACAACCTCAGATTTGGTGCTACAGAATTGGTCCTTGATTTCACATAATTTTGGGAGAGGACTGACTCTCCATCAGTGGTGAATGAGTCCCACCTTAAGGCTAGAAATCAATATTTTGTCAGATTCTGGATCCTGACACTTAGAAACTACTTTCCAGAAGTTTCATCAAAAGTAGGACCGATTCACCATCAATGGTGAATGAGTCCCAATGGTGATTTTTAGTGATTCCTGTCAACATTCAGAACACTCTAGAATCTTCATCAGACTTCCAAGTGCACTCTAATTTATCCTTTTTCAATTATGTTTTGCATTTGTTCATGTTTAGTTCATGTTTTCATATCACATTTTATTTTCCAACATTGCATAATTCTTAGGTCTTGCATTCAAAATCGGTCAATTACTTAGTTTAGTTGCATTTAGATCATCTCATTTGGCCTAAATAACACCATACATTTCCTAATTTGAGTTAACCACCTGGATATTGTGTGGGGTTTATCTCACTCCTTTTAGATGAAACATCCTAAGAGTGCAAGAGTAGCCTATAAGGCCCATACCCAAAAATATATGGTTTAGGGACATCCTAAGAACCCTCTAATTCTCTACCCACCTTCACACAAACAACAAACTCAATGCTAACATGAACTCATCCTTTACCCACTGTCACATAAACCTCCACCTTCACCTAAACCCAAGTTTAGCCTTTACCCACCTACACATGATGTTGTTGCTCACACACACTACACTATAAACAATTTTCAACCACAACAACCTACCCCAACACCATTACCTTTACCTAATCCCATATTTCCTAGTGCTCCTCGATTAAATTCACACATTAGGGAGTATGATCTTGTTAAACAACTTAAGAATACTCCTACCAAGATATCCTAATGGGATTTACCTCAGAATTCACCTAACTATCACAATATGCTTCAAACAGCCTTACAACAAATTCCTATCCCTTCTAATGCATAACCAAATGAAATAGCATCCATAATTCAAGGATTGAACACTAACATTGTTTTCCACCAAAGTGAACTCACCCCTTTGGAAGTGAAAAAAAAAATGAAGCTTTCATGATCATTGCTCAATACAATACAATAGGGATAAAGAAAACCCTTATTGACAATCTTAGCCCTTAATGTGTGTAGTGTAAACCTCTTGGATAGGCTTCGTGTGAATAGATCAAAAATTCAACCTGATTTTTTATCTAGAAAAGGCTTTGACAATGAAGAAAAGAAATCGCTTGGTGTGATCACTTTACCTATTAGAGTTGGAGAAGTCACATGGAACACACTGATCTAGGTTATGCCTCATGTTCTTTCATATAAACTTCTTCTAGGTAGGCAATGGATTCATGAAATGAATGGCATGCTTTCCACTCTCCATCGTAAAATGAAATACACTCACAACAAAAAACTGCACATACTTGAAGTTGGCCCTGATCCCAATAGTTATTTGAACATTGAGCAAAAAAAAGAAAATCATTTAAACACATTGACACCAACTACACAAGTGGAACCTGTCCAATAAAAAGACAAAAAAAACATATTGAACAAATCACAAAACTATTATATCATGATTGGGGTTCCTTGGACTTCACACCAACACTCATCGGAGAATACAAGATCACAATAAAAGACTCTACCAACGGCAACGAAAAAGTAGTCATGTCAACACAAAAATCAGACAATCCTTCAAAAGCATCCACCTCAACCACTTTAGACCAAAACATATCAAATTATAAAACAACCTTTGATGAACATAATGACAAACAACCACTTTATTCAAAAGCAATGAAAAATATTTATGGAAAAGGTTATGAACTTATGAAACAACTTGGCTATAGTGGAAAAGGATGTGGTGCTCATGAACAAGGTATTTGCAACCCTATAGATCCTATCACACAAAAAACAACTCATGGTCTTGGTTATTTTCCTTTGATAGAAGTAATAAAGCCTTCCCTCAACATCAATGCTATCACAAAACATACTTCTAAGACAACTTTAACCTTTGTACACCCTAAACTGATAGACACTAGTGGTCTTGATTGTTCTCCTTTGTGAGCAATCAAACAAAAATATACATCCTCGCTTAATATTAATGTCATCTCACAAAACACTAATTATTTGAATTTGTTATATTTTACAGCCTCCCATAAAGGAGAGGGAAAAATCTCACAATCTAAAGAGTCTTGCGTACAGGTATGGCATCTTGTACATCTAAGTAAGAGATATATTTGTCACATAATACATGAACATCTACCTTTGATCAAGAGGGTATCTTGTTAAGACTCCTCCAAGATCACTTGATAACCCTTCCTCCAAGAACTTGAAGGAAATTCTATTGCAAGACTTCATTTTGTGCATACCATAGAGTTCATGGTCATTCCACTAATTAATGTAAGGCTTTGAGTAGTAAAATCCAACATTTTAAGGAGTTTGGTGTTCTTCCTAAAGTGGGGGAACCTAATCTTTCTAATTGATACTAATTTTCACTCTAGCATACATTTCATTAATCATTTTGGCTCACCCTTCTCTTGCACTTAGTGGGGGCAAGGGGTTATGAAGCCTTGTTCTCGTATGTCACTTATCGTTGTCTCTTTTGGCTAGTCATTAACCTTTCATGAACATATAAGAGAAAGTTTGGGATGTGGCTGACATGCCTTAAGTTGGCTCACATGTGATATACTACCCCTTTTCATGACGTAGCTTATACGAAACATATGACTTGGCATAGGGATTTCCAAGTAAGCTCTCATGTCCTCTTCTAATTTAAAGCAATTGCTCACAATAATGGTGTTAGCAATTGTTTTAAAGTGGGGGCATACATCGACACACACATTTCATTGTGCAATTTTCTTTTTTCTTGTGATTTCCTCTCTTGGAAGCATTAGATATAATGTTCCCCAAGATGAGACATTGCACTTGTCCTCTCTTGGAAACAAGATGAGACCATTTTCACTTTTCCTCTCTTGGAGATATTAAGCATGATGTTCCCTAAGATGAGACCTTTCACGAACTAAGCAAAATCCATTTAAACATTCCTTACAATTTTTTGCATTTATAATATCTATGAGTGTCAAGCATATGAAGTTTTGCTTACCTCGTAGAGCTTGAAAAACATTTTCATTGTGACACCTTATCAAAGTTATCAAGAGGTATAACTTTGGTATGGTTAAGTGGAAAGGCAACTCTGAGACATGACTTTTCCCCATATCCACCTGTGTGTGTGAGTACATATCGTCCATATGTGTCTCACCTTTTCAGACTTCTCACTCGACAGACAACCAAGAGTTTTGTCACCTCAGAGTGAGTATACATTTTTGGACATATGTAACCTAGATTAGATTCACAAAATTTTTGACAAACAATCAAATCTTGATCCACATTTTTTATTTATTCTCTTCTCTTCCTTCTAGTTCTTGCCCTTGTATGATCATATATCTTGTCTTGCTACAAATCATTCACCTTGTGCATGTCTTCTTGTGCTTATGTTGGTTTGAATTAGGATCTTAGATCTTGGGGGCTTGGTTATCTCCTTAATATTTGTCATCCTAGACCATCCACATTGGTATGATTGGACCCCACCTTGAATGTCTTCTTTAGTGTGAGTTTGAAGCAAGTTCATCCTCTCAGTAAAGTGGAGGCTTAATGTGTCACTAAAAAGTATATACGTTGCTTGATGTGGGAATAATTAATGACAAATTGGACTTAATAGGACCTTGATTTGGTGATGTGAGGTGTTTTACACATCCACACTAGGTCTTGGACCCTTGCAAACTAAATAAGATGCATTTAACGATGACTTATGAAGGTGTTGTAAAAGAATTTCACGCCTGTCTAGACTTAATGGACCTATCTTTCCCTAATTCAATGTTGAAAAATGTATTTAATGGTAGTCTCACACTAATATAGAAGGCTTTTGAATTAATATTAACTCTAATCTACTATTGTAATGTGTTTTACACATTCACATTGGATGTTGTGCCTTTCTAGGCTATGTGGACCTCATTTTAGTGTTGTAAAGTGTATTTAATCACACTTTCACATTGAATTTTGTGTCCCAATCCCTAATTACCCTTTACATCATCATTAATAGGACCCTATAGCCCCATATTGTGCATCCCAAGGCATAATTTGATCAAATACCCAATGAAATCAACATAAGAACTGAAATTCCTCATTCCCCAACAATCTAGCTGACAAAAGGGCCCCTCTGGGACTAAGTCACCCATCTGGAAAATGAGTCCCTACCAAGTGGGACTAAGTCACCCAGCATGGCGGCTTATTCCAATTTGGGTTAGTTTCAAGGTTTGAGCAGGAAAAATTTGGAATTTAAGTTTATTTTTCCTTCATGTCGGCCTTGGGGATCAAATTAATGGGAAAATTAGGTGAATTTGCTAAAAATACAAGCCTTTAAACCCTAATTCATAACTCATCATCAATCACTCATCATTCATCATGTTCTTAATTCAAGCAAGTTAGGGTTTTGGCATTCTAAGTTATCAAGATAACATTTCTTAGACATTCAAGGGCAGAATCTCCATATATTGTTGCATACAATCAAGATTGTAGACACCAACATTTGGTCTAAGCCTGTGACTTCAATATTCTTCATAATTCATATTCTTCATGGTCATGATTAAATAATGTCAATTATTTAATATTCTCTATAGTCTGTTATTTCTTCTATTAATTAAATAATCTTAATGATTTAATTAATTCACACTTTTCTTTATTCTATTTGATTAATTAAATAAACGCTTTTTATTTAATTATGTTACTAATTAACCTTATCCTTCTTGTCAAATTAAATAAATTCCTATTTAATTTACTCTTTATCATACTTCAACTATAATTAAATAAATTCTTTATTTATTTAATTATTCATTTAAATCAATCACTTAACTAAATAAATCTTATTTATTTAATTATACTTCAAATATCAAATCTTTGAATTAAATGAATTATTTAATTCATAAATCCTATTTTAACGCATTCCTCTATATTTAGATAATTGTGTGAGTTATCTAGGTATTCACTTTGACTCGACTCGACATCTATTTAAATCGCTCAATTAACTCTTGATTTAATGTCTGAGCGGTGTTCTCGAGTTATCTCTTTGTCAAATCATTCAATCATCCAGTTCTAACTCATTTGCATGTACATGTGGATTAATTAAATATTTCTATTTAATTAATTAAACCTTGTACGTGTATTCCAACAAGAGTTTCTTTAATCCATCTTCATCTTTGTCATGCAAAGATAATTCTTCTATTTTCGAATACCAAACTGGAAGATTAAATCATTTATTTAATCTTTAATTCTATTTCTAATTTATATCACTCATGTCATTACTAATTGTTATCAAAATGCATGACTAATCAATCAATCTCAACCGTCCGTTGATCTTTCAATCCTGGCATGTCGTTCGAATAATCAATTTTCTATAAATTGATCTAGTCTTCATCATTCGAATCTCTCTCAAAATCTTATGACGTTTTGGAGCACCTATCTTGAATCTTCGATGTTTTGCTAAATCATTCTCATAGGCTATACTTGCACAAACCTTTGGAAATCTGAGGACAATTATACTACAACAGCAAAATGGAGAAGGGAAATCGAGATGAATCATGGAAATACGTACAAATTTGGTGAGATTGTTCAAGTTTTATTTACGTTTTTGACTTTCCTTTGTTCTTTGTTGCTTAGCATTAGATTTCATTTAGATTTGCATTGCATGTTTGCTTTTAATCTTTTCTTTCTGCATTTTCTTGGCATTACATTTGGTGAACCCGACGTGAAGACACCATCTTCGCGTATCCATAGAATTTTACTCTGATTTTTGTAGGTTTTTCATATGAAACGATGCATCAACTTGACAAAACACTACAATTCAAATTCACAGATGCATCAGTTTGACGAAGTGACGCAATTGACTTTCTAAACCGCATCTGACATAAGGAATGACGCATCTGAAAAAGTTTGACGCATCTGCAAATTCCTGAACCGCAACTGACTGGTAAAATACTGAGACACATTTGATAGAGAAAACGACACATCTGACTGGTAAAACAACAACGCAATTGATTGGTAACTTTTTGTTTCTATTTTTGGAAATTAGAAAATTTTAATTGATTTGTGTGTTACTAATATTGGATTTTCAGCATGTGGGATTTTTGTTCTTGGAGTTAACGAGTTTTCGCAGGAGGATTGATGAAGACAATACTGAAAACTACTAACGAATCTTTCTGCAGAACGCATGTTGAAGACCTTAGATAAATTTCTTGAAACAAATTGTTTGGTAGTGTAGCAAATCTTTCGTTTGGTTTAAAATTAACAAGTGTTTACTGTGTTTGGTGCAAAAGAACAACTATGTATTACCCTCATGATTTGGTACATCGAAGTATCCTCTCCCCTTGTGCATTCATGCGATCCTAGGTGTAAGAGAAATGGTTACAAACTCTAGAACTTGGGCTTGTTCTGGTGGGAAAAAGTACTCACCCCAGGATGACTCAGACCGGTAGCACCCTGAACCCAAGGGACTTCCAGCTAGTATAGAAAAGTGGATTCTTGGGGAAAACCCAAGAATCACATGTATGGTTCCGACGAGATGGATCCGAAAGGGGACTCTCCCCACATGGATCATGCCCTATGAACAAAATTCCTATATTAAACACCTTTTGTTTTAGAGACCAACCATTTTGGCCGTTGCTTGGTATAGTGCAGGGTATAGTATCATGCCCAGAGACAATCAATATTGATTCCCTTGAGTAGAGATAGCAGTTCTTGGGAGGTCATTGCCCAAAGAATTCAAAATTGGTGTGCTGGAATGATGTTAATGAGCTATGGAGGGGAGCCAATGCCACCAAATTTCTAAGCTATCTGCTCTCGAGAAGGAAAGGTGTTTATCACCAATCTGGGGTATTTAGGTGGGCTATACCAAGTATACAAACCCTTGGAATTTTGGCCTATTAGGATGTGCTTGTTTGTTGTCAACTTAAACGTTCTTTGAGTCCAAAATCAAACTAAAAACACTTTTCCTTATGATTGTCCTTGTTTGCCAGAATTGGATCACAAAAAACAGAGTCAGTTTTAAATCTCAAATCACTTAAAATACACAGAGAGTTGCAGCTGTTCACCAGAATGTCACAATTGATTATTAGAGTCGCATCTGTCATTTTTAGTTGCATTTGTTTAGCGAAGAGTCGCATCTGCCAAATTAGCTCACATTTGCTTTGCAAAAAATTGCATATGTTATATTTTGAGTCGCAACTATCATTATGAGTCACATCTGTTAGAAGGATAATCACATCTTTCAGAGTTAGACATTAAACTTTATCAGAGACACGCAATTGATCATTAGAAAACCGCAACTGTGAAATTTAACCACAACTATGAAACTTGACCGCAACTATTAAACTGAACTACATCTATAAAATCACGTGATGCATTTGCCTGATTATGAAAATAGAATCTACGATCACTGTCCATTCAACACGGTTATAACAATTTTTCAGTCGTCTTTCCACAAGCAGTCCTTGAATGGAAATAGGAAATGATTTTTCTCCATTTTGCATCCTTTAGGCTCATTTAGTCATTACCATAGTTGTCCTAATTCAGAGTTTGGTCTCACTTAGAATAAATTTTACCTTTAGATTTAAACTTCTAGGAAACTTAGTTTTACAAACTTTAGGATAGGTCCACCATCTACACTCTAGAAAAATCATAGCGTTAACAGAATCTATCATTGAACCTAGTCTTATCATTTTATCCTTTATCCTATAGAGAGTCCTCCTAGCTCATGAATCTAGTTAGGAAACTCAACTTGTCTTTGATCCTCATCCTACATTGGTTCCTTGACTTAACTAAATTGATGCCTTGGTTAGACTTTAGGTAGTTGGTCCCTCTGACTTGGGTTTATAGAATTGATTATTTTAGAGCCTTGCTTAGACTTTGAATCTTTAGATTTTAGGCTAGTGTCATCCTCTAGAACATTCCTTATTTTGCATTCAGAAAATTCCAAAAACATAGACTAGAGTAATACTATCCATAGATGTAGTTTTTCATTCCTAGCATATTGAGCTTATCTTACATGGTTGAAACTAGGTCTAAGAGAAAAGAGAGAGAAAAGATGTCAAACCCAAACGAATTCATCGACCCATTTTCCTCAAGACCTCACAAGACTTTACTAGAAAAATTCACCACTAGAAATACTCAAGGGCACATCACTAGAGGACATAGAGGCCATTGCACATGACCCTGAGTTTTCCTCTTTCGTAGATGAGTACCTAGCAAATGATCGTCAACGATACTTAGCCAAATTGCTAGCTGAAGGTGCTACCTTACCTGCAAGATTTGATATCAGCACCTTACAAACTCAACGTACACAAGGGAAAAATACAACAACTGCTAGTACTACTATACCTCAGGTCAGCACAACTATGCCATCTGGCATACCTACACAGAGTATGACAGTCCATACATCCCCATTTGGTACCTCCAACATGACATTAGGATTTAATTTCACTGTAGGAGGATCATCCTCCACTCCCTTCGGTTCTCTTGTTGGGGGTAAAAGACCTAAAACATCAACTTCTACACCATATGTCAGTGTCACGAGTACCATACCCCAATCAACAACCATGTCTACTACTAGTGTCACGAGTACCATACCACAGTCGATGGCCATACCTAGTGCTCAAGTCACCAATACTATACCGCAGATTACACAAATGGGAGGTATTCCCTCATTCCGGTATGGAAATCAGAATCCATTCTCCCAGACTAGCAACCAGAATCCATTTACTCAGATTCTAAATTAGAATCCCTTTGTCCAGACTAGCAATCAAAATCCATTTACACAGATTCTGAATCAAAATCTGTTCTCCTAGATTGGTAGTTAGAATCTGTTTACATAGATCCCAAGTCAAAACCAATTTATGCAGATTCCAGACTAGAACACGTTTACCAACATTCTAAATCCAAACCCACCTCAAATACCAATGTTCAATCGAAACCCATCATGATACTTTGGATTTCAGAATATTCACATGGGTCTGCATAATCCACCTAGCACATCCTTGACCCAAGTTGACATCTTATAAACAAAAATGCATGCACTAAAAATGCAAATGGATAACATGTCGGTGTCAACTAAGAAATCCTTTTCAAAAAAGGACATATTCCCATTTCCCTTTGATAGATCATTATATATGACCCCTTTCCCTCTCAGATATGTCATACTGAATCTCCCTAAGTACAATGGCAAACAGAATCCAATGGAACATATATGGGAATTTTCTACCATATGCATAGACGTCGCCTATGACCCCACATATCTTATGAGACTATTTCCAAGAAGTCTTGTAGGAAATGCACTAGAGTGGTTTTCAGGTCTAGACTGTGGCATCAGATCTTGGGGTGAACTGGTTGAGAAATTTATGGAGCAATTTTCCTTCAACATAGACCACGAGATAAATATAGCAACCTTGTGTCACACAACACAAGATGAAGGTGAAACATTCATCGCTTTCTTCCAGTGATGGAGGACTATAGCAAGTCGGTGTCCTATCGAGATACCTAAAAAATAAAAAGTTACTATGTTCCAAGAAAACCTTCATGCAAAACTCAAGAGTAACTTAAGGGTACATTGTTGTACATATTTTTCGGAACTAGTGGAAAAAGGGGTTATAATAGAAAAGGATCTCATTGAGAAAGGATAACCTAAGACATCAACATCCAATAGAAATCCGATCGTAGAAAAACACCCCCACAGACAGAAACAGATTTTGGTGTCGCAACAAAAATGTCACCAATGATGGGGTAGTTGATGCTAAAACAGTACAAGCAGGACCACTCCTCACATTAAAAGGGCCTCAAACTTCTACCAACATTCTTAAAGTTGTTAATCAACCTCCTAACATGGTCCAAAACACTCAACATCCACAACAACAAAGGAGGTTTCAAAAATGTGAGTTCACTCCCTTAGGGGAACCCATTGAGTCTGTATTCAAACAACTGTTACAACATAATCTTATACAGCTGCAGGAACCAAGACAATACGATCCAAGACAATTTAAACTAGTTTGGTGGGATGACAATTCCTTTTGTGATTATCATAGAACAAAGGGACATAACCTACAAAAGTGTCGACAACTGAGGAATATCATACATGATCTTGTCGAAAGGAGAATAATTGATGTTAGTGGACAAAAACAAAAGTCATCAAACACTGATCATCAAGTCTTTTTTGATCCACTAAATGACCATGGGAAAGGAACTGTTCCCAGTTCAAGTACTAAGACCAATATGTCAGCCAACTATGCAAGTATCAAGCATGATTATAATGGTGGAAAAATCATTCATCACCTTCACGCTGCTGATGAGAATATCAATACCATTAGTATCAGTACAAGCCCTGAGTGCATGGTCAATACTCATCGTACTAAGATCACTATCCAAGGCCCTCCATCGCAGCAAACACCACATCATTCCAAGTTACAATATAACCTACTTGACCAGTTGGGGAAGACCCCAGCCCAAATCTCAATCTTGGAACTATTGTGTATTTCCCCTGAGCATCGATCTATTCTCGATAAGGCTTTACAAAACACCACAGTCACTAATGACCTTGATGTCAATCATTTCCAAGAAATGGTGGGCTACTTGACCAATAATCACCATGCCACATTTTATGAACAATACTATGCAACTGAAAAGACAAACCATAACAATCCTTTACATCTAGAACTCCTTGTTGATGATACCAAAGTTAGACGAGTTTTGGTAGATGAAGGAGCAAGGTTAAATCTGTGCACTTTAAAATTGATTAAGACATTAGGTTTCTCAGAAGCATGCATAGACACAACCAAAAGTATTATCATTAAAGCTTATGATGATGAGGAACGAAAATAAAAGGGGCTGGTAACACTTCTTATCAGAATTGGTCCTGCAGTAATGGAGACAAAGTTCTAGGTCTTGGATCTCACCCTTCCTTATAACCTTCTACTAGGTAGACCATGGATTCATGCCATGAAGGCAGTCCCTTCCGTGTATCATCAGTTTCTTAAATTCCCTTACAATGGCACTAAAATAACCATAGATGGTGACCTGGACCCATTCCAATATTGTACCAATCTAAAAGAGGTCCCCCAACGCCAAGTGCCAATAAACCAAGATGCTTCATCGTCTAATCCATCTTCCTATGTTGATCCATCCACACTCACTCAAACATCTATTTCACCCTCAATTCCTACCACTCCTAGGGTTGAGATCCAAGACAATGGTTGTGGAGAGTATTACATGACGACATCTTATTGTGTTAGCCATTTGATTCCTCCTAAGTCATACGGTTTACCTAAATCAGATAAGGGATAGTCTATGGTCACTATACATGTTCCTCGTACAACAAATTTAATTAAATGGGGAGAATTAACCAAAGAGTCCATAAATATAGAAGATGTCACTTCCTAGCTGTATAGGGAAGATGATGAAGAATCTTTCCCACTTACTCACATTCCTACAGATCTATATGGAAAGGGTTTCAGAATCATGCAGAGCAAGGGATATGATGGACAGAGTGGTTTAGGCTTAAACCAAGATAGGAGGGTTGAACAAATATTTGTTTCTTAGGGGCCAAAAGGTGAGGGGCTAGGGTTTCAACCGATTCAAATTAGCGTTCCTAGTACCCCATCACCCTTACTTGAGGAAGTAAGTGCTTCATAAGATATTAAGACATCTCATGAACCATTGGACCAATATCACTGTGACTCCCCTTACTCTAACGATTATGGGTGGGATTCCCTATCCTCTACCTCTTCCATGGACCTTGACAAGTTATTTGGAGAACTTGACTTAGTGTTAAGTTCCTCACCAAATCCATTGAATTCTTGTCCACCAAAGAAAATGACAAAGGAGGAGTGGTTTAAACACTACTATTTGGAATCACTTGAACCTACCTCTTGGAAATCTAATACATCTGTTTCAAATAATCAAACCTTGGCATTAGGCCCACCTATCAATCTGCCTAGACCTAAACCTAAGAGAAAGCAAGACTTAGTACAAGACTTTTGTAACCATATGAATAACTCAATCCTTACCTTGACCCCATTAAACTTTGATAACTCTGATGGTGACATGCCCTTAGTCTATCCCCAACTCACTGATTGGGACCAACAAGACACACCCATCTTAGACATTTTTTAGAATGGCAAAGCAATTGTTGAGTTCCTAGGATTACGAGAAGGCATACCTAACGGTGATCACAAGGCTGGTTTTACCATTGAATTGGACAATAAAGAATATTTTGGGGAGTCTGTTCAACCCTCCAGTCACAAAAATGAAAAAAAGAATAAACAAGATAAAAAGGATGAGTCTCTAGGTGAAAACCGAAAGGCACCTTTAGACAATGAAAAAGTAAAAAGAAAGGATGCATCCAAAGGTGAAAACCTCTCTGAGGCACCTAAGGATGGAGGTTTGAACATTCTCCCCATTGCATAGGAAAAGTCACCCATGCTCATTGAAGAATTGGTAGAAGTCAACATAGGCACAAAAGAGAATCCTCAACTGGTTTATTTTGTAGCGTCATTGACAACAGAAGAGCAGCCAGAGTTCCACAACTTCTTTGCACAGAGATAGATAAATTTTTCCTGGTCATATGCAGACATGCCAGGGTTGGATCCTCAACTTGTTCTACATCACTTACCCTTACAACCAGGTGCCAAACTAGTGAAACAAAAATTGAGAAAAATGCATCCACAGATTGCTTTACTAGTCAAGGCAGAACTCAAGAAATTGTTAGACGTTGTTTTCATAAGATCAATCGACTATGCCGATTGGATCTCCAATCTTGTACTGGTCACTAAACCAACTGGGGGCATCCGCATCTGCACTGATTTTAGAGATATCAACAAGGCTTGTCCTAAGGATGACTTCCCTTTGCCTAACATAGACATGATAGTTGACATGACAGTAGGATATGAGATGTTGTCCCTTATGGATGGATTTTCAGGATATAACTAGATCAAAATTGCAATTGCAGACCAACCTAAGATGGATTTCACTTGTCCTTGGGGAACATATTGCTGGAATGTTATGCCCTTTGGACTCAAGAATGTTGGAGTAACCTATCAACGTGCCATGCCTAGTATCTTTCATGATCTAGTACACACTCTTATGGAGGATTATGTCGATGACCTTATTGTTAAATCCAAGACAAGGGCAGAACATTTATAGGTTTTAGACAAGATATTTCAAAGGTTGGAGAAGTATAAAGTGAGACTCAATCCCAAGAAATGTGTGTTTGGAATCCAATCAGGAAAGCTATTAGGCTATATCATTTCCAGACAAGGCATTGAAGTGGATCTGGCTAAGGTAAAATCAATCATAGACATGCCTCCACCCACTAATCCTAGTCAACTAAGGACACTACAAGGAAGACTGCAATCCATCAGAAGATTTATAGTGTAGTTAGTAGATAAGACACATCCTTTTCAACATCTACTTAAGAAAGGGGTACCCTTTGCATGGACAGCTAGGTGCGGAGAGGCTTTTCAACTGATTAAGGAATATTTACTCACACCACCAGTCTTAATGCTACCTATTGAAGTAAGACCATTGATTCTTTATATTACAGCAACCCATTCATCACTCAGAGCATTGCTTACACAGAATGACGATGAAGGTCATGAAAGGGTAGTCTATTATATCAGTCAGACTTTGGTAGGTTTTGAGCTCAACTATAGTACCATTGAATGTTCCTATCTTGCAGTAGTATTTGCTACCCAAAAACTGAGGCACTATATGCTAAACCATCAAACAATGCCGATTGCTGAAATAGACCCTCTGAAATATCTTCTCAGCAAGGCAGCATTAACAGGGCGACTGGCCAAATGGGTTATGATACTTAGTGAGTATGATATCTAGTATGTCGAAAGAAAGGCTATTAAAGGACATGTCATTACTGATCAGTTATCCGACGCACCAATATAGGCAGATCACCCATTACTTGCAGACTTTCCTGATGAGTTTATATTTACAATTGACACAAACATAACATGGAAATTGTACTTTGATGGCTCACATACAAATCATGGCTCAGGGGCTAGTATATTGTTTATCACACAATAGGGTGATTCCATCCCTAAGTCATTCAGGATTGCATTTCCATGTACTAACAACATAGCAGAGTATGAAGCTCTCATGACAAGGTTATGCATGGCAGTCAAGTGGAAAATTAAGAATCTATAGGTATATGGTGATTCTCAACTAGTAATCAGACAGGTAAATGATGATTATGAGACTAAGGATGAGAAGCTTGCTCCCTACAAATGCATGGATGATAGCTTTAAAGAGTACTTTGACAAGGTCAAATTTCATTAGATACCTCATGTTTTAAACAGGGTAGCACACGTTATGGCTACAATTTCATCACTTCTTGACATTCCTAACAATGTGCCTAAGTTTGAGTTCTTGGTAGAACAACTTTTGGTCCCAACCTACGATATCCCAGATTTTGAAATGGTCTGTGACATTGTTGGTTCTGATTTCCCATGGTACAAAGAAATATATGACTACCTTCATGTTGAAGTCATACCCACTGGCCTATCAAATAACCAATGTAGGACATTCCTCCGCAAGTCAGCCAAATACACCATCGTTGGAGACACCCTATATAGACACGCCTTAGATAATACCCTACTGAGATGTCTTGATTCTACTGAAGCACAAGCAACCTTGTGTGGGGTGCATGAGGGTATATATGGTTCCCATTCTAGCGGTCCTACCTTAGCCAAAAATATTATGAGACTAGGTTATTACTGGCCTACTATGGAAAAAGACTCATATGTCTTTGTAATGAAATACTACCAATGCCAAGTTCATGGAGACTTGATCCATGCACCAACATAGGAGCTCCGTCCTATAACGTCACCATGGCCCTTTGCCCAATGGGGATTCGACCTCATAGGTAAGATCCACCCCACATCATCTAATGGACACAAATTCATTATCACTGCCACTGAGTATTTTACGAAGTGGATTGAAGCCATTCCTGTGACATACATTACCAACACCTAGATTTCTAAATTTATCCTGAATTATATCATTTGTCGATATGGTGTCCCTCAGTCCATAATTACTGATAATGGACGGCCCTTTAAGAATCAAGAAGTCTACCATCTATGTAATGAATTTCATATTCAACATCACTTTTCCACTCCATACTACCCACAAGGTAACAACCAAGTAGAGGAATCTAACAAAACCATCATTAGAATCCTCAAGAAGACTGTCAATGATGTTGGTCGTGACTGGCATTTATAGCTTGACCCTGCCTTATGGGCTTATCGTACAAGTATATGTACTCCCACTGGTGCCACTCCCTATTCACTAGTATTTGGTTTTGAAGATATTCTTCCTATTGAGGTCAAGATTCCTTCCCTAAGGGTATCCTTGAAAGGCCACATTGATGATGAAGAGTACCGAGTATCAAGACTCCATGAGTTAGAATTCCTAGATGAGCGAAGACAAAAGGCACTAGACCATCTCCAAGCATGTCAGAATTAGCTTCGTCGTAGCTATAATAGGAAGGTCTTGAACATAAACTTTGACATTGGTGACCTAGTTTTAATGGAGAACCCAAAGAATCAAGCAAAAAGAGACAAACCAGGAAAGTTTGAACCAAACTGGTTAGGACCTTATATTGTTATAGAAGCTTTTGGATCAGGAGCGTACCAACTCTCTACTCCTGAAGGGGAACCATTGTCCTCACCAATCAATAGTCTGCATCTGAAGAACTTCTATGCAAAGATTTTGAGAGCCTTGTCTTAATTAGAAAAAAAAACAAAAACATAAGAAAATTAAAAAAAATATCGTTACCAAGGTGAAAACCTGGCAAACAGGCGTTTTGGTAACACCAAAAAAATTAGGCAATCTAGAAAATAGTAAAAAAAATAGTTCGTCCAATAGTGAAAACCACTTCAGTGGCACTTTGGATAGGTACCATGGTGAAAACCTAGCAAACAGGCGCCATGTGTAGTTGACTCTGCTCCTTTGTCTACTATTATTCTAATCTAGCACATCCCTGTACATAGTCCACTTCCCTGTACATAGTCCACTTCCTTGTACATAGTCCACTACCCTGTACATAGTCCTTATCCCTGTACATACTACCTATCCCTATACATATCCTTTATCTTTCGTATCCATCACTTGTACATACCATTCATAATAAGTGGTAGCATTTCCCATAACCTGGAACAATTGACATCGAGTGCATTTCATATCCCCCATTTTACCCTATTCATAATCAATTGGTCTTATACTTGACTAGGGGCAAACACTTGACGTGTGTCAGATTGATTCTTCCATTAGCTATGTCAAAGACGTAAAACCATAGAAAAATCAACAAACATCACAAAATGACCTGAGAAAACACAAAAACATCAGAAAACTTCAAAAAGACAAAAAAATCCAAACATGTCAAAAATCCAAAAAATAGAGTCAGAGTGAGTCACACTTGTCAGTCTTTGTTGTTTGTAAAACTACGTTGCCTCTATGACTGGACGTAGGCAAGGCCATCTACTGATGTGCCCCCGAGGCATTAGGTTAGTCTGTTTAGGTTTGTCTGTATAAAATCATGCTTCAATTCATATGTCTATATGACAAGGTCATTGGTCGTGTTGAACTACGAGGTCTCTGCATGTATAACGTAGGCAAGGCCATCAATCGATGAGCCCCTGAGGCTGCACTAGGTCAGTCCATTAGGGTTTGTCACATTGACTTTCACACACGTCTTCTATTTGTAGTCAGTCTTGTTAGTCAAAGTCAAGTCGAACTACAAGGTCTCTGCGTGTATAACATAGGCAAGTCCATCAATCGATGAGCTCCCGAGGCTGCACCAGGTCAATCCTTTAGGGTTTGTGATCGCACACAGTCATTTGTCAACACATCATATCAAGTCATCCATCAATCTGGTGAACAAGTCAGCAATGTCTCTAAGTCAAATCAAACAACTTGCCAAACAAAACAATCAAAACAGATCAACAAATGTTTGCTACAGGATGTGTCCTTCCTGGAAACATACATCATCACAACAACCATCTGATATATTATTTAGGATAAGTCCTTCCTGAATATAGCTATCGACAAAGCAATCTATATCTTATACAGGATGAGTCCTTCCTACATAATCGACATTGTTAAACAATCAAACATAGCCTTACATAGGTTATCACATCAACGACATCTGATTCAATGTCTTATACAGTACATGTCTTTCTAAAACCAGGCTTTGTGATGCCTTATACAGATAATCATAACATTGAAACCAGACTCACAATCTTATCTGGTATGTGTATCTCCTTACATCAGACTCTATCAATAAATCCTTCTATTAATCAACCAAATCAAACAAACAGATCAAGTTTTGGCAAATACTTCACTCGATTTTTGATTTTATGGCTTATTTATCCTATCATTTATCTTGAATTGATGACTAGGAATTATGTTACTAGCTTTCTCAAGGATGTCCCATGAAGGATTTAGAGAAGATATGATGTATTTGAATTCTGTTTTCTTTGGATGTTGTCTATCGACGGTCTTTTAACTTTGGTTTTTGAGTCATGTTACTAGTTTCCTCAAGGATGTCCCATAAAGGATTTAGAGGAGCGATGACGTCTCATGACTCGTCTTTTATTTTGTTTGCTATTTGTGGTTTGTCTTGACAAAAAGACTGGGGCAACTTGTGCCCTTAGTATGAGTTAACAACACTCCTTGTCTGCGACTGTCTGTTATTAGCAAGTGGATGACCTTGCACACCTTGATCTATGTCATATCATGGTGTTTTTCTCCATTTGTATTAGTCCCACCCAATGATGATAAAGTGCAATACCTTTTGTGATACAGCGAAACATCAAATATTGCTAATACTAACATCCATCTCATTTCTTTTATTATTTCTCTATCTTTCTTTCTGCACTAACAATTCTTCTTTCTTGCATTATGACGGAGTCCTATGACACACAACAATACAAGTCACCGTGCATAGACATACATGTTAGAAAAATACATACATATAGGCATTTATCATATTTAGGAAATCATGGCATAATAGACATTCATCATCATACAATACATCTGGGTATGTGCAGGATCATGATGGGCCAAAAAGTGGCAATATGATGGGTATGTGGCTGACGACTATTTTTTTACCCAAAATTGATGAAACGAAAAGGGTTTTTAAAGGAGATTCTCAGCTTGGCGGCAATATAAATTATGCTTTATTTTTAATTTAATAAGTAATTATTATTCATTTTCTATTCAAATTATGACTAAAGTTCTGATTGATAGGTTGATTGAAAAACATCTATAGCTTTCAAACTATATCACATTGTTTGAATCCAAAACATGCGTTACATTTTATGCTTTGCATAATATAGGATTAAAAAAAGAAAAATTAAATTTCATGAAGTTTTGACCAAGTTAAGGTGATCAGACATATGCGTTTTTATATTTTTTGAAAAATTGTAATAAAAAATTCATAATTAAATATTTACTTGGAAAAAAATTACAAAAAAATATGCATCACATCGGGGCATGAGTACTCTACTTATATATAAAATATTATAAAAAAATATTATTAATTTATTGTGGTTAGGGTGGTCTAACAGACACCTACTTCTTATTTTTTCCTTGAAATTTAAGTACCACTGCATTGAAATTTCAAAATTTCACCGAATAGATTTAAAAAAAAAAAACAAACATATTAGTTTAGAAACTACATTCAATTTTCTACAGATTCTATTCTTACATATTTTTGAAATAATATAGATAACTTATTCAAATTTTTATGTCAAGTTTCCTAACTCTAATTTTTCTGAATTTTTTGCCACTTAAGGGCTTGTTTTTTCCATGATAATCCTGCACATACCCATATCATAAGCATTTCATGTACAAAAAAAATGTAAATACATGCATCACATTACATTTGTATAGCATCACATGTAGCATGCATTGTACATATAACATCATATTGCATCTCATAATTATAAACTTCATACATTATATAGAATCAACATCACATAGAATCAACATTATATCATTAGCTGCATAAATATCATAAAATATATATGATCATCCATCACATAGGCATATCATATAAACATCACATGTATAAATAAACAATTGCATAATCATTAAATAGAAATGTATATCATGAGAATCGCTGCCAAAATCATATATATATATATATCGCTCAATAGTGTCACATCACAATGTCATAATGTATCAATAAATAGGGAAGCCCACAGGCTATAGAATCATAATACAATGTCTCGATACATATCAAGAAATATCCCTATCCTGAACTGCCATTACTATCATGGCTGGAGTGTGCAGATGACTGATGCTGAGAACCCGATGATCTGTGAGCTGAGTGAGGCATGTCATATGGACCTAATCTATGTGGTTGCTCCACACCCTCTGTGCTAACTATTCTGGTGTGATTCCTAGTCTGTGACCTGCTGCTACGTGCCTATGAGAAGTTGGGAGCCTATCTCTCTCGAGGAACCTCTGCCTCATATAAATCATAGTAATAAGTCTCCCTCTCCCCAGCTCTGACTAACTCTCTGGCAAAGGCAACTAATGGTCCAGTACATAAAGCTATGAGCTCTATAAATTTTTGCTCAGTCTCCTATCTCTGAGCTATGGCCTGATCTTTGTCCATGATAGCTCTGTCCCTCTCCATCTGTAACACATCCCTCTCGGACATCAGGACTCTCATCTGGTCCTCCAAGGATGCAACCTGAGCACGTAATGTAGTTGTATCAGGATCAACTGCCCCTGTGTCATCCTGTCTGGCCCTCAGTACACCATCCTCCTCATCCAACTCCTCCAAAATCTAGTCCCAAATCTCTCTCTCATGATCATCATCCTCCTAATAGGAACCCAGCAAGACTAGGGCATCAATCTCTTCCTCCTCTCACTCTGCCTCCTCCTTTGTAGGAACATCTGGAATGGCCCCCTCTTCGAGATGCTCCTCCTCTTTGCTAATCTCTACATGAACCTCCTCACCACCTCAGCCAATATCGGGCATGGATACATCCTCCTCTCCCTGTCTCTCCTCACGAATCAGTGACAGTGGTGGCCCTTGTCCCCTCCATCCACGTCTCCCTCTCCTACCACCATGCCGACCACCTCTACCATCATCTCCATCATCACCCTGGCCTCCTTTATCTCCTTGACCTCTACCTCTGCCACGCCTTCCTTGTAGTCCTGTCCCTTGCCACTCTACTGGCGCTGGCTAATCAAGATCTATCAAAGGAATCGGCCTATGCACGACCCACCACTGATCATGCTCCTCTAGGGTACCTGGGTTTGTTGGACCATCTCTCCACCCCCAAGGAACTACCTGCAATGCATCGATGTCTTCCTCAGCTATAGCCACTAGAATCTCTGGACCCCATAGGGGGACCTCTCACGATGACCTTGCAAACTCAGCCCGTCCTCTTGGCACATCCTATATCTCTCCAAACTGCCGCAGGACACAATCTGGCAAGTGACGCTCTATGATGTGGACATGTGACACTATTCGCCCAATCAAGTACTGTGTTTTTCCGCAAAAAGGCAAGTGCTCATCCTCATCAGACCATTCTACGCATCCCAAGTATGGCCTCGATCTAAACTGAACCATCATGTCTATGGCATGCCTAAAATATCCTGTATCTCCTACATGGTGCTGAGTGTTCACCCCCGCATAACGGAATGCGTAAGGGGCTCTGTGTGGTACATCTACTGTCACTGGAGGCCGAAAGATCATGATGTGTTCCCATGCCCATACCATCAGGCGCATGGTACCACAACTCATAGAGTGTGCCTCTCGGTAGGCAATATCATGTAAGTGAAAATATAACATCCCAAGCAGACAGGGACCCTATGCATATGCCTCATGTCTCTCTAGCATCCCTACAAGCATCTCCACCCACCCCATGGGAAAACCATGACCTTGACGGTTAGGAAGTACTATCCCACCTATCAGTGTGCATAATAGACAGTCCAACTACCTATACCTCTATGCTAATATGCGCCATCTAATCTCATAATGGTCAAACCTTAGTTTTCTGACATTTGCATGCGGGTAATATCGACACATCTCAGCAATACCCCTCTGGGTATCATATCTCACTCGTGTGCCTCTGATAGGAAGTCTCAAAATCCTATAGACGTCCTCTAACACCACAATAGCCTCTCTAGTAGGTAAGTGAAAGGATGATGTCTCCGAGTGCCACCACTCATGCAGTGCTATCAATAAACCTCAATTTGCCCGAATCTGGGGCATCTCTGTAACATTTAGCAGACCTAGGTGCCATAGAAACCATTGCTCTGCACTCCGCAAGTTGTCTCTAAATTGAAAAGTCATCGGTCTCGACTCTTGTGTGTATACATTGTCCAACACAACCTGCAATGGCATTATACATGCCTCATGTTAGCATCAAACATCTATCCTAGTGCAAAATGAATAAATTAACTGCTATTCAAATGCGTCGTTATTTTGTAAATGCATCATTCTTTAGCACATGCATCGTTATTTTACATATGCGGTGCATGAAAATCAAATGCGTCATTTAATTAAACATATGCGTCACTATTTGTCAAATGCGTAACTTTACAATGCATATGCGTGCATCATCACAAATGCGTCTGCAAAAACCATTATTATTTGCAACTGCGTATATGCAATGCAAATGCGTTGAACTAAATGCAAATGCATCGAAATAAATGCGAATGCATCGAAGAAAATTCAAATGCGTTGAATAATAAATAGATGCGGCTAACAAGATTAAATATGTGATGTTTTATAACACATGCATTCAATTGAACTACAGATGTGTCAAACCCCACAAAATCTACGCTAGCCTATCTACGTGTTTTTGCATATGCATTGATCCACATGCAAATGTGTCGTTTGCACATTCACATGTTGCGTTTTACCAAAGTGACGCATAAGTAAAGTTCAAATTAAATGCATAAAAACATGTGCAACTTAAAAGTGTCAAAAGTCAAGTTTGAGGTACATACCTAGGGGTCCGCGTTGGCTAGCCACCTGAAGATCTGGATCCTGTAAGCACGATGGTGGGTGTTCGGAACAGGAGACATCGTCGGTGTGGGTGCACAACAAATTCTCAATTCTCGATGCTAGGTGGGTGAAAATGAACTGGTTTTTACCCCAATTTCTATATATACCTAGGGTTTTGGTGGCATTATTTTCTACTGGCCACGTTAATTTCTAATTTCAATCAACTCGTACCTGTCCATACCACTTCCAAATTTAATTCCGTCAACTCCACTGTATTACTGGCTATCCAATGGACTAATCGGGATCATTTCCAAATTTTTCTGAACATTTTCAAAAATTTGTCAATTTTTTCGAGGGGGCATACCTTCACCTATTCAAACTGGGGCATGATTGGGGCATATTTTTTACCGATTTTCTTTGACACAACACCGAAATGACATTGTATCAAAGAGGGGCAAATGTAGACACCGAAATTTGGTCTAAGCCTGCGACTTCAATATTCTTCATGGTCATGATTAAATAATGTCAATTATTTAATTATTCTCTATAGTCTGTTATTTATTCTCTATTAATTAAATAATCTTAATTATTTAATTAATTCACACTTTTTTCTATCTAATTAATTAAATAAACGCTTTTATTTAATTATGTTACTAATTAACCTTATCCTTCTTGTCAAATTAAATAAATTCTTATTTAATTTACTCTTTATCATACTTCAACTATAATTAAATAAATTCTTTATTTATTTAATTATTCATTTAAATCCCTTCATCACTTAATTAAATAAATCTTATTTATGTAATTATTCTTCAAATATCAAATCTTGAATTAAATGAATTATTTAATTCATAAATCCTATTTTTACGCATTCCTCTATATTTAGATAATTGTGTGAGTTATCTAGGTATTCACTTTGAATCGACTCGACATTTATTTAAATTGCTCAGTTAACTCTTGATTTAATGTCTGAGTGGTGTTCTCGAGTTATCTCTTCGTCAAATCATTCAATCATCCAGTTCTAACTCATTTTCATGTACATGCAGATTAATTAAATATTCCTATTTAATTAATTAAACATTATGCGTGCATTCGAACAAGAGTTGCTTTAATCCATCTTCATCTTTGTCATGCAAAGATAATTCTTTTGTTTTCAAATACCAAACTGGAAGATTAAATCATTTATTTAATCTTTAATTCTATTTCTAATTTATATCACTCATATCATTACTAACTGTTATCAAAATGCATGACTAATCAGTCAATCTCAACCATCCGTTGATCTTTCAATCCTGGCCTATCGTTCAAATAATCAATTTTCTATAAATTGATCTGGTCTTCATCATTCCAATCTCTCTCGAAATCTTATGACATTTTGGAGCACCTATCTTGAATCTTCAATGTTTTGCTAAATCATTATCATAGGTTATACTTGCACGAACCTTTGGAAATATGAGGGCAATTATACTACAACAACAAAATGGAGAAGAGCAATTGAGATGAATAATGGAAATACGTACAAATTTCGTGAGATTGTTCAAGTTTTATTTACGTTTTTGAATTTCCTTTGTTCTTTGTTTCTTAGCATTAGATTTCATTTAGATTTGCATTGCATGCTTGCTTTTAATCTTTTCTCTTTGCATTTTCTTGGCGTTACAAAGATCAATCACTATGATTTAGGCATCTTGTAGACTTAGAAATCATTGAATATTAGGTTGAAGACTCATTGAAGACATCTCCTTGTTTGGAAAGCCAAATTATACACTAAAAGCTACATTCAGGCCCGAAAATCAGAGTTTTAGAAGCGAATATTTGTAAAGAATCAAAGTGCAGACTGAGGGATTTCATTTCCCCTTTCAAATTTCTAGAAATACAGAAGTGGAATAAGTCACCACTAATGGTGAATTAGTCCCATTGTACATTCCTTTTAGTGATTTTTGTAGATTCAGACACCCATTTGGCCGAAACATGCTCTAAAGTAGTTTTTCCAGATCTGGGACTAAGTCACCCAGATTTGCACAAGTGTCCCAATGAGAGCTTCTACATCAATTTTATTAGGATTCTAGACCTTCATTCCATCCCTTTTTAGCCTCTAGGTTCGACACCTCCAATTTCATAAATTTCTATTACAATTTACTTTCATTTCTAAGTGTTTTTGCATATCACAATGTGTTTTCAAACAACTTGCATTTCAATAACTTTGCATTAAAAATCAATATCTTTCATTAGTTTTCTGCATTTAGATCATGACATTTAGGAGTATTGCATCCATTTTATATTAATCTTAAATGTAGACATGAGCATTTTGGGTCCATTTCTCTCCTTTTAGGTGAAAAACCCTATAAGAGTTAGAGAACCCTTGGATACCAAAATTGATGTCCATACAAACTAGGGTTTCAATAGAAAATTTTAAGAGAAAAAATTAGGTCTAAAAATTGAGTTTCAAAAATCAGAATTTAGGGCAATATCCTTGTTGGGATATTTCATTTTGTAATAATTTATTTACTATCATTAATAAGGAAAGTCAATTAGTGTATAGAATAAGTAGCAAATCAATAGTAATATCTATATATCTCATATATAATTAAAAAAATTACAAATAATATTTCCTTGTATTTCTCTTAATTTGTAAAGTTTAGAATTTCTTGTTATACACATTTTTTTGATTAAATCCCTAGAAGCCTACTACCATGCAAATTGTACCATCATTATACAAATAAGAATACATCCTTGTCTTGATAAGATAAATGTAGTAAATCATAGTTCAATAGGCTACATGATATGGGATATGGATGTTTGTTGAGTTGTATGCAAGTCTTAGATACACTGGATTTATTAGAAATTCATAGCACTTGACATTTTTTAGTGTCCTCGATAGGGATGGTGTTAAGCTTTAGTGATTCTAGTTCTTGAATTAGTTCTTCTTTTTTTCCTTCTATTAAAATTTTATTTTTGGTTCTTAGGATATATAATTGTTAGCATAACTACCAAACCATCCACTAACACTATGTAGGAGGGAAAAAATTATCTTTGAAATATTGCATATAGTGAAGAAGAGATGTACCTTGGGAAGATTCCTTCTATATAATAGTAATCAAGAAGAGGTATCAATAGTATTAGAAGATGTCATTGTCGGATTAGAAATCAAACCTCTAAATTTTTAGGAATAGTTATTCTATGCCAACCCACAAATAGTTGAGTCAAGGGTCAAAGGAGACCCACTATAAATTTATTCCTATTACCCATATTTAGAACTCTAAAACCACAACTGATGATGCAATATCCAATGGACCTATTAAAGCCACTACATGTTAGTTCCCCGTTTCTAATAAAGAAATACATGATACCATGAGAAATATCCCCCTTTTACCCTACAAAACATCTATTTCCTAATAAAAAGGGATGTAGATAATATCTTATTTTAATTAAATATCCACTACCAAAGCTATAAATGTACTATAGGTGGTCACCAATTGAATCTTTCTCGAGAACAATCGAGGACACTACCTTGAGATGGTTTATAAGATTAGGCAAACATATAGTAGTTAATTGGACAATCACAAAGAATAAATTATTAGGAAACATAAATACTACTATATAAAATGGAACATGAGGGGAGATGTATACTCAAGACAAATCAACTAAGGAAGCATAGGTCTAAGTTCAAGAGCTAAAACCTTGGAAATTATTTTTTAAGAAACTATTAGAAAGGTAATATGGTATAAATTAAGAATGTCTTGTATATCTCTATCTTTAGGTATGCATGTAATTTTTTATTTATTTATTGGATTTCCTTAATATTTATAATGAAATGCTTCAAGATAAGCATTGTGAATGTATTTGCCCATAATATCCAAGAATTTTTTTATATAATTCATAAGGAAATTCATCTACACTAAAGAAATTATAATTAGATATAGAAACAAATGCCTCCCTTAAATAATTGTTGGTGAGATGTTGATCACAAGTAATATTTTGGTAGTTAGAGTCTTAGGAATGGACCACCTTAAGGAAATGTTATAAATTAGTAGACTAAGTTGGAGTAAAACCATGAGTAGCAAAGACTTGCTCATAGTGTTGGATTAGTTCCTAAAGAATGTTAGGAAAATCCTTGAGAACATACTACCTTGCAATTTTATTCATGTGTTTAGAAGTATGCTAGACACATAAAGCCTAAAAAAATTGGTTTATACATTGCTTCCTATATTGATTTGATGAAGTTGATCTTTTACTTGATCTCCCATCTTTCTATGTGGGCATCCACAACTTGCTTTTGTTAAAGTCAACTATCAAGCGACTTAAGGTTAAGTAGGTAAATCAAATGATTTGACTTCCGAAGTGATATTTTCTTGGGAAATATTTGAGGTGCTAGCCTCATAGGTGTGACAATGAAAGCATTGATGCCGACAAATATACAAAATATAGGTAGTATGGGTTATGGTATCATTCCATTAAAAATAACTATTTAGTCTCATGAATAAGTTGTGGATTTGAATTCTAAATAGACTGAACTTGTGTTGATGTGACATTATAATTGAGCATTGATGTGTTGAGAAAAATTGAGTCCTTATCACATTGGGCTTGTTAACTTGCTATTCAATATGAGTGTATTGTAAAGTGGTTATAGAGTACACATTCAAACAATTGGTTCATTGACAAGTAATAGAAATGGTAAAAGAAAATAAATTAGTTAATAACATGACATGATCTAGGTGTTTAATCACTCTTTTAGATCCAACTCTTAGAGTAATCCAAGTGTACAACATAATCTTAGCCATGCAAATATTGGGGTAATTTTCTTAAAATTTATTACCTATGAAACACTAGGCCTCTCTTTCACCAACTATCAAGCACATAGGAAAAGCCACACATTTATCGCAAGACTAATCTATCATATTAAAGTCCCTATACATAACCCAAGTGATGGACGGAAATGAATTAGTATTTCATCACCAAAGGGAAGATCCCTCAACAATATCATTTGAAGCATAAATATTAATAACCTAAAAAGAATGATTATTAATATTAAAATGATCCCATAGTGTCCTATTGGTGGGGTCATATACCTAACTAGTCAACTAAGTATTCATGCCACAGACAAGAAAGAAAGGTTTGATGCCACCTTAACCTGCTTCATGGCTACTAAAAAAATTAGTAGAAGGTGAAATAACATGGCAAGCTATACAAAGAAAGAAATAGTAATCTAACCTTCTCATTAAAAGGGAATGTCTAAACTCATAAATTTTAAACAAGAATCACAAATAGGTTTCTTCATTTGGAGTTCCATCAGCCCTTGAACATTTTAGGAGATTCAATTTATAAAGAAGTATGCAAAGCCATTTCCTTGTTTCCAACTTTTCAAGAGTAGAATAATTATTTTGAAGAACAACCTCTCTTAAATCAAAACTTCCTCTCCAAAAAATTGAGTTGACATGGTTTCCACTTATTTGGAACAAATTTTTCGTCGTTTAGATGCCCTAGTAGGTGACAACTCCATTAAACTACTAGAGGAGGGGAAGCATGCAAGGCATAAGGGTTTTCTGGCTATGTTAACAAAGAATATATTAACAAATTTTGAACATATTTCACCTCACTAGAGGTCACCTAGGGTGGAAAATACCAATTTTCTTTGGTTTATAACATTTTGAAACCATCTTAGGACTAATCCCACGAGCTTGAAGAAGACTTGGGTGTAGAATTGCTATTTCTAAAGCTCTTAGCTTTGCTACTAATAGTTGTAGACAAACCTTCATCCTTTTTTGTAGTAGGAGCCAAACCATAAGCAAGCTATATTGAAGGTTTTGCATAGGGAAAATCTAAAGTAGAACCTTGAATCTTGTGTTTAGAGGATTGCGATTGATAACAAGCATTAAAAAAAAACTTTAAAAAGAAAAATTCAAAAGTGATTTTGATAAACAAAGGTTTTAGTTGAAATGGTTGAGACCAACTGATAATTTAGAGGTATAATATCGTGGATGAGAATGTCATTATACCTTGGACGGCTTTGCTTGAATGAATAACCCTTAATCATTGACCTTCAGTAAAAAAAATATCAAATTAGACTCAAACTCTCAATATCAAAAAATTCAACCAAAATAATTTCAACATAAACTCATATTAACAATATCAATAAATTAATAAAAAATAAAAAAAACTAAATTTAATAAACCCTATAAAGTAATATTACCACTAACAAAAAGAAAAAGAAAAAAGAAAAAAGAAAACAGAAGCGAAAATATTTTTCTTCACTCTTTACGCCGTAAGAAACGCCTTCCTACCGAGAACTTACGACGCAACGAGCGACAAAGTATAGTGTTTCATTTATTCCGGGAAAGTCTAGATACAGAGACCTAGAAAATGTCCTAGTACTTTATTCGAAGAGTTAAATCCTCATTTTAAATGCTGTTGGAATTCGCACCCAATTAAAAATGTTCTTGCCCTCGATTCTTCCGCATTACAGACTTCATGGAAACTAACGCGAATACTTCATGAAGCATCTGTAAGTTCTATAAAAGAAGCCATGTCTAACAAGGTTGGAAAGACGGAAGCAGTATAAGGATAGGAAGTATCAAGTGCCAAATTGCTGAAGAAATTAACTGTTTAAGGTGATTCTAAGAGTTAATCCTCATTACAAGTCCTTATTCGTTCTTGTCTGAATCTTTAGATCACGCATCTGTGTTGATTCTTCTCCATAAATATCAAGTTTCACCATTAGTCGTTCAGAATAGAATAGGCAGTATCAAGTTCTAAACCGAAGAAGAAATTTACCGTTTCTAAAAAGTTCAACAAATGGCTTTGATTCATTCTGTCAATAGTTCTGAAATGGTAGACGATTCCGCATATGGTATTTCCGGAAAGTCTCAGTTTTATGTGGGACTGGACAAATGTATAGGAGATTTGAGGGGATTGTTGTTCCAGAGGGAGGTGTCAGTTGTTGGGTTGCAATGCATGGGAGGCGGGGGAAAGACTACTCTGGCATTGGCCCTCTTGAATGATCCTGAAATAAAAGGTAAATCTCTATAATGGCGCTCTGGTTTAGGTTTTGTTATATCTGTTGGTGCATACTAAGGTACTTAGTCTTAAAAAAAAATGTTTTTACATGAATAGCAGGATACTTCCATGATAATGTGATTTTCATCACCGTCTCGCAGTCCCCAAACCTGAAGGGGATTTTAGAGATTATGTGCGAGAAGATTGCAGGAAAGAAGAGACCAGAATTTCAGAATTTGAAAGATGCACAGATGAAGCTTCAACAATTGATTTTGAGTCAACCCAAACCAACTCTGGTAATTTTAGATGATGTATGGTCAAGAGGAAATTTAGAAAATTTATTATTTGAAGGACCAGGATACAAAACTGTTGTAACAACCAGAGACAATTCCACCATCCCCACAAACCCGGCTACCCAACTTTATCAGTTGCCATTGTTGTGCCGAGAGGATGCGCGGTCACTATTCTGTTTCTGGGCTTTTGGACAGCCATCAATCCCCAGCACTGTAAATGCAAATATAGTAAAGGAGGTATAGTATTTTTTTTCCATTAATTGTTGTATTATGAGTTGAACGATTCTCTAATATTGTAATCTTTATGCTTATTATGCAATATTTTCTTTTTCATTTTGGAATATATGGTACTCGAAAGGTCATTCGGAATATATAGCGAATACAAGTTTGATCTGATTGTAGTGCTAGAAGCATTGATTCAAGCTGGAAAAAAATTGGAAAAAAGGGGGAAAAAAATAGTAGATGATTCCAAAACATATGGAATTATAAGATACTTTCTTTTGTCTAATTAAGAAAGGATGTTAAGGATGTTTCGTGGGGAATATGATTTTATGGACAAGTATGATTGATATAGGTAATTGTGCACAACGAATAAACAATTTAAAATGTCTTTCTTCCTATCAGAGTTAGATCTGATATAATTTTGAACTAATATATAGAATTCGAGAAAATTCTGAAGTTGAATGTAGATTTTCTCGCAATAATATGGCTTATATTACACGCAAGAAATTTTCTTGACGTCGAGCTGGTTTTTTTAATAAATTTTATCTATGTTCCTTTGATTACAGGTGCAAGCAAAATGTGGCGGACTGCCACTTGCATTAAAGGTGATCGGAAGCTGCTTGCATGGGGAACCACATGAGGTTTGGGAGAGGGCAAAGAACAAGATTTCTAAAGGAGAATACATATCAGATTATCACAAAAATGGGCTAATTAGATTGTTGGAGATCAGTATCGATTCCTTAGATGATGTAGCTAAGGAATGCTTCCTAGACTTAGCTTTATTTCCCGAGGACAGGAAAATCTGTGCTGATGCACTGTTGGACATATGGGTTTATGTTCGGAAGTTACAATGGAATGACGCTTTTTCCATCTTATCAGATCTTGCAAGCAGAAACCTGTTGAATTTGACTAGCACTCCAAGGTATTCGCCTTTCCTTTCCCATATTGGGTTTTTTATGATCATGTTTAAATCATGAGCTGACGTAGTAGCACTTATCAGGGGCAGAGTAGCAATCTCACATGGAAATGCCTCGGAGCTGTGCTTTTCACAGCATAATGTAATCCGTGAATTGGCCTTGTATTTGGCAAGACAAGACGGTGTGGTCCACAGGAAGAGGTTTCTGATGGATAAGAAGGAGCATAGTTTGCAAGAAAATTGGGAGTTGCTTAATCATACTGCATTCAATGTTCAACTACTTTCCATTCACACAGGTATGTTAATCCCAACGATCTCTTAGTAATTTAGTTGCAACCTTTTTGCCAAAATTTCTTTGAAATATTATGTATAATTTTTAATATTTAATTCATTGCCCTTGGCAACTTAGATGCCAAATGTATCAAACTATTTATGTCTGATATAAAAAAATTGTAGTATGATTTAATGTTCTTGTCACTTGCTTAAGGTGTCAACAAAACAGGCTATGCAAACTATTCCAAATAGTTGGATGTATTGTTGCTTTTGTCATACTATCTCATTAATAGAATTATAAGACACTACTGCTCTCAATCGCAGTGTAATACTAAGCACTCGTTTCCACTTGCATTTTCCCTGAATTCAGCTTCCAAATGGTGATAATTAAACCCAAATAACTAGCATTCATAACCAACATGTTCAATGGTCTAATTCGACTTGCTCTCTGATTTATTGATGCAGGCCCCATGGAGGCAAACCACTGGTATGAAATGAATTTCCCTGAGACAGAGGCTCTGTTGTTACTCTTCAGTTCAAGTGAATACTTTCTTCCCCCATTTCTGAAGTCCATGAAGAATCTAAAATATCTCATGGTATTGAATTATGGAACAAAGAGGGCAACTATAAAAGGTCTAGATGTTTTATCTTCAATCGCTCAACTCAAGAGTGTCCGCTTGGAGAGACTGGTTGCGCCCTCTGTTCACAAACAAAGCAAAGAACTACCAAACTTAGAGAAGGTATCTTTAAGCTTATGCGAAGGGTTTGAATATGCACCCATATTCAACAGTAGCAAGCTGCGGGATTTTAACATTGACCACTCCAGCAACTTGGAGGAGGTGCCCCTTTGTTTCTCTTACATGCCTTCTGTTCAGATCTGGTCGATTAGCAATTGCCACCTGGTTCAAAAGTTACCTTATGAGCTTGGGAATATGAGCTCTCTCCGGATGCTGAGGTTATCAGCGTTACCAGGCCTAAAAGAAATTCCATCATCCATTGGAAAACTTCGGCTGTTGGAATGTCTAGACATCTCATTCTGCGAGGGGCTGAGAGAACTTCCGGAGGAAACAGGGCAACTAAAGAAATTGAGGGAGTTTGATATGAGGGAATGTTCTCGCTTAACGAGGTTACCAAGAGCTGTTTGTGAACTGAGTTCCCTCAAGTTGGTTATCTGTGATGAGAAGATTGGGAAGCAGTGGCTGCGGGCCAAGAAAATTTCTATTCCAGAGCTTAGAGTTGAAATTGTGGAAGCACAGTTTAGTCTGGATTGGCTTGATGATTAAGTTATTTTCAAAGCTTCATCGTGAAGCACAAGTTCCTGTCAACTTGACAAGGACAATCCCATAAAAAATACTCTATATCTTCATCCTATACTTATGATCAATTGTCGTGGCATTTTCAGTACTGTAAGCACTCTCTACTATTTTGCGCGTGTAGACCAACTAATTCTCTATCTGAAGGCATTTCTTTGTTTTTCTATAAATCCAGGAATAAGGTATCTTGTCAAAATATAGGAGGTAATTGCACTGCAATTTCATCTGTCTTAGTGGCTTACAATGTCTGCAGATGATTACAAATGCAGAGTAGATTATTCTAAATAAATAAACATTTTCAGTCTGCCTTATGGGCAGAAATTTGCTACGCATTGCAATTTTTATGAGAAACACTTAATGTGGCACAAGAAAAGGAAGGGATTGAAAGACATCTTGAAAGCATAACTTTTTCAAGCATATGGAAAATGAAAAAGCTCTCAAAATGATTCGAAACGTCAGGCGTGTTGTAAAAGAAATCTAAAAAGCGGAACTTTTTCAAGCATATGGAAAAGTAAAAGGCTGTCAATATGAATGAACACGTAAGCGTTCTATCCCCGACTAATAAAAGTAAAGCCTTGCGCGCACGAATGATAAACATAGCCACTCGATTGGATGGGTTAAGAAAAGTTATCGACGTAAAAAGTCTTTAATCAAAGATAACTATGAATGAGTCGCAATTAAATAAACACATAAAATTAATTGAAAAAATGAATATGTAATAAGATTAAGAAATGAAATAGTTTATTTGTATTAATCCATGAAGAGGGTCATTTTATTTTTAATTTTCACAAAGGTTATTTATAATAAGTGTGATATCTTACTCTTTGTGAAGTCAAAATGTTAAGTAATACAAAATTTTATACATGATAGCAAGTTAGAATATTTATTAGGGTTCAATCATTGTATCGTCGAAAATTGTCACCTTTGACAATTTCACACTACCTTGACATCTTATTTTGTCTATAATTTTAATTATAATAATAATTTATCAATTTTGGGACCATCTCAATAAAATATATTAAAATATCCATATCCCTAAATATTCGGGCCAAAAAGTATAGGTCACTTTGTGCAAGATGCCCTAGACCAAAAAGTAAATTTTTGAATGTTTGAAATTTTTATTGGTGTGCTTTTATTATTTGAAAATGACCCCAAGTCAACCTCTACCCAAAAGGATTAATTAAAATGCATATATAAACATGTTTTCCCCTTATTTTGAAAATTAAGGAAGCAATTTATGAATGGGAGATCAATTGGAAGGAAATTTTGGAGAAGCACTGAGTTATTCTCTACATGTTAGCTTATGTAATCTACAGTGTATGTGAGCTAACCTTGTACAGGTGTATCAAGCATTCAAGGCATCCATCAATCAACTTGTATGTGGCATCTCTTCTTCAAGGGTTTTTACATCAAGGTAACAATATCATTTTTCTTTCATCAATTTCAGTTAATTTATTATTGTATTGGCCTCTAGCCAGCCTAGTGCATGCTCCCTTGATTATCAGCAATCATTGTAAGTGGAGGTAGAAATACCAACACAAGGTTTTACTTAGGCAAGCCCCTATACAACACAACCCTTTCCCCATTTTTGTGTGTACAGATCAAATCTAAAGGTTTTAGCATGTCACAATTCCTAGAAAGAAAATTGCAAATCTTAACCAGCATCTTAGAGTTTGCAGTTCCAAAGAGGTAGGATATCGGTCTAGGGAGTCCTTGCACCCTAGACCAACTAATTTGAGCCAAAATTTATAGTGCAAACTCCTCTCTATTGTCACTTCTCAGACCCAAGTTAGTTTTGTAACTTTTCACTTTCGTCTATTCAATAAATTATAGTTTCAAATCTAGGGTTATATGTCAAATAGGCTTGTCAAATCATACATCAAATTTACGACAACATAAAACATCACAAACATAAATCACTAGAGGATTGGCTCTCCATTGTGGTAGCAAGTCAATCATCAAAACCCTGGTTAACTTATATTTAAATGTTTAGTAAGTGAAAATGGGATAATCCTTAGTTAATCTAATTGGATATAGGATCTCTTTCCCTACAAAATAATAACACAAACACAAACATAGAATTGTAAATAGGAGTTAGAAATAAAATTTATATAAAATATTAGTTGTGTATTATCATGTTGAACATTGATCTATTAATTATTATTTGATTATTGAGTCAGAGGCTTCCTCAAATGTGAAGTGTTAATATATCTCTTATAAATAAAGCTATAAATAATTTTGAGATATCTAGATGTCTTATTTTCCATGTTGATACAGTCCTTGTTAACCTAGTCACCTTTATAGATAAGGAAGTAAAGCCTAATATTCATTGAGGAGCCAACAATCACAGAGGTAGTAGGGAAAGCCATGTCAAAATGGTGCATACCAACTCTATAAATGGTACCTTCTAGAATCACCTCCAAAGCATTGAGAAAAAAATTCTTAATTATTTACAATTATTAATAGATAAAAATGAATACCTATTAGAAAACTCTACTTTCTTAGATACAAGATAACTAGTATGTATGGGTGCAATCCAGTTAAAATCACATAATAATGGTATTTTCCCTTATCTTTTGAGCTTACTTCAAGTAGATTATCCTTATTTTAATAATTAATTTACAACTAACATGTTTTGCATAAATTTATCTTATGACATCATACATCTCAATCCCTCTAATCATTGATGATGACAACATAAACCACCTATAGTGTCAATATTTCATCAACTTCATTATGTGTAGTCATTAGAAGCAATTAAATATTATAATCCAACCTACTATCTAAACGCCTAGACATTATTGCAAGTAATTTTTCGTTCACTAGGTCACCTTGCTAGTTACTACAATTTTGTAGTTTATCAAGCTAGTTTCTATAGGCCCACACCTTGTAATATGGTGTTCATAAGTTTCTTCAATTAGGAATAACTCTTAGCCCTATTACTACATGTAAAATAGCCCAAACATAAGAATACACAAATATACATATATAGCATAAAACACATGTAAGAAATATCTTGACTCTCATATAATCTAGTCTAACTTTATGAAATACTTGATATTAAAGGATAAGTATGCATTAAATAATGAGTGGACCTTGGATTATAAAAAAATAGAGAGGAAAATAGACACACAAAATTAAATGACACTAAATTAATTATGTATTTCTTCACTATATTGAATGGAATATAAGATTATAGCTATTAGTCCTTTATAATAAATATAAAAAATATATATTTGGGCCTTCCCCTATTTTTCAATAATAATTTCTTATTTTTTTTCAACATGTGGCACCATCTAGAGCTTGTGGCATCCTCTTCAAATCTCAAAGAACATTTATCTTCCTTCTATATGCCCTCCCCCTACTCTAGGCTCATGATTCCATTTTTATCTTCTTCCTAGAGTGCTTCCTTATATGGCATATGTAACTATTCTCCCTCCCTTTCAAAATACTCTATCTTCCATTCTATTAGAGGTTCCTTCCCATAATTACATATGTATTCCCTTTGTTTCTCATGGTTTCACATGTCTCTTTACCTCCCTTCTATGTGCCTCCTTATCATACTACCATACTCAAATAAGAATGAAAATATCTCCCTTTTCTATATTCTTGTTCTATTTTTACATTTAATTATTCTTAATATTCTCTTATGTTATCCTCTTATCATTCACACTACTAAACCATAAAACAAAAAAAATCAAATGGTTTATAACAACCATGTATACACCCTAATATCTTGTGTCTTTTTATTTGAATGTGCACTTTTTCTCATCTCTCATACTTTTCTACCTTGCTTCCTTACATTAGACACACTTCTTCTCTAAAACACACTCAAAACTATAATCATACAAACAAGACATTCTATATCTTTCCCTTAACATTTATAGTTGTCAAAAATGAGGACTCGTCACTTTTGCAACTATGAGGATGAATTTTCCCCTTCAAAATCTTTCTTAAATATTTAATTTGAGTGAAAATTTTATAGCATGATCAATGATGAGAGTAGCCCATCTATGTTTGAATTAACAAACCTAAATGGAATAACTTTGATAAGGGAAAAATATGATAGAAAATATACTACAAATACTTGACAATACTTGAGAATAATAAGCCACTTTGAGGGGAAAAAAATCTAAATATCTCTAATGAGAATAATATTCATAATAAAATGATAGTAAGCTAATCACTTGCTCCTATGCATATTGATGTGTTTGTGTCTATATATATCTCCTATCTACCACCCAAGCTAACATATATACTTTAAGATAACACTTGAGATGACTTAATTATCTAAATATGACTAAATAATGATCATATAAAATAAGTAAAAGTTAAGATAGCCACAAGTTCATTAGTTATAACCCTATGCACACCATAGGATTTAAGCATCATAAATTATCACCACGCTCAAAAATTTCACACTATGTTTGGCTCCCCCAAGTTCTTGAGCCTAATTATGGTTATTAATCATCTGTTTTATAGTCATTTTTAGCAAATTATATTAATTTTGTGAAATTAAATTAAATATTTATTTGATAAGTACCTAACATTTAAAATAGGGCTAGACTAGGGTGCCCTCACCCTTGTCTCCTTATTTTTTCCTAGAATCTCAAGATTTATTATCAACCTCAATACGTTTGCAAATTTAAAATCATTTGTCGTCTTATCAGAACAACTAATACAAAATATGTTGAAAATAATGTAAATATAAGTATTTCCCTTCATTTTAACATCTAAGTCATCTAAGAAATTTTGAATAACATGTAAAAATATTCAAGTTTATGCAAGGTAAGATGTTTTATGTTTCGCGTTTGTTATTATTGTGAATGCTAACCTTTGTAGGATCTTCAAGGAACTATCAATTTACCCTTGCTTGAGATGAGTTAATTGACTTGAATCGAACAAGGAAGGAATATTTGAGTGGTAAGTTACATCATAGTGATTTATCATTCATTTGTTTTCATTTTCCTTTACCCAACCTAGGGTAAATAATCTTTATCAATATCACCATAGCTATTTGTGGAGGTGGAAATACCAAAATGGGGTTTGACCAAAGAAAAACCCTATATTGAACAACCTTTCTTCTCTTGTCCTTCTTTTAGGTTTCATGTCTAGAGTAGATTGAATAATATTGAAGACCTCAAAGAATAAAACCTTAGATCAAGCATGAACAAACACCTTCTTTCATCAAATTAGGGCAAGATTGATTACTCGCAGTCTGACAAACTTCAAAAGTTAACTCTAATAGTAAATAACCTATAGACTTTGATGCTCCTTTGTATAATTTTAAACTCTAACTATAACCATTTCTAGGTAGGGGCACCCTTGTCCTTCTCCAGTCATTTTGTATCAAATTTTAATGTGAGGTTCCATTGTATCTACACTTTGCATTCTTATTATCTATTTTTTCATGTATGTTTTATGTTTCTTAGATTCTATGATAGTGGACCATCAATTTTTGTGGTGCTATGTGCTTATCTTGCACTCTTAGGGTTTTTCACCTAAAAGGAGAGAGATACCCAAAAATTGAGGTGGTTCACTCAAACTAAGGTATGCATGATGGAATTATGCCTAATGCAATGATCTAGATGTTGCAAAATGATAAAATTGATTGATTATGTATGCAAAACTAATGAAATATGAAGTGTTTGAAAACACAGTGTGATATGCATAAATGAACTAGAAACATAGACAAATGCAAATAGAATTGAATGAGACTGAATAGAGTACACCTGGAAATGAAATGTTGATGTAGGAAGGTTCTAGAATCTGATAGAAATCACTGTTGATGACTACTGGGACTCATTCGCCACTAACGGTGAATCAATCCTCCTTTTGGAAAACTTTCTGGAAATTGGTTTCTGACTATCGGGAATTGAATTATGATGAAATCAACTTTTCTAGCCTAGTAGTGGGACTCATTCACCATTGATGGTGAATAAATCCTCCTCCAAAATTTTGCAAATTCAGGGGTCAACTTTGTGGGTCCAGATCTGCAGTTATCTTCTTATCGGGTTGAATGTTATCTCCAAGCTTGAATTAGGGTTTAGTTTACTTGAATCACTTTTATGGCTTGTTGACCACTTTTCAACACCTATTTCCTTGAAAAATATGCCTACAAGAACATAACATTATTATTGAATTCTGAAGATATGTCAATGGTTGCTCCAAGACGCTTGATAATTGCTTGACCAAATGATGCCATGATGCTTTAAGTGGATGAATGAAATTGAATGCTTGAATGAACTAGTGAATGAATGGAAGTTAAAATGGATACAAAAACACTTATTTATAGACACTTATGCCCTAATTTCTTGAAAATATGACATCACGGACCAACATAAAGTCTTAATGAATAAAAACCCAAAAGAAATTTGAAATTATTTTGAATTATATGCCAAGAGGGACTCATTCACCACCCATGAAAAATGGGTCCCACTCAAGGCATGTAAGTGGGTGTTAGGAATTAATTCATCTTTAATGTTGTTTTTCAGCTTTGTATTAAAAAACAAACTTAATTAAGGCCTATAAGTGCATAAAGGGGCCAAATAAAGCATAAGAAAGGTGTATTTAGTGATGAAAAACCTAGAAAAGCATGAACGTATGTTACAACACTTTACAACACTTTAGAATAAGACTTGGTAAGGGAAAAAAAGATGATATTTAGATGAATTATGATAAGAAGAGTCTAGACAAGTGTAGAAATGTGTTAAAACACTTCACAACACCTTCACAAGACATCATAAAGTCTTAATGATTTGAATATTCAAGAACTAATGAGAATGTATAAGTTACATTACAACATTAAAACTAAGCAATATAATTCAAGCATCATAGGAAAAAGACCTAAATGAACATTAAAATTTCCAAGATCCATTTTTCTACGGTACAGATAACTTTTGCTACTTTTGTATTGTCTTACCTAGTTCATAATATCAAATACACAATTAGATAACTCATCCATCCATTCCACAAAAAAGGGACCAAAACTCAGACCAAGTATTTAGGATCTTCCTTGTGGGTAGTAGCCTAATAGTTTATCTTGGTCAAGTTTATGTCCCCCGATGTCAATGGTGGAATGTGTGATTTATGTTTATCTATTAGCCTTAGATCCCATTTTATCACCTAAAATTTTTGTGATCTCGATGTCTCTTACATTTGCAAAATTTTAATTTACATAGCTATTATTTTCAAATATGAGTGAATGATAGATTATTTGAATGTTTTTTTTCAAAGTGCATTCATGTTATGTTTAAAACATTGAAAAAGTAAAGCATTGCAATTCATTATTCCTTACATAAACCTAAAGCAATATATTTTTAGCATTTCATAAATAGATTCAATTGGTTATCATATTTTTTATTCTATAAATATTCACTTTTTAAATGAATTGAACTTATTGTGCTCATTTAAATGCTTTCAAGCATTATATTAATGCATGCATGTGCTTCTTATTAACAATATAGGACATCTTCCATTCCCAAAAAAAAATTCTAATTTTAGACCTAAACTTTCATATTCTAAAATCCATATATATTACCACACTTATCTAGACTTTTAGAAACATTCAAATTTTGCATTCCTAGACTAGCGTGCCCTCACCCTTGTCTTGCATTTTTTTCCCCAAAATTTAGTGATAGTTTCATTTCTATTACTTTTGTCCAAATATATCTTTTGTCTTTGATTAAATCTATTATTCTCCTATCATCATTATCTTCCCTTCTCTTAATCTTAGCAACACTTATTCATCTAAGATATTATAATTAATTTATGAGCCTCACAACCTGGTGTTTTATATCAAACGCTCTTGTGAGATGAAGTTATATATTCATGGTTTCCAATGCTTCAACTACCTCTAGTGTTGAGCCTAATTTGGTAAATTTGTTGACTTTTTCACTCAAGGAACCACAAAAATATAATTTAATACTTTGTTCCAAATCCTATTCTAATTTTACCCATGTCCTTTTCACCACAATTGATTCATGTGGACTTGGAAACAAATGATGCACATTTCCTTTAAGAAAAACTCAAAACTTTGTGAAAATATTTGGAAAGTCTCCTACTTGAGTACTAAATATTTAGTTGGATAGAATGTCTCTCTTGTGGATGACCTTAGAAAATTGATCAATGATTCACAAGGAATATAAGTATTATGCAACCTAGTTCCTATAGTAGATTCACATATTTCTAAGATAGCTAGTTGTGCACAAATTATTCACAAAGCTCAAAATAAAATTTGAAAATAAGTATCCTCTCAAAAAATACACCTTTATTTCCCACTTTCACTTCTCCATTCATAACATCTACTACACAATATAGTAATGGCCTTAACACTAGTTTGGGGATTTCACATGGGAGTCCTTGTAACCTTGTTCCACCATCCACTACACTTCTATTTACTTCTCCAAAATTCAATCGTCTCCTCAATGTTTAAAACAATAATTCACCGGTGATTAACAATATCCCTACACATTCTACAAGCTCTCAAAACATGCAACAAACTGATCTCATCATAAATCAAATCTATCAAAACATTCCTTCATTACAAAAAAATATCAAACATGAATCAAATTCAATCTCATTCCAATCCTCAACATACCTTACTTGTAGCCCATTATCAATTTCCATCTTAAAAACACCAATCCCACATAACATTGAAATATCACATTTTGAGAAATATAGTGGAAAGGGAGATCCTAAAAATCATGTATCATGTAGTGATTTCCTTTCGAAGGATGCTCTCTTAGCTAAAATATTCCCTCAGTCATTTAAGTACATGGCCTTGGTTTGGTTTTTCTCATTACCCAATAATTCGATCACCTCTTTTCCAAATTTTTTTAATGAATTCCTTCAACATTTCCAAGAAAACATTAGATGCCAAGTCGCGTTAATTGACTTAGTTAATTGTAAACAAACAACTAAGGAAAAAGTGACTAATTTTATAAGGCTATACCAAGCCCTCAACTCTCAAAATTCATATTCCCTCCTAGGTGTTTGTGTGAAAGGGTCATTATTAGAAACCTACAACCAAATAGTCAAGATATGATTATACTAATGAAATACCCTTCATTCACACATTTATGCATGACTCTTCATGATTATCAAATATTGATTATACAGTATGAGGGTTCACCTTCATTAGCTCCTAATGATCAGTCTAAAGTCATTCTTGAAATTAATTATCAAACATTAATAAAATGAAAACAAAGATTTCATTAAAATAAACTCCCGTCCACCTTCCAATAATATCCAAATACAAGTTGTTTTTGCATCATCCTCATCTACAATAGCCTATCAATTCAAAGAAAAATATCAACACTTTTCATAGTTTCCTAACTCTCTTCATTCCATTATGATAAAATTACTTAATAAGACTAATATTACACTTCCTTCCAATCATCCTATAGATACCACCAAATATTTACCTCCTCATTTTGATGTAAAAATATTTTGTCCATATCATCATACACTTGAACATGATATTGAGTTATGTATGTGTATTAAGGACCAAGTATAAGACCTCATTGATTCTAGTGTCATCAAATTGGTTGGTGTGAATGATAAAGGGAATAAATAAATTGTACCTCATAATCAAAACTTGAAAATTTCACCAATCCATTACCCAACCACTCTACTGACCTTATAGAACAAACTAATGGTGAATCTAATAATTAGAATATATTGGAAACTAATATATTCAACCTGATAGAAAATCATCCTCACCAAGACCAACGTAAACTCTTACCTAGTATCACCTTTTCTCATATTGACATTTATATGCATGCAACCGATGGCTCTCTCCACAGTACATGCAAAATTATTGATAAATCCACACATGGAATACTCCTTGATATAGTATGTTTAGTGAATATGATCACAAAAGAATTAATTTATGTGCATGAATTATACCAAGATAAATGTGAATAATAAAATTCTTAGTGAGAGCCCATGGTGGTTCTACCCATCCTATAATTGGTTCATTAACCCTCCCCATTCAATTTGGACCTAAGAAATTGGATGTTCTATTTACCATAATCCCTACCTTGGATCAATTTCATGTTAATTTAGGTTATCCATAGCTTGCTTCTATGAATGTTATTCCATCTATTATTCACAAATGTCTTAAATCTCCATTTGAATGATAAACACGTCGTATTTATCATAGTGGTTTTAAACATTTGTCCTTTATGGAAACATTTCCCTTGATTTTTTTTTCTACTACTGAACGCCCAAAATACTAAGACCCGGGGGGAATCAGTATTCTCTTAAACCATTCAAAAATTAAACATCCAATCACTAATTCATATTAAACTACAGTAAGGAAAGAAAGCATGAAACATCTACAATATCACATAACACATGAACACAAGAATTTTTACATGGAAAACCAAAATGGGAAAAACTATGATGAGGGTTAGCTCACAATATATTATAACCGGTTATAGTATATTACAAAATTGCTCACTATAGGTGGACTCACTATCCATAGATAAAAAAATAGAATTTAAAGAAGGTGGCTCACAACCTATTTTGAACTATTACAATTGCATCTACAATATGCAGGAATATAGTTCCAGTGAAGCATAATAACAATCTGTGCACTGATTTTGATTCAACACTCTGCAATGTTCTTCATTCACACAACTCAGATCATTCACAACACAATTTTCATTGCTCTGATCAAACTCACATCACACACAATACATGTTGCATCTATCTCTCTAAAATATCGAAAACAATCCAACATATATATCAGCATCAAGTGTAACATCAATTAGGTCATCTTAATTAGATATAACACCAATAATATAACTTGTTAGCTCCAAAAAATTATCATCCATCACACACCACAATTCAAAACTCAAAACATCTTAAGATGGGTCATCATGGACCTATAATAGATCCCACATAAGATAAGTATATTTATTCATCCTTCACACAACATCAAACGTGTTAGGTCGGCTCCAAATAAGACCTAAATACAAAAACCTTCATTTTGTATACATATCTTGACATGTGGACCTCAAAACTTGATACCATCTAGAATTTATGCTCATTTGACATGTGGCAACTTATCTTTAGCACTATAAAACCAAAAATTCATTCATGGAGAAGTGTGGAATCTCCCACACAAACACACTATACAAAAATTTATTGTAATATGCTAGGTTGAACTCTATTACTCTTATCTCTCAACTTGTAGATCCAATCAAGATGAAATTTTAGATTTGGATGCATCTAACAACCACAAAAATTAGGTTAAAAGTGCAGATTAAAATATTCTTATGTGGTAATGGCATGGACCCAAAAACTGATGCACCCAACACATGAGCAACACTGAGCTGGTAGATTTGACACTTAGTCAAATTTCTATGCAACTAAACTTTTTGGACCAAAACAACTTGCAAAAATGACTTCCATAACACCTCAAAAAATGTTAGGATTAATCAAAATAATACACAACAATGTTGACATCAATGGTCCAACACTATAATACACTATTATGTACAATCCATGTTCATGTTACCAAACAACATCATCAATGAAAATCTCCTCAAACTTCTAACAATATCCCCCTTTGTCATTGATGGAAACATGCAAAAAATCTCCAAAAATACTCCCCCCCTTTGACATCAAGGGAAAAGAGCTCCTATTTAAAACTATTTTGACTCTTACTGGGACTCCCCTAAGAAATATAAGCATATGTATAGATTGAATAGACTCTCTCTTAGAAAAATACTATAGAAAAAAATAAAATTTTAAATTGTTCTATACGATCCACATATTTACAAAGAATCTGAACATAAGTGCATAAAAAGATAAAGAAATGTGTAACTAAAGGTGGTTGAGGGCTGCAATTTTTTTGACTGACCTCTTCCTAGGCTTGCCTTCCTTGTTCCCATTCTCTCTTTGCCTCCACAAGTATCCTAATCTACATTTCAAACTCTAATAGAAGTTCTTCTCCTTCTTCTAGTGCAACAAGTAGCAGATTCATCTTCTTTTCCTTGTCAATACTAAGAAGAGCTCAGGAAATAATTGTAACTTTGGGATTCACAAGACCTCTTACCTCTCCAAACTACAAATTTATGTGCTCTTTTTGTTCCGATAGTTGGACAAATTTTTTGTGAAGATCCTCAATGGAATTTCTTGTCACACAAGTCAGGTCAACTGCTGGGTCATATGCACTAAAGGATGCATTGATCTAAGACACAATAGAGTCAATCTCATTTCTTATAATTAGTGTGGCTCTATGCCACTTCATTCCATATTGCAATAATTCCTTAGCCTCAGCCACACATGCTTTTGCATCCTTCAAAAATAATAAAAAATTCTTATGTGCACTAGCATATTTTTCTATGATCTCTAGCATCCTTTTGTCACTTAACCTCTTTTCAAACTCTTTCTCTACCTCTACCTTCAATCAAGATTCATATGTTTTGAAGGAATCAATAAAAAGTTTGATATTATCCATACTTTAAAGAGAGTTGTGTCCACATTTGATCCAAGTATGATCTCATGCAAAGCCTTGATTTCTTCATCCATTAATTATTCACTCTTTCTAAGTGAATCAATTATCTCTTTTCTCGTGGATGTATGGAAAAATTCTCCTAGTTGAAGCTTGTGGATAGGAGAAATCTTGTTCAAGTCCACAGTCCCTTGATTCAGTGGTAGTTTCTATATTTTTTAGGACACAACTGGTTGGAAACTAGGTTGTACACTCAATATATTTCATAGATAACCCCTGGAGGAGGTGGAAGATTCACCAAGAGTCTTTGTAACCTCTACATGATCCTCTTCTTTATAATTTGTAGTCTTGAAGTTAACTAATTTGTCTTTCTCTATATCTTTAGATGGGCCCTTATCTTTGTTTTCATCTTCCTCTTTATCTTCTTCTTTTTCTTCATTGACATTCTCTTCTTCACCATCATCTTTATATGTTCTGACTTCCTCTACAATTTTTTTAGTTTTTGTTGGAGGAGTAACTTCAATATTTTGTATCAAAGGAGTGATGGAATTTTCCTTCCCAATGTCTTCTCTGATTATTTCCTCTTCTTCATTATCCTTTTACATATCCTCCACTTTCAGAGGGGTGTTATGTGTTGTAGCTTCTTCATTGACATCATGCTCATGTTGAGCATAATTTGCATGTAATTCTTCTTCTGCATTGAATTTAGGAGCATGAACTTTAGCATTTACTTCTACTTCGGCTACCAGAGTCACTCCTAACTTCAACATAATCTCCTCAACTTTATCATTGATCTCTTTTTGGATTATCTCTATATCACATTTGTCTCTTCCCATAATAATTTTGACTCATTATTTGGTTCTCATCTCCTTACTGTATATGATGACCAATGTGGCCCTATCATCTTTAGAAAGTAGAACACCAACTCTTTCCAAGGATTCAAATCTCTCAACCTTTCATGCTCTTGTATTGTCTATTGTCTCCTTTTTAACAAAGTATTCCATAGCTCATCATTGAAGGAATATCCTTCTTGATATTTTGCAACTCAACTTCAAGTACAACAATGTACTTGACAATTGCCTCAAGAATGGTGGCCTTGTCTAGCTCATCTACATCCCTATACAAGAAGTTGTTTCTAATAACATTTCATTCTATATAATGTTGTTAAATAGTGCATCAAGTTTCATTGTGGAGTGAGGCCTTACTGGATTAGTTGTTTCTTCTTTTTCCTTTTCACCGGAGACTTCTTTTGACTTGTCTCTTTTTCTTTCTTCTTCTTCGGAGCACCTTGCATTGTAGATTCCTTCTTCTTTCCCTTATGTGTATCTTGAAATATCTTTTCTCTTTCTTTTTCTCCTCTTCACTCTCCATATCAACTATATCAACTCTTCTCCTTTTTGCACTAGTTTCACCTTGTGAAGCATCACTCCTTTTCTGGACCAACTATGGTCCTTCTTCTAGTTATTCCTTTTCATTAACAATATTTATTCCAATATCTTTCTCTCTTGTGGCCTTTTGTTTCAATATTATTTTTTCTAGGGAAGCAAGAGGTGTAGTAGTGGTGTTTTTCTTCTTCTTTTCCCTGGTGGGATGCACAATCAGAGGGGATTTCTCCCTTACCGAAGGACTGTTGGTATTTTTCCTCTTCTCTATCTCTCTCTATCATACCATACTTTCTCTTTCGAAATTCCATGTTCTTGTGCATATATGTCAACCATAGCATCAACATTTTTCCTGATTTGTGGTTCCTTTTGTTTCATATGGACTTCCATGTATTTTTCTTTAAAATTCCCATACCTAGGCTTTGTCTCATCCTTCAAAATCTTTAATAAACTATCTGCATAGCCATTAAGATCGACCTCTGTCACCTCATAACCCAACTCATCCAAACTAATCTTGGTTCCACTACCTCCATAATGCATTGATCTATGGAAACCAAGAATGTAATCTCATTTTTGTACTTTTCCACAATGGACCTAGCATTCCTCTCTCTTTCATGCATTCTTCTCTGAAATATTGCAAAGAAAGTAGAAGGGCATCATCATGTGCATTGGTGTCTCCAAGGCTCCTTACGTGATCTACAATTTGATGTGCAACATGCCTTCCACTTACCCAATTAACCTTTCCAATTATAGGAACCTCCTTCAAAAATTAGAAAAGTAAGCACATTACCAAAGTGTCATACTTAAACACAAATTTATTCTTTTTGATCTCCTTTATATTCTCCATTAGTTGTTTCCTTTAAGTAACTCACACAAGTCATAATATGCACCATTCTCTACCATATTAGTGCCACATTGATCATTGTGGCAGAAAATTTTTATCTCTATTTGTGAAGTAAATATTGTAACCATTGACCATGGCAACATACCTAACATTAGGTTTCTGATAGGATTTATAGGAAGGGATCTCTGATCAAATGTACCACTAGTTTTCTCCATTACATCTTTAATTTAAACATATTTCAAGATGGTAACCGGTCCAGTGGAGCATAGACCAGTGACCTCTCTTATCACTTCCTTTGTGATCATGTGTGGCATATCAGTCTAGAAAAAATGATCATGAATTCTACTCAGAGCCATTCTAATCCACTTGATATCATAAAATAAATCAGTGAACCACTACTGCGTATCTAGTTTCATCTCAACTAGGGTTTTGTATTCTGGCTTTAAGGCGAAGTCTTCATGAGTAATTCATTTTTCTATACATTTGTTAACTTTTTGGGGTAATACTCATCCATATTTCCATGAATGTACTCCCTAATGTCCTTAGCTGGTAAGACCCCATATTGAAGGTGTGAGAAAGTGCCTAGAGGGTCATCTTCTATGGCTTTTGTATGGTATCTCTTGAATTTGGGTTGGGGTTTCTCTATAAACTCTATAAATTTTAGTGTTTCCATTCCAATATGAATTCAAATTTCTTGAAGTAAGAATTTTGACAAACTAGGGCATGCAAGATTCACTAAATACTTTTTTTCTTTGTTCACCGAATTAGGGTTTTGATGCACTAAACCTTGAATCACTTTGAATATCTTAAATTTTCTTCATGTTTCCCTACTCCTCTTCGAATGTCTTTGGTGAAATGAATTTTCCCTAGAAAATTTTCTTATAACCCTTTGATCTACCAAAATTCTATAATAAATGCTTCAACTCATAAAAATAGCAACCTTAAAACTGTATGCATAGTCAGATTTTGAAGCTCCACAATCTTCCTTAATACCATATTTTCTTCCAAAAAATTTACCAATAGATCAAACATGTTGGTATTCATCTCATATCTTTGTGTTACAGCCTCAACACCTCTTTTGTAGTAGGGGACAAAAGGTATTCATTAAAGCTCCCCTAAGCCATAGCTCTTGGCTTAGTTTTCAGAGGAAACATCTACATTGGAGAGTGGTATAGATTCTCCCTTGTCTTATGTATCTTCCTTGTTTCTCCAAAAAAATTCCATTTCCTTCTTTACTTCAACCAAATTCACCTTTTTGATTGGTTGATTTCTCTTTATCAGATTATCCTACCTTGTATTTTTGCTTATACAAAACTTAGTAATATGTACAAGTCTACTATAATTGTGACAAACAACATTCTTTTGAATAGTAAATTCCTCCCATTCATTCTATATCTACGTTAATTAGCTTTGTGTCCAAATCCATAGCATGTATAACAATTTAACCATTGAAACCTCGAATCATTGTACCATTGTTATATGCACTCATCATTTGACTTATGTATTCATTTTCTCTATGTCTAAATATTTTGCATGTAAAATATTAACTAGTAAAGTATGGAACATTCTGATTCATGCTACTTCTACATTCCACTGCTTTGTGTCCAAATTTGTTGCAAGAATAACAAAAACCATTGAAATATGGGCATCTTTGAGCATTTGGTTGTTTGACCAAAGCTCTTCTAGCTTCATTTCTTTGATTCTAGATATTTCCATTATTCTTCTCGTATTTTTTGAATAAAAAAGACAACTGAGAGGGGGGGTGAATTAGTTCTAGCGAATTAAAACATCAAAACCCTAAACAGTAATCAGATCCAAAAGCATTCATTAAACCCTTATTTTGTTAAAGTGATTAATCATGAAATGCAGATAACACAAATTAAAATAATGACACCATACACAAGAGAACAACAAATTTATGTGGAAAACTCAATGATGGAAAAACCATGGTGAGGATTAGCTCACAAGATAATTAATTTCAAAATAGCTACAAGGGATCACTGCTAGAATATGACACACTATTCAAAAGGGCTCACAACTACAGCTCACTACCACAAAAAGAAACAAAGAAGATAGAAGAGATAGGTTACATAGAGAACAACTTCTCAATTCAAAAATGAATCCACCACAAATGCTCCAATAGTTTTGTAGCCTTGTTTGAAAGATTTCAGACACCTTCAACTCACTACTTTCAAAAGTCTAATAATTTGAAGTTCGCATTGCTCTACTCAAATTTGCATCTATACTTCTATAATTCACATCATATTCGTCACTCACATGTATCTTACAAAAAAACCACTCTTATTTATATCATCCTCAACCTTGAAAACCTTCTCTAAGGTCGGAAACTATCCATTACATTTCAAATTTCAAATTAAGTTAATACCCAAACTTTCCCGTGGTGGATAGGAATGAAGGTGACCCATATAAATCCTTAGTTAGGACAAAAATTAATCCTAACACTCCTCAATACACTTCCATAAGCTTCACATGTAGTGTTAACACTAGGTCGGTCAATACATGTGCTAAACACCCTAAACTATTAAGTACACACTTCTTATTTGATCAAGATGACATGCAAACCACATGAATATCTTTTAAACGATCTAGAAAAATCCAAAAACCACCTAAGATCCAACAAATAATTCATCCAAACTCACACAATAGAAATACTTCAACCCAAACCATACGGTTAACCTTATACGCATAATGATGCAAGAAACACACATTGTACTACACTAAATCAAGTGAAACCTTGAATTTTGAAAGATACAAAAACTATAATAAAAAATTTTCATCCACACAAATTGAAACCAAAATATAGAGAAACGTAGAGTAGATACATTTCTCCTAGACCACAACAAACAAAACTGAAAAGCTAGTTCACACATTGGTGAACATATCTCACTCGACATAGTGATCCAAAAACCAAAATTCTAAACATAGCAACTACTAACAACCTTGAACAACATATCATATCTGCACATGCATAACATCAACATAAAATATGCACAAAGCACATCCCGAAGCATGTTTTGAACACTTACACAACACTATTTTCTCTATTTATAAAATTTTCTCAAAAGCACTTGGAAGCAAAGTGCCAGAGACACCATCTTAGCACATTACTTCATTCCAACACATCTTTAGACACTACAACACAAAGATAGATCCATGTACTCACAACACTTCCTAAATGTCTCAACTATACATGCACAACCTTCAACATATTGTTTGTCTTTTTCACAATTTTCTTAGTATCCTTGACATCTTCATCTTGAAATAAACTTCAACAACACATAGTTGAAATCAAGGACAACACTAGCTTGTTGACATCAATGACAACACCTTTATACTTGCAACAATCTCCCCATTTTTCATTGATGGAAACACATGTTGTGAAAACCATCAAAGAAAACACAATAGCTTTGAATACACTTTGTCATGATTTTATTTCTTTTCTCTTCCCCTATGTAGATAAAATTTTTCACATGATTCTTTCTCCCCCCTTTGACATAAATGGAAAAGGATAAAGTATTTTGCATTGTTCTTACCCTATAACATGGAACCAATATACTTGTCTTGAATACTTCCCCTTATGAGTAAACCCAACAAATCAGCAACTTTACACAATGACAACATTCCTTACTACAACAATGACACTACCTACTCCCCCTAAGAGGTAGCCACCAACATCAATCTAGAAAATAGATAAATCCATAGATCCATTGGACTAATGCATCTCCATATGCATCTAGTTCAAAGAAGGAGGGGCAATAGCCCCCAACTTCTCTCAAAGATACTCAAAAGTATCCTTGAGAAGGGCCTTAGTAAATATGTAAGTAATATGATCCTTTGTAGGTACATATTCAAGCTTCACTTCATTATCCATAACCTTCTCTCTTAGAAAGTGAAAATTATTGATATATTTTATGTCCTTGAATACATCACTAGATTCTTTGAAATGTTAATTGCACTTGTATTATCATAAAAGATAGATATAAGATCATCATACATTACTCTAATATCCTTCAATGTCTATTTCATCCACAATACATGTGTGTAGCAAGATGTTGTTGCAATATACTCAGCCTCTATAGTGGATAAGGAAATTGAATCTTGTTTCTTATTTAACCATGAAATCAATCTACATCCAAGAAAGAGTGTGCCACCACTTGTACTTTCCTATCATCAACACATCCAACCCAATCTACATTTGTGTAAGAACTTAGTGTGAAATTAGTATCTTTATGATACCATAAGCCATAATTTGGAGTGATTTTTAAATATTTGAATATCCTCTTCATAGTTTCAACATGTCTCTTTAGGATCTTCTTGAACTCTACCCACAAGATAAACTGTATGCATGATATCTGATCTAGTAGCAGTTAGATATAGTAGTCCATCAATCATAGGTTTATACTTTATTTGATCAACCTTAGGTAAATCATCATCCTTGCTCAATTTGCAACTACTCACCATAGGAGTGCATACCAGTTTGGAGTCTTCCATTCAAAACTTCTTCAACATCTCTTTCACATACTTTTACTATGAAATGAAAGTGCCTTTATTTATTTGATTGATTTGTAGCCCAAGGAAGAAATTCATGTCCCCAAACATTGACATCTCAAACTCTTTTTGCATATCTTCTACAAATTTTTTAGACATAGCTTTATTTCCTCCAAATATAATATCATCCACATACACAACCACTATCAATATTTTTTCTTCCTCAAATTTGAAGTAAAGATTACTATTTGCAGTTCCTTTACTGAATCCTTGTTGGATCAAATATCTATCCAATCTTGCACACCAATCTCTGGGAGCTTGATTGAATCTGTACAATTCCTTTTTCAAGTTGCAAGCCATATTTGGTTGATCTAACAACTAAAATCCTTCTAGTTTTTCCATGTAAACGGGTATGTGTAGGATCATGATGGGCCAAAAAGTGGCAATATTATGGGTATTTCTAGGGTGTGGCTGACGACTTTTTTTTACCCAAAATTGATGAAATGAAAAGGGTTTTTAGAGGAGATTATCAGCTTTCCACCAATATAAATTATGCTTTAATTTAACTTTAATAAATTATTATTATTCATTTTCTATTAGAATTATGACTAAATTCCTGATCGATAGGCTAATTGAAAAACATCTATAACTTTCAAAAAATATCACATTTTTTGAATCCAAAACATGTGTCACATTCTATGCTTCACATACTATAGGATTAGAAAAAAAAAAAAAATCATGAAGTTTTGACCAAGGTGGTCGACAGACGAAGTTTTATATTTTCAAAAGTTGTAATAAAAAATTCATAATTAATTATTTACTTGAGAAAATTACAAAAATATGCACTACATCTAGACATGAGTCCTCTTCTACTTATATATAAAAATATTATATTAAAAAATATTATCATTTTATTATGGTTAGGTGGTCAAATAGACACCTACTTATTTTTTCCCTAAAATTTAAGTACTACTGCATTGAAATTTCAAATTTTCACCAAATAGATTTTATTTATTTTTAAATAAACCTAGTAGTTTAGAAACTACATTCAATTTTCTACAGATTCTATTCTTACATATTTTTTAAATAATATAGATAACTTATTCAATTTTTTATGTCAAGTTGCCTAACACTGATTTTTCTAAATTTTGTGCCACTTAAGGGCCTGTTTTTTCCATGATGATCCTATACATACCCAATTTACCTCTTCTTCCAATTCACCATTCATAAAATCAAACTTCACAACCATCTGATAAACTTTAAAGTCCTTGTATGTTGTAAATTCCAAATAAAATTGATTGCTTTCATCTCAGCCATCATATCAAATATTTCCTCAAAGTCTATTCCTTCTACTTGTGAGTAACCCTTACACACAAGACTTTCCTTGTTTCTTAAAACATCTCAATTCTCATTTAGTTTTTTTCTTAATATCCACTTAGTTCCAATTATATTCTCATTTTCTAGTCTAGGAACTAGTTCCCAAGTTTGATTTTTCTCAATCTTCATTAGTTATTCTTCCATTTCCTTCATCCAATGCTCATCTTTGCATGCCTCACTCAATTTTTTAGGTTCAACTTTAGAAATTAAACACAAATTTACCTTAGCTTCAGTAGCTCTACTTATTTTCAATACTCCTTTCCTCTTATCTCCAATGATTTTTTCTTCAGAATGATTCTTTTGCACATACCTAGTGGTCTTTTTCAAAGCTTCTTCCTCTTCATTTAGCACCTTTTTCTTAGATTTTTATTCTTCTTCTTCTTAGAAAGTAGGTTCATCTAATACATATCCATCTACAACAATTGAATTCTACAAATCTTCATCAACCTTAATATTTTCACTTTTAACAATATTTCTTAGTCTTTTGTTGTAACATCTATCAGCTTTTATTTTAGTAGAATGTAGGGCCCCATATGCAATGCATTATTTGTGTGTTTCCCTTGGTTGAGTACATTACTATCAATCAATGAAGTTAAAGAAATAAATTATGCAGATTTGATCTAATAGGAGCCTTGTGGTGAACGTTCATGTAGTATTAAAAACTGATGTATATTGCATGGACCATGTAAATGAATCAACCAATTCTTTTAAGTATGGATTCCTTGGTAGAAATAGTCATTCAATATAATTCCAATGTATAATAGCTTATATTATATGGATTCTTTAGTTTTAGAAATAGTAAAACTCTTATAAGTTAGTTAATGAATCGTGTACTCTTATTTTGTGTATGTTTATGTGCATGTTGTTATTAAAGCACATAAGAGGATGCCATTAATAAGTGTGTTATATGAAATAGAGAAATAATTTATAGATTAGTGTCTTGATGTTGAGATTGGAAAGAAAGATAATCCTTGCATTGTTATTTATTCTTGTGGTATTGGGGGGTATGTGACCCTCCCATCTTAACAATGAAAATTTAACCTTGTCATGACATTGAAATGTTATTGTGGCACACAATCTTGAAACTTATCAAAGTAGTTATTCCCAATATAATTTATATATACTCGTGTGGAGGTTATTATTAAAGTTTGAATTTTTTGTGTTATTGATTAACTAGTTGTGGTGATTGGATCTAATTGGAGATGAAATTAAATTTATGAATATTGTGATGCTATTACTAACCAAGGAATAATAATTAGAATTACCATTAGTATGTCAAAATGCAAATATAATGGTTACAAATTTTATGAAATGTGATTTTTAAATTACTAACATTAAGTGATGATTTGTGCATTGACGTTCGATACTAGGTTACGATCCTTCTAGTAGCACACATCAAGCATTTTTGAGGTATGCAAATTAGTTATTATCAAGTTAATTTTATTATTATGAATATTGCATTTTTATTGTTTATATTATACAGTATTAACAATGGAAAAAGCATGCATGATTAAAATGGTCAATGGAGGACGAGGGGATCACCAAGACCCTAACTACCCCCACTTCAAGTTGTGAAGTTATGTTGTTTATTCATGTAAATATTAGGTCAAGCATGGTATTCTTATACATGTGAACCAAACAACCTTTGTATTAAAGGTTTAATTGTTTTGATTTGGTGAAGAGGTTCAATTGTGGTTCCTTAAATAAGATGTTTAAGTGAATCCCGTGAGTAG
>VDFB02105785.1:562366027-562379798 GCA_007258455.2 Sequoia sempervirens
TTGCATCTATCTCTCTAAAATATTGAAAACAATCCAACATATATATCAGCATCAAGTGTAACATCAATTAGGTCATCTTAATTAGATATAACACCAATAATATAACTTGTAACTAGCTCCAAAAATTATCATCCATCACACACCACAATTCAAAACTCAAAACATCTTAGGATGGGTCATCATGGACCTATAATAGATCCCACATAAGATAAGTATATTTATTCATCCTTCACACAACATCAAACGTGTTAGGTCGGCTCCAAATAAGACCTAAATACAAAAACCTTCATTTTGTATACATATCTTGACATGTGGACCTCAAAACTTGATACCATCTAGAATTTATGCTCATCTGACATGTGGCAACTTATCTTTAGCACTATAAAACCAAAAATTCATTCATGGAGAAGTGTGGAATCTCCCACACAAACACACTATACAAAAATTTATTGTAATATGCTAGGTTGAACTCTATTACTCTTATCTCTCAACTTGTAGATCCAATCAAGATGAAATTTTAGATTTGGATGCATCTAACAACCACAAAAATTAGGTTAAAAGTGTAGATTAAAATATTCTTATGCGGAGTGCCAGTATTGGCATGGTGTGTTGGTTTAAAGGTGGCATTGTTGTTCTTACCACCAAGGTTCAAACCCCATTGGGGTGGTGTTGTTGAATGGTTGTATTCTAGTTCATAGCTCTGGTAAAAAACGTTTACCCCTTGAATAAAAAAATATATATATTCTTATGTGGAGTGGCATGGACCCAAAAACTGATGCACTATAACACTGAGCTGGTAGATTTGACACTTAGTCAAATTTCTATGCAACTAAACTTTTTGGACCAAAACAACTTGCAAAAATGACTTCCATAACACCTCAAAAAATGTTAGGATTAATCAAAATAATACACAACAATGTTGACATCAATGGTCCAACACTATAATACACTATTATGTACAATCCATGTTCATGTTGCCAAACAACATCATCAATGAAAATCTCCTCAAACTTCTAACAATATCCCCCTTTGTCATTGATGGAAACATGCAAAAAATCTCCAAAAATACTCCCCCCCTTTGACATCAAGGGAAAAGAGCTCCTATGTAAAACTATTTTGACTCTTACTGGAACTCCCCTAAGAAATATAAGCATATGTATAGATTGAATAGACTCTCTCTTAGAAAAATACTATAGAAAAAAATAAAAATTTTAAATTGTTCTATACGATCCACATATTTACAAAGAATCTGAACATAAGTGCATAAAAAGATAAAGAAATGTGTAACTAAAGGTGGTTGAGGGCTGCAATTTTTTTGACTGACCTCTTCCTAGGCTTGCCTTCCTTGTTCCCATTCTCTCTTTGCCTCCACAAGTATCCTAATCTACATTTCAAACTCTAATAGAAGTTCTTCTCCTTCTTCTAGTGCAACAAGTAGCAGATTCATCTTCTTTTCCTTGTCAATACTAAGAAGAGCTCAGGAAATAATTGTAACTTTGGGATTCACAAGACCTCTTACCTCTCCAAACTACAAATTTATGTGCTCTTTTTGTTCCGATAGTTGGACAAATTTTTTGTGAAGATCCTCAATGGAATTTCTTGTCACACAAGTCAGGTCAACTGCTGGGTCATATGCACTAAAGGATGCATTGATCTAAGACACAATAGAGTCAATCTCATTTCTTATAATTAGTGTGGCTCTATGCCACTTCATTCCATATTGCAATAATTCCTTAGCCTCAGCCACACATGCTTTTGCATCCTTCAAAAATAATAAAAAATTCTTATGTGCACTAGCATATTTTTCTATGATCTCTAGCATCCTTTTGTCACTTAACCTCTTTTCAAACTCTTTCTCTACCTCTACCTTCAATCAAGATTCATATGTTTTGAAGGAATCAATAAAAAGTTTGATATTATCCATACTTTAAAGAGAGTTGTGTCCACATTTGATCCAAGTATGATCTCATGCAAATCCTTGATTTCTTCATCCATTAATTATTCACTCTTTCTAAGTGAATCAATTATCTCTTTTCTGGTGGATGTATGGAAAAATTCTCCTAGTTGAAGCTTGTGGATAGGAGAAATCTTGTTCAAGTCCACAGTCCCTTGATTCAGTGGTAGTTTCTATATTTTTTAGGACACAACTGGTTGGAAACTAGGTTGTACACTCAATATATTTCATAGATAACCCCTGGAGGAGGTGGAAGATTCACCAAGAGTCTTTGTAACCTCTACATGATCCTCTTCTTTATAATTTGTAGTCTTGAATTCAACTAATTTGTCTTTCTCTATATCTTTAGATGGGCCCTTATCTTTGTTTTCATCTTCCTCTTTATCTTTATCTTTTTCTTCATTGACATTCTCTTCTTCACCATCATCTTTATATGTTCTGACTTCCTCTACAATGTTTTAAATTTTTGTTGGAGGAGTAACTTCAATATTTTGTATCAAAGGAGTGATGGAATTTTCCTTCCCAATGTCTTCTCTGATTATTTCCTCTTCTTCATTATCTTTTTACATATCCTCCACTTTCAGAGGGGTGTTATGTGTTGTAGCTTCTTCATTGACATCATGCTCATGTTGAGCATAATTTGCATGTAATTCTTCTTCTGCATTGAATTTAGGAGCATGAACTTTAGCATTTACTTCTACTTCGGCTACCAGAGTCACTCCTAACTTCAACATAATCTCCTCAACTTTATCATTGATCTCTTTTTGGATTATCTCTATATCACATTTGTCTCTTCCCATAATAATTTTGACTCATTATTTGGTTCTCATCTCCTTACTGTATATGATGACCAATGTGGCCCTATCATCTTTAGAAAGTAGAACACCAACTCTTTCCAAGGATTCAAATCTCTCAACCTTTCATGCTCTTGTATTGTCTATTGTCTCCTTTTTAACAAAGTATTCCATAGCTCATTATTGAAGGAATATCCTTCTTGATATTTTGCAACTCAACTTCAAGTACAACAATGTACTTGACAATTGCCTCAAGAATGGTGGCCTTGTCTAGCTCATCTACATCCCTATACAAAAAGTTGTTTCTAATAACATTTCATTCTATATAATGTTGTTAAATAGTGCATCAAGTTTCATTGTGGAGTGAGGCCTTACTGGATTAGTTGTTTCTTCTTTTTCCTTTTCACCGGAGACTTCTTTTGACTTGTCTCTTTTTCTTTCTTCTTCTTCGGAGCACCTTGCATTGCAGATTCCTTCTTCTTTCCCTTATGTGTATCTTGAAATATCTTTTCTCTTTCTTTTTCTCCTCTTCACTCTCCATATCAACTATATCAACTCTTCTCCTTTTTGCACTAGTTTCACCTTGTGAAGCATCACTCCTTTTCTGGACCAACTATGGTCCTTCTTCTAGTTATTCCTTTTCATTAACAATATTTATTCCAATATCTTTCTCTCTTGTGGCCTTTTGTTTCAATATTATTTTTTCTAGGGAAGCAAGAGGTGTAGTAGTGGTGTTTTTCTTCTTCTTTTCCCTGGTGGGATGCACAATCAGAGGGGATTTCTCCCTTACCGAAGGACTGTTGGTATTTTTCCTCTTCTCTATCTCTCTCTATCATACCATACTTTCTCTTTCGAAATTCCATGTTCTTGTGCATATATGTCAACCATAGCATCAACATTTTTCCTGATTTGTGGTTCCTTTTGTTTCATATGGACTTCCATGTATTTTTCTTTAAAATTCCCATACCTAGGCTTTGTCTCATCCTTCAAAATCTTTAATAAACTATCTGCATAGCCATTAAGATCGACCTCTGTCACCTCATAACCCAACTCATCCAAACTAATCTTGGTTCCACTACCTCCATAATGCATTGATCTATGGAAACCAAGAATGTAATCTCATTTTTGTACTTTTCCACAATGGACCTAGCATTCCTCTCTCTTTCATGCATTCTTCTCTGAAATATTGCAAAGAAAGTAGAAGGGCATCATCATGTGCATTGGTGTCTCCAAGGCTCCTTACGTGATCTACAATTTGATGTGCAACATGCCTTCCACTTACCCAATTAACCTTTCCAATTATAGGAACCTCCTTCAAAAATTAGAAAAGTAAGCACATTACCAAAGTGTCATACTTAAACACAAATTTATTATTTTTTATCTCCTTTATATTCTCCATTAGTTGTTTCCTTTAAGTAACTCACACAAGTAATAATATGCACCATTCTCTACCATATTAGTGCCACATTGATCATTGTGGCAGAAAATTTTTATCTCTATTTGTGAAGTAAATATTGTAACCATTGACCATGGCAACATACCTAACATTAGGTTTCTGATAGGATTTATAGGAAGGGATCTCTGATCAAATGTAGCACTAGTTTTCTCCATTACATCTTTAATTTAAACATATTTCAAGATGGTAACCGGTCTAGTGGAGCATAGACCAGTGACCTCTCTTATCACTTCCTTTGTGATCATGTGTGGCATATCAGTCTAGAAAAATTGATCATGAATTCTACTCAGAGCCATTCTAATCCACTTGATATCATAAAATAAATCAGCGAACCACTACCACGTATCTAGTTTCATCTCAACTAGGATTTTGTATTCTGGCTTTAAGGCGAAGTCTTCATGAGTAATTCATTTTTCTATACATTTGTTAACTTTTTGGAGTAATACTCATCCATATTTCCATGAATGTACTCCCTAATGTCCTTAGCTGGTAAGACCCCATATTGAAGGTGTGAGAAATTGCCTAGAGGGCCATCTTCTATGGCTTTTGTATGGTATCTCTTGAATTTGGGTTGGGGTTTCTCTATAAACTCTATAAATTTTAGTGTTTCCATTCCAATATGAATTCAAATTTCTTGAAGTAAGAATTTTGACAAACTAGGGCATGCAAGATTCACTAAATACCTTTTTTCTTTGTTCACCAAATTAGGGTTTTGATGCACTAAACCTTGAATCACTTTGAATATCTTAAATTTTATTCATGTTTCCCTACTCCTCTTCGAATGTCTTTGGTGAAATGAATTTTCCATAGAAAATTTTCTTATAACCCTTTGATCTACCAAAATTCTATAATAAATGCTTCAACTCATAAAAATAGCAACCTTAAAACTGTATGCATAGTCAGATTTTGAAGCTTCACAATCTTCCTTAATACCATATTTTCTTCCAAAAATTTTACCAATAGATCAAACATGTTGGTATTCATCTCATATCTTTGTGTTACAGCCTCAACACCTCTTTTGTAGTAGGGGACAAAAGGTATTCATTAAAACTCCCCTAAGCCATAGCTCTTGGCTTAGTTTTCAGAGGAAACATCTACATTGGAGATTGGTATAGATTCTCCCTTGTCTTATGTATCTTCCTTGTTTCTCCAAAAAAATTCCATTTCCTTCTTTACTTCAACCAAATTCACCTTTTTGATTGGTTGATTTCTCTTTATCAGATTATCCTACCTTGTATTTTTGCTTATACAAAACTTAGTAATATGTACAAGTCTACTATAATTGTGACAAACAACATTCTTTTGAATAGTAAATTCCTCCCATTCATTCTATATCTACGTTAATTAGCTTTGTGTCCAAATCCATAGCATGTATAACAATTTAACCATTGAAACCTCGAATCATTGTACCATTGTTATATGCACTCATCATTTGACTTATGTATTCATTTTCTCTATGTCTAAATATTTTGCATGTAAAATATTAACTAGTAAAGTATGGAACATTCTGATTCATGCTACTTCTACATTCCACTGCTTTGTGTCCAAATTTGTTGCAAGAATAACAAAAACCATTGAAATATGGGCATCTTTGAGCATTTGGTTGTTTGACCAAAGCTCTTCTAGCTTCATTTCTTTGATTCTAGATATTTCCATTATTCTTCTCGTATTTTTTGAATAAAAAAGACAACTGAGAGGGGGGGTGAATTAGTTCTAGCGAATTAAAACATCAAAACCCTAAACAGTAATCAGATCCAAAAGCATTCATTAAACCCTTATTTTGTTAAAGTGATTAATCATGAAATGCAGATAACACAAATTAAAATAATGACACCATACACAAGAGAACAACAAATTTATGTGGAAAACTCAATGATGGAAAAACCATGGTGAGGATTAGCTCACAAGATAATTAATTTCAAAATAGCTACAAGGGATCACTGCTAGAATATGACACACTATTCAAAAGGGCTCACAACTACAGCTCACTACCACAAAAAGAAACAAAGAAGATAGAAGAGATAGGTTACATAGAGAACAACTTCTCAATTCAAAAATGAATCCACCACAAATGCTCCAATAGTTTTGTAGCCTTGTTTGAAAGATTTCAGACACCTTCAACTCACTACTTTCAAAAGTCCAATAATTTGAAGTTCGCATTTCTCTACTCAAATTTGCATCTATACTTCTATAATTCACATCATATTCGTCACTCACATGTATCTTACAAAAAAACCACTCTTATTTATATCATCCTCAACTTTGAAAACCTTCTCTAAGGTCGGAAACTATCCATTACATTTCAAATTTCAAATTAAGTTAATACCCAAACTTTCCCGTGGTGGATAGGAATGAAGGTGACCCATATAAATCCTTAGTTAGGACAAAAATTAATCCTAACACTCCTCAATACACTTCCATAAGCTTCACATGTAGTGTTAACACTAGGTCGGTCAATACATGTGCTAAACACCCTAAACTATTAAGTACACACTTCTTATTTGATCAAGATGACATGCAAACCACATGAATATCTTTTAAACGATCTAGAAAAATCCAAAAACCACCTAAGATCCAACAAATAATTCATCCAAACTCACACAATAGAAATACTTCAACCCAAACCATGCGGTTAACCTCATACGCATAATGATGCAAGAAACACACATTGTACTACACTAAATCAAGTGAAACCTTGAATTTTGAAAGATACAAAAACTATAATAAAATTTGTTCATCCACACAAATTGAAACCAAAATATAGAGAAACGTAGAGTAGATACATTTCTCCTAGACCACAACAAACAAAATTGAAAAGCTAGTTCACACATTGGTGAACATATCTCACTCGACATAGTGATCCAAAAACCAAAATTCTAAACATAGCAACTAATGACAACCTTGAACAACATATCAGATCTGCACATGCATAACATCAACATAAAATATGCACAAAGCACATCCCGAAGCATGTTTTGAACACTTACACAACACTATTTTCTCTATTTATAAAATTTTCTCAAAAGAACTTGGAAGCAAAGTGCCAAAGACACCATCTTAGCACATTACTTCATTCTAACACATATTTAGACACTACAACACAAAGATAGATCCATGTACTCACAACACTTCCTAAATGTCTCAACTATACATGCACAACCTTCAACATATTGTTTGTCTTTTTCACAATTTTCTCAGTATCCTTGACATCTTCATCTTGAAATAAACTTCAACAACACATAGTTGAAATCAAGGACAACACTAGCTTGTTGACATCAATGACAACACCTTTATACTTGCAACAATCTCCCCATTTTTCATTGATGGAAACACATGTTGTGAAAACCATCAAAGAAAACACAATAGCTTTGAATACACTTTGTCATGATTTTATTTCTTTTCTCTTCCCCTATGTAGATAAAAATTTTCACATGATTCTTTCTCCCCCCTTTGACATAAATGGAAAAGGATAAAGTATTTTGCATTGTTCTTCCCCTATAACATGGAACCAATATACTTGTCTTGAATACTTCCCCTTATGAGTAAACCCAACAAATCAGCAACTTTACACAATGACAACATTCCTTACTACAACAATGACACTACCTACTCCCCCTAAGAGGTAGCCACCAACATCAATCTAGAAAATAGATAAATCCATAGATCCATTGGACTAATGCATCTCCATATGCATCTAGTTCAAAGAAGGAGGGGCAATAGCCCCCAACTTCTCTCAAAGATACTCAAAAGTATCCTTGGGAAGGGCCTTAGTAAATATGTAAGTAATATGATCCTTTGTAGGTACATATTCAAGCTTCACTTCATTATCCATAACCTTCTCTCTTAGAAAGTGAAAATTATTGATATATTTTATGTCCTTGAATACATCACTAGATTCTTTGAAATGTTAATTGCACTTGTATTATCATAAAAAATAGATATAAGATCATCATACATTACTATAATATCCTTCAATGTCTATTTCATCCACAATACATGTGTGTAGCAAGATGTTGTTGCAATATACTCAGCCTCTATAGTGGATAAGGAAATTGAATCTTGTTTCTTATTTAACCATGAAATCAATCTACATCCAAGAAAGAGTGTGCCACCGCTTTTACTTTCCTATCATCAACACATCCAACCCAATCTACATTTGTGTAAGCACTTAGTGTGAAATTAGTATCTTTATGATACCATAAGCCATAATTTGGAGTGATTTTTAAATATTTGAATATCCTCTTCATAGTTTCAACATGTCTCTTTAGGATCTTCTTGAACTCTACCCACAAGATAAACTGTATGCATGATATATGATCTAGTAGCAATTAGATATAGTAGTCCATCAATCATAGGTTTATACTTTATTTGATCAACCTTAGGTAAATCATCATCCTTGCTCAATTTGCAACTATTCACCATAGGAGTGCATACCAGTTTGGAGTCTTCCATTCAAAACTTCTTCAACATCTCTTTCACATACTTTTACTATGAAATGAAAGTGCCTTTATTTATTTGATTGATTTGTAGCCCAAGGAAAAAATTCATGTCCCCAAACATTGACATCTCAAACTCTTTTTGCATATCTTCTACAAATTTCTTAGACATAGCTTTATTTCCTCCAAATATAATATCATCCACATACACAACCACTATCAATATTTTTTCTTCCTCAAATTTGAAGTAAAGATTACTATTTGCAGTTCCTTTACTGAATCCTTGTTGGATCAAATATCTATCCAATCTTGCACACCAATCTTTGGGAGCTTGATTGAATCTATACAATTCCTTTTTCAAGTTGCAAGCCATATTTGGTTGATCTAACAACTAAAATCCTTCTAGTTTTTCCATGTAAATGGGTATGTGTAGGATCATGATGGGCCAAAAAGTGGCAATATTATGGGTATTTCTAGGGTATGTGGCTGACGACTTTTTTTTACCCAAAATTGATGAAATGAAAAGGGTTTTTAGAGGAGATTATCAGCTTTCCACCAATATAAATTATGCTTTAATTTAACTTTAATAAATTATTATTATTCATTTTCAATTAGAATTATGACTAAAGTCCTGATCGATAGGCTAATTGAAAAACATCTATAACTTTCAAACAATATCACATTTTTTGAATCCAAAACATGTGTCACATTCTATGCTTCACATACTATAGGATTAGAAAAAAAAATCATGAAGTTTTGACCAAGTTAAGGTGGTCAGACAGACGAGTTTTTATATTTTTCAAAAGTTGTAATAAAAAATTCATAATTAATTATTTACTTGGAGAAAAATTACAAAAAAATATGCATGACATCCAGACATGAGTCCTCTACTTATATATAAAATATTATTAAAAATATTATCATTTTATTATGGTTAGGGTGGTCAAATAGACACCTACTTATTTTTTCCCTAAAATTTAAGTACTACTGCACTGAAATTTCAAATTTTCACCAAATAGATTTTATTTATTTTTAAATAAACCTAGTAGTTTAGAAACTACATTCAATTTTCTACAGATTCTATTCTTACATATTTTTTAAATAATATAGATAACTTATTCAATTTTTTACGTCAAGTTGCCTAACACTGATTTTTCTAAATTTTGTGCCACTTAAGGGCCTGTTTTTTCCATGATGATCCTGTACATACCCAATTTACCTCTTCTTCCAATTCACCATTCATAAAATCAAACTTCACAACTATCTGATAAACTTTAAAGTCCTTGTATGTTGTAAATTCCAAATAAAATTGATTGCTTTCATCTCAGCCATCATATCAAATATTTCCTCAAAGTCTATTCCTTCTACTTGTGAGTAACCCTTACACACAAGACTTTCCTTGTTTCTTAAAACATCTCCATTCTCATTTAGTTTTTTTCTTAATATCCACTTAGTTCCAATTATATTCTCATTTTCTAGTCTAGGAACTAGTTCCCAAGTTTGATTTTTCTCAATCTTCATTAGTTCTTCTTCCATTTCCTTCATCCAATGCTCATCTTTGCATGCCTCACTCAATTTTTTAGGTTCAACTTTAGAAATTAAACACAAATTTACCTTAGCTTCAGTAGCTCTACTTATTTTCAATACTCCTTTCCTCTTATCTCCAATGATTTTTTCTTCAGAATGATTCTTTTGCACATACCTAGGGGTCTTTTTCAAAGCTTCTTCCTCTTCATTTAGCACCTTTTTCTTATATTTTTCTTCTTCTTCTTCTTTGAAAGTAGGTTCATCTAATACATATCCATCTACAACAATTGAATTCTACAAATCTTCATCAACCTTAACATTTTCACTTTTAACAATATTTCTTAGTCTTTTGTTGTAACATTTATCAGCTTTTATTTTAGTAGAATGTAGGGCCCCATATGTAATGCATTATTTTTGTGTTTCCCTTGGTTGAGTACATTACTATCAATCAATGAAGTTAAAGAAATAAATTATGCAGATTTGATCTAATAGGAGCCTTTTGGTGAACGTTCATGTAGTATTAAAAATTGATGTATATTGCATGGACCATGTAAATGAATCAACCAATTCTTTTAAGTATGGATTCCTTGGTAGAAATAGTCATTCAATAGAATTCCAATGTATAATAGCTTATATTATATGGATTCTTTAGTTTTAGAAATAGTAAAACTCTTTTAAGTTAGTTAATGAATCGTGTACTCTTATTTTGTGTATGTTTATGTGCATGTTGTTATTAAAGCACATAAGAGGATGCCATTAATAAGTGTGTTATATGAAATAGAGAAATAATTTATAGATTAGTGTCTTGATGTTGAGATTGGAAAGAAAGATAATCCTTGCATTGTTATTTATTCTTGTGGTATTGGGGGGTATGTGACCCTCCCATCTTAACAATGAAAATTTAACCTTGTCATGACATTGAAATGTTATTGTGGCACACAATCTTGAAACTTATCAAAGTAGTTATTCCCAATATAATTTATATATACTCATGTGGAGGTTATTATTAAAGTTTGAATTTTTTGTGTTATTGATTAACTAGTTGTGGTGATTGGATCCAATTGGAGATGAAATTAAATTTATGAATATTGTGATGCTATTACTAACCAAGGAATAATAATTAGAATTACCATTAGTATGTCAAAATGCAAATATAATGGTTACAAATTTTATGGAATGTGATTTTTTAAATTACTAACATTAAGTGATGATTTGTGCATTGACGTTCGATACTAGGTTACGATCCTTCTAGTAGCACACATCAAGCATTTTTGAGGTATGAAAATTAGTTATTATCAAGTTAATTTTATTATTATGAATATTGCATTTTTATTGTTTATATTATAGAGTATTAACAATGGAAAAAGCATGCATGATTAAAATGGTCAATGGAGGACGAGGGGATCACCAAGACCCTAACTACCCCCACTTCAAGTTGTGAAGTTATGTTGTTTATTCATGTAAATATTAGGTCAAGCATGGTCTTCTTATACATGTGAACCAAACAACCTTTGTATTAAAGGTTTAATTGTTTTGATTTGGTGAAGAGGTTCAATTGTGGTTCCTTAAATAAGATGTTTAAGTGAATCCCGTGAGTAGTTTTGTAAGCCATTTTTAGGAGGTCTAAAATGAGAAAAATGGTCAAAATGGTCATTTTTGAGTCTCCACCTCATATGCCTAGGGTTAGGACACTTGGAGAGGAGGTAAAAGGGGAAGTTTGGAGTTTGTTGGAAGCACTTTTTGTTGGGGGAGAAAGCTGGAGAAAAAAAAGAGAAGAGAAGAAGAAGAAAATTGTAAAAGGAAGTTCATGGTTGCTATGCAAGTGAGAGGTAGGTTTTTATCTTCTATTTTTGTGCCTTCCTATCCTTTGTTCAATTTCCACTTTATGTATGATATTGTGAGTTTTTGCGTTGCATCATAGATTTTTTTGGCAATTAAGACCTCCTTGTAATGAGATGAATTATCCCTATGTGTTGGCTAATCTTCCATGAGATGAAACCCAATAATGTCTTTTATGTAGTTGTGTGTGTGAATCTTGTTGCACTCAATTAATTAGTCTATCATGACCATGGAAACCTTCATGGTTCCTTGGTGATTTCTCTTGGCTCAGGGGAATGGTGATATCCTACAAGGTTCTATGATCCATTGAGGATGGGTGGTGAGTTTTACCCCCATTGACTATTGCTTGCAGGATTATAAGATGATGTTGTAATTTTACCTCTATTGTGATGTTTTATCCTCTACTGTTGGAGAAAATAGCCATCTCTTCTACTACAGATTTTACTCATTGGCCAAGAAGATTCCAGCATGTCATCCTTCTAGTTCCCTCAAGAAAATAAATCTATGTGTATGAGGTAAAAATCAATAATAGAGTGTATTCTTCCTCTTGGGTTGTCGATTATACCAAAACATGATTGTATCTAGAGCCCTTTATTTTATGTGTTTGGACTTGATTATGTGTTTCATCAATTTTATGCAATGAAAAGGGGTGAGGAAACTTCAAACAATATCCTAGGATAAACATGTATCATAGTGAACCAACATTTAGAGTTTGTGTTTGTAAAAGTTATTTGAAAGAGAAAAAAACCATGGCAGCAAGGGAATCCTTCACTAGAGAAAAGTTGTATAAAATATAAATCATTGTGTTGCATCTTGCTAATGATTTAAGAACTCTCTTAAACTCTGAAACTATTGTGAATGTGGTGGTATGTAAAATCCATGCTCCATATGTTGCTGGTGAAATTTCTAGTTCATAGAAGAAGGAAAAGTATATAAATATAGGAACAACTTTTTCCTTAATTTGTTCAATATTTCAATCATACACATTCCATAACTTCATGCGATGGAATAAAAAAACTCTCAATGCATAGCACTCCCATAAATGCAACCTACTAATCTAGATACTATGAGATGGAAGAATTAACTTGGTTTAAATGCAATACCTTTAGGTTATATTTTTGCCATTTCTTCAAATGATAAAACAAATAAAAAATATGTATATATAGTGAAATTTGGGTTGAAGTTGGGTGGTGGCTAACTTGGGAGTGATAGGCCTACTAAGTATGGAGTTACAATAGGTAAGGAGTCATTCATGTAGGAAACATAGAAGCCAAGTAAAAATAATCAAAAATAAAATATATATATAAACCCAAGGAGTATATTTAAACCCTCACCTAGCCTCTCCATGTTTCCTCTATTTACCATGAGGGTAGACAGAATAGACCTGTGCCCATACCCTGGATGGGGTGTTCTAGCTCATGGCACCCTAGAACATCCTCAAAATCCTCCCCTAGCAAGTTGTGCCTATGTAGGTGAATATGGCGAAAATGGTAACTGAATAAATTTAAAACCTAAATGGGTAAGTTCATGGATATGTGACACAATTTTGGTGCCAAATTGCAAAAAAAACTCATAAAAGCCATATTGCACTTGCCAAATTTGGAGAGCGCCAAATTTGGAGCTCTCCAAATGGCTTTACCATTTGGAAAGTGCCAAATTTGGTGCTCTCCAAATGGCTTTACCATTTGGTGAGTGCCAAATTTGGCCCTCACCAAATGGATTAAATTTTGCAATGAATTTTTGTGAACTCTTTCTTCTTCTCTTT
>VDFB02105785.1:562379898-562439531 GCA_007258455.2 Sequoia sempervirens
AGAGAGAGAGAGGGAGGGGAGATAGAGAAATGTCTAGAGAGGGAAGGAGGGAGGGAGGGAGGGAGAAAGATATTAGAGAGGGAAGGACAGAGAGATGGAGATGTAGAGACAGTTCTTGATCTCAAGGGAGAGAGTGTCTGATAAAGGGATGGAGATAGTGTGTGAGAGAGAAAGGTCTAGAGAATAAGAGATGAAAATGAGTGAAATAGAGAGAGAAAGATGAAATTTGACCTCCTAATTATTGAAATTTGACATGTTGATTATTGAAATTTGACTAAGTCTATTTTTTTTAAAATCTTCCAGAAACTAGAATTTGCAGTATAACTCTTAGAGATCTAAAACCATTCTCAAACATCCTAAAACTATGTACATGAAATATAACTTAAAGTATAAGAAAGTAAATGTCCATATGTAAATTTCAACTTATTCTTAAATGTTTATTTCATGTATATAGTTGCCCTAGCAAAGAAAGAGAAAATGAAGAGTTTAGGAAAATGCATTCCAAAAGTCATGAATGACATTTGGTGAGCACCATATTTGGCTAGCGCCATAGCCATTGCTACTAACCAAATGAAGTAATCCATTTGGCAAGTGCCAAATTTGGTGCTCGCCAAATGGGTTGCATTGGGAAATTTACCAACCCAATGGGTTGGATTTTGCATTGGGAATTCGACCCAATGGTTTGGACAACCATTTCATGTAAAAGAAATGGTTTTTTGAAAGGGTAACAAAATTTCACACATTTTTGGTTGTGCTCACCGTCACGTTTACATGTGTTTCAATGCAAGTTTATAAAAAATCATGATGGTGTTAACCTCTCTTAGCTATCTAAATACATAATTCTTTTTCCGTTTTGATTCAATTAATGTTCTTATCCAAACTTCACTTGTAAATGCCTCCATTTTTTGTCAAAAACCAACATGTGTTAGTTTTAGGATAGCCTTTTACTCATTTATTAAAACGTGAAACAAATTACATTTTTTAAAACTAGACTCCATTCTACACATGATGAAAAAAATCAATTTTTGATTAGTTTTCAAAAACATTAGGGGGGAGCATGCTCAAATTTCATCTTTTCAAGATGTATCCACTTTGAAAATTCATAAAATATTATATATTCATTAAAAAAATTATCTCACTGAATGAGGATAAACTACATGGTATTAGCTAATTTCTCACTATTTAGTTATTTGAAATTCTAAAAAAAGGTTACTCAAAAATGGGGGGCTCAGATGCTATGCTATTTTTTTGATAAAAATAAGACCTGTTTTGCGCCCCCCCCTTTTTGAGACCCTTAATCTTCATTAATTTCAAAAAGAATGAGTAGCTTAGAAAGTAGACTTGGAGAACTTCAACTCTTTTTCTTGCAGTATCTTGAAATTTTGAGCATAACTATCTTCATTTTCTTGTGCAAATCAGATTTTGTTCATTTCAGGAAAAAAAAAAAAAAAAGTGGCATCTTAGGAGCCAAAATTGTGTCACAAATCCATGCACTTACCCAAATGTGCTCATTATTAGAACCTTGGCATATAAATGTTTAGGCTTTAGCTCGCCAAACTAGATAAGTGAAAGGTCAATACCAATGAGGAAGAGTTAGGAGGATCGATACCAATAAAGGCTGAGAAAGCATAAAAAAAAGAGAGTTTAGGGAAAAGAAAAAAGATGAGTGGTTGAGACTCATTTAATCATCTTACATTGATACATATGCTAGAGATCCATCGATACGCTTTTACAGGTCACCATGAGAGAAAGCAAGTTCGGGCAATGAAAAAATAAGTTTAGAAGCAAAGCGTGTTCTATCATTACTTTAGAAAAGAAAATATAGTCATTACAAAACAACTTAAATATTGAAATTATGGATATAAATCAAATACCTTCACTTGGATAATCTGTTACACTTCTTCATGGGGGCTAGTTCTATAACAATTTACATCCAAGTGAAGGAATCCAAGAATTTGAACAGATGCATATTTTACTTTTATTCAAATATTTTTTTATAAATAAACATTTATTGATCTTAAAATTTAAAATTGATAATATATCATTCTAAATTATATTTTTCTTTTATTGAAATTATTTTATAAATAAATATTTATTATTCTTTAAAAAAAGAAATAAATATTAAAAAAATTAAAAGTAATAATATATCATTCGTAAGTATAAAATGAGTGATAAAAACATATTCTCAATGTTTAAGTAGGATGAAGTTTGAAAAATAAAAATAAAAAGAGAGAATCTTAAATAGGATCTTGATTCAAACATATGTGGGATAACATGAAGTTTTATATCAATTATGATTAATACAATAATAAGAAAATTTAAAATATATTATGATGTTATATTTATATCCCGGTCATTGTATACACACACACACACATGAAGTTCAATAATACGAATATACATATGTGATGTTTAGAAGGTGTATGGATTACTTAAATCTATTTCATGTAATAAATTGAGATGTGGGTTAATAATTTTCAATTGATTGGATAACATTTAATTACTTGTTTTCTAATGAGGACTAAAGTTATTAAACTATATACATATACATATTATTTTTCTCTCCTTTTCATTGTTGTCTTACCTTAACGATAGAGGTGAAGTAAAAGCCAAGTATACTCAATAATCATTCTGGGTTAAGGAGGTGAGAATCATTATGATGATATCCACTTGGATAGAGATATGCTTATCTGATAGGGTTTAACCTATTATGAGAATTTAACCAATTCTTTGATCCATAATGCAACTTAAAATTGGAATGTAGCCACACTTACTGTATAAAAGGGAAGGTTAACCTATTAAAAGAGAATAAAATAAGGATAGATTAAATAAATAAAAATTGGGGTGCCACATGTCAATTGTATATGATATAGAATTAAAGAAAAATAGTATCTCACACTACATAATAGTGATGGTATTATATTCTCTTTTAGTTATTCATTTTTAGTGTACCCGGACTATAAAATACTTAGGTTGATATTATCACATAATCATTTTAGAACAACTCTCTACATGATGAGTATACAAGATGCAAAGTAAGAATTCATTGGTCTATTTAGTAGTCTTACCTCGGGTTAATAATGTTAAAATTTTAATGATTAATTAATTCATAGTTAGATGGATTAACGAAAGTACTAAGCCTTAGGATTATAATACTTGATAACATGTCCACCAACTTAATGGAAAACCTTATGCTATCAATTTATAACAAAAGTGTATCATCTCACTTATGATTGAATCTAGAGAAGGATTAATAATTATACCAGGGCACAAATAAGCTAAATATGCTAACATAGAAAACAAGTTTTAGTGTAGTACAATAGTGAATTGTTGCCAAAATAGATAGACATCCTTTATTTATTAGAGACTCTTCCAAACACCATATGACACCTATGTCAAACTACGTGTTGGTTCATCCTATATGGTATTATGGAGAAATTGTATCAAATATAATCCAAACTCTTGGGAGAATATCTCTTGTATTACCCTATGTGGTTATTGAACTAACATAACTATTTGGATAGTGTGGATCATACATGTTATGAGATGTTTAATGATTAACCTATATTAGTGAAGTGACAAGCTTCAAGACGTACATAAATATTTTTGTCTTCTCTTCATGTGAGTGGTAGTGATAATTAGAGATGTAATAAATCATACTTTAGCAGTGTGTCTTAGTTCGTGCTTGGCTATCATGATATCTCTAATTGCATAGAGTGTTTGCGTGTGTGATGTTGCCAACTTTTTCATAAAAAAAATTGTTAGTTGTGTCTTGTCTTAGCACAAAGAACTTTTGGGCATGACATAGAATATCCAAGGAAGATACCTTCATCAGACCTTGCATCAAACCTTCTTATGTTTTCTTCATCTCTTTTGATATAAAAGTTTCTTTGAAATACTCTAAAGTACTTGACAATAGGAATCCTTGCATACCATAACTCATAAGGAGTCTTTTTTTGTTAGCTTTTTCTCAAACTCTATTAAGTATGTAAATAGAAATATGAATTGCTTCTCTCTAGTAGACTTCCAATATATTTTCTTCTTTCATCATAGTCCTAGTAGCTTCTTGAATAGTACAGTTTTTCATTTCAACCACTCCATTCTACTAAGGAGTTCTAGGGGCATACAAGTGCCTCTTTATTCCATGAACTTAACAAAACATGTTAAACTCATTGGAGGTGAATTCTCCAACTCTATCAGACCTAAAAAAATTATTTCCAAATCCATTTCATTCTCAACCATAGCTTTAAATGCTTTGAATCTATGTAGTACGCCAATTTTTTCTCTAAGAAAAGTAACCCATGTCATTCTAGAGTAATCATCAATCAAAATCATGAAATATATGTCACCTTGAAGGCTTCTTACCCTTGTCGGATCAAAAATATTTTTATGTATTAATTCTAATAGTCTAGAAGAAAATTGTTCATTTCCTTTGAAACTAATCCTTATTTACTTTCCAAATTGGCAATTCTTGAAAAAAGAAATGATAGGCTTTGTGATTCATGGTAGGTCTCTCACTACATGAACTAAACTTATTCTAAAAAAATTATCAAAATTCATGTGACACATCCTCTGATTCCATAACCATATATCATTAATTTGAGACATAAAGCAATGACCATCAACATCCTTGAGCTAATAGATATTTCCATCTTACTAGCAACAATCATAGTTTTGGACCCATTTTTGATCTCACATCTTTCATCCTTAAACACAAAATTATATCCTTTTCTACACATTTGTCCAAAACTCAAAAGAATATGTCTTAAGCCTTTAACATAGTAAATGTATCTTTAGTATTATGCTTTTCATCAAAACTAATTAAACCTATTCCAAAAATCTTAGCTCTTGAATAATCTCCAAATTTAACTAAACCCCCATCATACTTTTCAATTTTAAAAAACTTAGTTTTGTCTCCAATCATGTGATTAGAGTAGCCACTGTCAACAACCCAGTAATTCTTATCATGTTTAAAATAAAAATCATAAACCAAAGTACCTTCTACATTATCCTTCCTCTCTGCAATAATTTCCTTCACACAACTTTTAGAGTTAGTAGAAGTAGATTCATCTTTTAAATCTAAGAATAAGCATTCATTTTCATCAACATCTCCATAATCAGATTCATCATCAAAAATACTAGGATCTTCTCTAACATAGTAACTTATTTTAATCATCTTTCGTTTATTCTCCTTACTCTTATTTTTCACAGCTCTGACATCTTGAAGCATAATGACCTATATTTCCACAGTTAAAACATTTGAAAGGTAATTTTCTTCTATACTTATTTGTGCTCTTTTTTATTCTTCTTACAAATTTATCTTCCACATCAGCAAGATCTTCTCCATCTAAACCTTCAATATTTTTATATTTTCTAGTATTGAAATCAAACTCGATACTTTTTTACCATTTCTCAAGCTAGGTTTTCTCATTTAAAATCAAGTTAGTGTACCAATCAAATAATCTTTAGAATAAGTAATAAAGTTTTCAACTTCCTCAATAGCAGATACCTTTTCATTGTAAGAATTGGGAAGAGATATGAGAACTTTCTTTACCACTCTAGGTTCTTTGAATTATGCACCAAGACCTCTCATAGCACTTAACAACTGATCAACTCTCTACATGTAGACTATAATTGTTTCATCTTCAAAAATTTGCAGGGTCTTAAATTGTGCCTTTATATTCTACAACTTTTCTTGTTTAACCTTGTCATCTCCTTCATAAATTCTCTCAAGCTTATCCCAAACTTCTTTCGTAGTCTTAAGATTCATAACTTTAACCAATTTAGAATTTGAAAGACTATTCACAAGAATAAATATTGCCTTAGCATTTACCTCACATGCCTTAATCTCATCACTTGTGCTTGGACCATTCAAAGGCGTAGTATATTAATTCTTTATTTCCTTTTAATCTCAAAGCCATGAGATTTCAAATATTCTTCCATCTTTGTTTTCCAAAATGCATAATTTGTGCCATCAAATCTAGGGAAATCCAACTTGTTCGCCATCCTAGATCTACCTCAAGTGGTTAAGCTCTTCTCCAAGGAACTTTTCTCTAATACCAATTTTTGAATGAACAAGACAACTGAGAGGGGGGTGAATCAGTTGTAGAAAATTAAAACATCAAAACTCTCAACAGTAATCATATCCACTATAAGCATTCAATAAACCCTTATTCCATTAAAGTGATTAATCATGAAATCTAGATAATAAAAAATAAAATAACAACACCATACACAAGAGAATGCCATATTTACATGGAAAAACCAATGAGAGAAAAACCACGGTGAGGATTAGCTCATAATATAAGTAATTGCAAAACTGATACAAGGGCTCACTGCGAGAATAGGACACACTGTCCAAAAAGGTTCACAACCAAGGCTCACTGCCACAAAAAGAAACAAAGAAGATAGAAGAGAAATGTTACATAGAGAACAACTTCTCAGTGCAAAAATGAATCCACCAAAAATGCTCCAACACTTTCACGGCCTTGTTTGAAATATTTCAGACACCTTCAGCTCACTACTTTTAGAAGTCCAATACTTTGAAGTTTGCAATACTCTACTCAAATTCACATCTATAATTCTACAATTCACATCATATTCATCAATCGCATATATCTTGCCTCTCTATTGCATCTTACAACAATACCACTCTTATTTATATCATCCTCAACCTTGAAAACCTTATCCAAGGTCAACAACTATCCATTACATTTAAAATTTCAAATTAGGTCAACACCAAAGCATTCCCGTGGTGGATTGAAATGAAGGTGACCCATATAAATCCTTAGTTAGGGCCAAAATTAATCCTAACACACCTCAATACACTTCCATAAGCTTCACATGTAGTGTTAACAAGAAGTCAACCAATACCTATGCTAAACACCATAAACTATTAAGTACACTCTTCCCATTTAATCAAGATGACATGCAAACCACACAAATATATTTTACATGATCTAAAACAATCCATGAACCACCTAAGATCCAAAAAATAATTCATCCAAACTCACGTCATAGAAATACTTCAACCTAGAACATCTGATTAACCTCATACACATATTGTCACATGAAACACACACTGTACTAAACTAAATCAAATGAAACCTTGAATTCTAAAAGATACAAACATTATAAGAAACTTACCAAATCCACACAACCTAAAACCAAAATGCGAAGAAGTGTAGACTAGATACATTTCTCCCAGACCACAATAGACACCATAGAAAACCTAGTTCACACATTTCAGTGAGCACATCTCACTCTGCACAACGATCCATAAAACCTAGTTCTAAACATAGCAACTAATGGAAACCTTGAACAACATATCAGTTCCACATAGGCATAGCGTCAACATAAAATAAACATGGATCACATCTCATAGCATGTTCTAAACACTTGCACAACATTGTTTTCTCTATTTATCAAATTTTCTCAAAATCACTTGGAATCCAAGTACTAGGGATACCATGTTAGCACATTACTTTATTCCAACACATCTCCAAACACTGAAACACAAAGATAGCTCCATGTACTCACAACACTTCCTCAATATCTCAACTATACATGCACAACCTACAACATACTATTTTCCTCTTTTTCACAATTTTCTCAATATCATTGACATGTTCATCATGTGAAATAAACTTCAACAACACATAGTTGACATCAATGAAAACACCATCCTATTGACATCAATCACAACACCTTCATATTTTCAATAGTCTCCAATCTTATTTGGTTCATTAATCTTCTTTTCTGCATTAGGTGTCTGATCTGCTTTTGAGATTTCACATTTTTCAAATCCTAAACCATCTTTATTTTTGGATACTTTCTAACCTACAATAAACTCATCAAGAATTGTAGAAATTTTCTTGAATTTATCTTCATGACTTCTTGTTTTATCTAGATTTGATCTCAAATTTACCACCTCACCTCTTGTTCAAGCCTCATGCATTCATCAGATTTTCATTTCACCACTGCATTTGGAAATTCCTCAACTCTTTTCTTTTCTTTTCTTCAACTTGCACTTTTTGTTTGGTGATGTTTTCATTTTCTTGTTTCAACTATTCACTAACTTCCTTATGCCTTTCTCTGAACTTCTTGATTTTCTCTCTCAATTTTCTGATGCATTCATTTTCTTCTTAATGTTTTCCTTTATATCTCTATTTTCAACTTCAATTTTTTCAAGATCTTCAAGAGAAACTTGAATTCTCCATATTTTTCAAGCATGCAATCTTCTTCTATAAATCCAACTATTGGAATCTCTTCTAGAGGAATAAGAAACCTTCTATGAGCTATGTGTTCAATCTCTAAGACCTTCCCAAAGTGGTTAAGCTCCTTCCCATGAACCAAGCTCTAATACAAATTTTTGAACACCCAAAATACTGAGAGGGGGGTGAATTGATCAATATTCTATTAAACCATTCAAACATTAAAAATCCAATTACTAATGCATATTCAATTGCAGTAAGGAAATAAATCATGAAACATCCACAATATCACATAACACATAAACATTAAGATTTTTATGTGGAAAAACAAAAATGGTAAAAACTACGGTGAGGGTTAGCTCACAATACATTATAATTGAGTCTATTGTATATTACAAAATTACTCATTGTAGGTGTACTTTCTTTGGACACAAAGAAAAAGATAGAATAAAGAATGTATTTTATAGCCTATTTTGAATTGTTACAATTGGATCTAAAATATGCAAGAATACAATTCCAATGAAGCACAATAACAGTAATCATAGTTATTCTTATTCAACACTCTACAATGCTCTTCATTCGAAAAACTGAGATCTTTCACAACACAATTTGCATTGCACTGCTCAAATTTGCATCACACAATGCATGTCATATCTATCTCTCTAAAATATTATAAACAATCCAACATATATATCAACATCAAGTGTGTTGGGAAAATGTGTCTTAACCTTGTAATTATATATGGTTTATTGTTGATAGGATGTATGTTAGTATGTAGTGACTGATCATGCAAATATTGTACACTTGTAACAAGACATGGGGTTTAGGGCATTGCCCTGAAAAAAATCATTAACACGTCAAGGTTTTTCTCACTCACACATCAAGGTTTTTTCCTGTTGGCATGTCAAGGCTTTTCCATTAACACGTCAAATGAAAAATGGCCTTGTAAGACCCTAATTCTAGAAGGTTCCAAAAGGATTTTTATAAGTGGCTGGGATGTATGTAGATGGGGGTGTATTCTGAGAGTTTGATAGCGATTGTGTTGTCTCTTGATCTCTGGTGGTGATACTCCTATGAGAAGCTTGCTTTGCAAGTATATTGTAATCTTTTGATTTATGAATAATATATTGGACAACTTTTGGAGTGTGTGTTTTTTTTCCTAAAAGTGTTTTCCCCACATAAATTGTTGTGTCTTTTTATGCATGATATTTGTGTTTATTTATGTTTAAGTTTTTGTAACTGTTAAAGATCTGTAAAGTTTTGCATTTTTCTCCTTTCAAGATTAGTGTAGGAAGTTGTTCTTCCACCTTAGCTTCCTTACAAGTGGTATCAAAGCTTGATCACATTTGGTTTCAGTTGTGCGTTGTTGGTTTTTTGAACTAATCCAGATTTGAGTGGGAGCTTGTGTAGAAGATACTTTGTGATCTTGTTGCAGGAATTTTCAAATGGCAAGTTCATTAGGAAGAGTAGAGGTGGAGAAATTTTCTACAAATAATTTTGAGATGTGGAAGCTAAAGATGGAGGATCTATTGATAGATCAAGATGTATGTGATGTTGTTGATGAGAATGTTTCAAGGCCTATAGATCCTACTCAAGCTGCTCAATATGATGTTATGGACCATAAAGCCAAGGGTCTAATCAGATTGTACTTGGTAGACTCTGTTTTAATTAATTTCCATGAAGAGACCTCTACAAAGAAACTATGGAAGAAGCTTAGTGAGATGCATCAGGCCAAATCTTTAGTGAACAATATTTTCTTGAGGAAGAAGTTGTATTCCTTGAGAATGGAAGAGGGTGGATGAATCAAAAACCACCTAGAATCATTCAATATGTCAGTGGCTCAATTGGAAATAGTTGGTTTCAAAATGGATGAGGAGGAGAAATGTCAGATCTTGCTTTTTTCTTTATCTGATTTATGGGATTATTTTGTTATGGCTATTGGGAATACTTCTATTATATTGAAGACTGAAGATGTGGTGAGTTCTTCTCTTTGTAAAGAGATGAGGAGGAAGGTATCCATCACTACCAAGGAGGCCCTAATTTTTTGTGGAAGACCTAAGGAAAAAGGAAAGAAGAATGAGAAGCATGAAAAATCCAAGTCCAAGGGGAGATCTAAATCTCTTGGAAAGTCCAAAGTTATTTGTTGGAATTGCAATAAGCTTGGACATGTTTGTAAGGAATGTAAAGAAGAAAAGAAGAAAAAATAAGAAATTTGATTCTGGTTCCAATTCTTAGAAGGAAGATGGTGATGCATCCATTGCAGCTTTGACAACTTGTGTAGGTAATCATGCATGGTTAATTGACTCAGACGCATCTTTTCATATGACCTTTAATAGATATTGGTTTTGTGAATATGAAGAATTTGATAGAGGTATGGTGTACTTGGGTGATGATTCTCATTTAGACATTGTTGTTCATGGTAAATTTAAAATCAAGTTTCCTAATGGTAGAATAAAAAAGATTAATGGTGTGTTGCATATCCCTGGATTAGCATGGAATTTGTTATCTATGAGAAAACTAATAGATGCAGGTGTGGAGGTGGTATTTTCTGATGTTAGATATGGGACATTATATAACCTTGATGCATGCACTATTGAGTGCAATAGTATTTCTGTGAAAATAAAGCCTATAGAAGAAGTGAGGGTTTCACCTTCAGCAGATGTTCATGGATTTTGGGTGCCTAAGGGTGCTCTTTCTTCTAATACAAAGTTACCTACATAGAAAACTATGTTATGGTACCAGAGACATGGACACATTGGAGAAAAGGGTCTAAGGACCTTGAAAAATAAAAACCTTGTTGAAGGTTTTTCTGATTGTAATCTTGAATTCAATTTCTATGAGCATTGCATTAATATCAAAAACAAAATCGGGTTTAGTTTTACTTGAGTTCTTATAATTATTGTGGTGTATTAGATCTTATTCATTCTAATGTATTTGGTCCTATAGATGCTCCTTCAATTGGTAAATTTACATATTATGTTTCATTTATTGATGATTATAATAGAAGGACATGGGTATACTTTGTAAAGAGTAAATCTGAAGTTTTTAGTCCATTTAAAGAATTTAAATCAATGGTTAAGTTGTAGATTGGTAATAAAATAAAATGTTTGAGGACTAATAATGGTAGTGATTTTTTCTCTAATAATTTTGATAGATTCTATAAATATTGAGGTATTCATAGATAGAAGACAACTCCCTATTCGGGTATGTGCAAGATCATGATGGGGCAAAAAGTGGCAATATGATGGGTATGTGTAGGGTATGTGGCTGATGACTTTTTTTTAACCCAAAATTATTGAAATGAAAATAGTTTTTAAAGGAGACTCTCAACTTTCCACCAATATAAATTATGCTTTACTTTGAATTTAATAAATAATTATTATTCATTTTCTATTTGAATTACGAATAAAGTCATGATTGATAGGTTGATTGAAAAACATCTATAGCTTTCAAACGGTATCACATTTTTTTAATACAAAACATGTGTCACATTCTATGCTTTGCATACTATAGAATTAAAAAAAGAAAAATTGAATTTCATGAAGTTTTGACTAAGTTAAGGTGGTCATACATATGAGTTTTTATATTTTTTAAGAGTTGTAATAAAAAAATCATAATTAATTATTTATTTGGGAAGAAATTACAAAAAAATATGCATCACATCGGGACATGAGTCCTCTAATTATATCTAAAATCTTAAAAAATATATATATAATTTTATTGTGGTTAGGGTGGTCATACAAACACCTACTTATTTTTTCCTTGAAATTTAAGTACTACATTGAAATTTCAAATTATCACCAAATAGATTTTTTTTTTTTAAAAATAAACCTTGTAGTTTAGAAACTACATATATTTGAAATAATATAGATAACTTATTCAAATTTTTACGTCAAGTTTCCTAACTCTGATTTTTCTAGTTTTTTTGCCACTTAAGGGCCTATTTTTTCCATGATGATCCTGCACATACCCATTTTCCAAAACAGAATGGAGTTGAAAAAAGAATGAATAGGACACTAGTGGAGAGGGCTAGGAGTATGTTGAATGGTGCTAGCCTAGAACAAATTTTTTTGGTTGAACTTGTTGCCACTGCTTGTTACCACATTAACAGTTCTCCTACATCAACTCTTGTTGATAAGATGCCTATAGAGGCATTGTCAGTTCACACAAGCCTTCATTAAGACATCTTAGAGTTTTTTATTGTGAGGCATATGCACATGTGCCAAAGGAGAAGCAAACAAAGTTGGAGAAAAATGATGTGAAATGTATCCTCATTAGATACAGTTATGGTGTGAAAAGATACAAGCTTTGGGATCTTGTTGCACAGAAGGTAATACATAGTAGAAGTGTTATTTTTAGAGAAACTAAGCCTTCTTATGTTACATTGCAACTAGAACAAAGTAAATAGGAAGATGTGATTCAATTTCCTTTTGCACCTAAGAAAGTTGAATCAAGGCCCAAGGATAGATAAGAAGTTGAGGAGAGCTCATCTAGCTCTAGATCTTCAAAAGAGGAGGAATAACCTCTAAATTAGCTTGTTCATAGGTCTACAAGGCATAGAAAACCACCTGAAAGGTATTGACCTGATGATTGGAGATGTATTTTTGCTTTGAATACTAACATGGATGAACCTAGATCTATAGAAGAGGCACTAGGTATGAATGATGCAAAATCTAGGAAGATTGTTATGAATGAAGAAATGACATCTTTGAAAAGAATGATACATGGGATCTTGTACCATTGCCTGAAAGATGAAAAAAATTTCATTGTAAATGGGTATTTAAGAAAAATATTGGTTTAGATGGAGGTATTGAGAAGTACAAAGCAAGGTTGGTTGTGAAGAGTTACTCTCAAGTTGAGGGTGTTGATTATGGTGAGATATTTTCTCCTTTTGCAAAAATGACATCCATTAGATTTTTTCTTTCTATTGTTGCTGCTTATGATTTAGAGGTTGAGAAAATGGATATAAAAAACTACTTTCTTTCATGGTGATTTGGAGGAGGATATTTATATGACACGACCAGAGCACTATGTGGTGAAAGGTAAAAGTAAGTTGGTTTGAAAATTGAAGAAATCTTTGTATGGCTTAAAACAGATTCCTAGGATGTGGTACCAAAAATTTGATACATATGTGTTCACTTTGAGATTTGAGCATTCTAAATCATATCATTACGTTTATTATAAAATTGATGGCGATCATTTCCTGTTTATTGCATTATATGTTGATGATATGTTATTTATTGGTAGAGGGAAAGGTATGATTTCAGAACTAAAATCTCAACTTGCTTCTAAATTTGAAATGAAAGATCTTGGTGTAGATAAACACATTCTTGGGATGGAAATTAAAAGAGATAGAGTGAACAAAAATCTATGGCTTGGCCAAAGAAAGTATGTCAACTCAGTTTTATAGAGGTTCGATACGCAGAATTATAGACCATTGTGTGTTCATATTTCAGTTGGATCAATCTATTTTAGATTGTCCAAAATCTCCATCAGAGATGGAAGACATGAGCAGAGTGCCTTACTAGAGTGTGGTTGGAAGTTTGATGTATGCTATGGTTTGTACTAGACCATACATTGCTCAAGCAATGGGAGTTCTTTCTAGATATATGTCTAATCCTGGTAGAGTTTATTGGGATGTAATTAAATGATTCTTTAGATATTTGAGGGGTACCTTAGATTATTCCTTATGTTATCATAGTAATATTACTCAAGATGATATTTCCCTAGATATTCATGGTTATGTGGATTCAAACTAGGAAGGTGATGATGATGGTAGAAAATCCACTAGTGCTTATGTTTTTATTTTATTTGGTGGTGCAATTAGTTGGATGAGTAGGCAACAGGTTGTGGTTGCTTTTCCCACTATTGAAGTAGAGTATATGGTAGCTACTCATGCTTGTAAGGAATCCATTTTTCTTAAGAGACTATGTTCATATATTAGAATAAAACAAGGTGCAGTGAAAATCTATTGCAATAGTCAAAGTGTGATATGTCTAGCCAAGAACCCGACATTTCATGTCGGGACAAAGCACATTGATGTACAATACCATTTTCTTAGAGATATGGTTGAAGATGGTAGGGTGAAGTTGGTTTAGAGACTTTGATGAATGTTGTTGATTGTTTAACTAAGCCTGTGAGCATAGAGAAGTTTAGATGGTGTTCAGAGACTATGTGGGCCTTTTGGCCCCTAGCAATTAAAGAGAGAATGGTTACACCCTCATGTTTCTCTTACAAGGTGTTCGAAAGGTGGGAGATTTGTTGGGAAAATGTGTCTCAACCTTGCAATTATATACAATTTATTTTTGATAGCATGTTGGCATGTGGCGAACGATCATACAAATACTATACACTCATAACAAGAAATGGTTTTCTTGCTGACACGTCAAGGTTTTCTCGCTGACATGTCAAGTTTTTTTCCCACTAACATGTCAAGGTTTTTTCCTGCTGACACGTGAAGGCTTTTTTGTTAACACGTCAAATGAAAAATGACCTTGTAAGAGCCTAATTCTAGAAGGTTCCAAAAAGCTTGTTATAAGTGGTTGGGACATATGTAGATAGGGGTGTATTCTAAGAGTCTGATAGCGGTCATGTTATCTCTTGATCTCTTGTGGTGATACTCATGTGAGAAGCTTGCTCTACAAGTATATTGTAATCTTTTGATTTCTGAATAATATATTGGGTGGCTTTTGGAGTGTGGGGTTTTTCTTCAGAAAGGGTTTTCCCCATGTAAATCATTATGTTGTGGTATGCGTGATATTTGTGTTTATTTTTGTTTAAGTTTTTGTAACTGTTAAAGATCTATAATTTTTTGCATTTTTCAACTCTCAAAATTAGTGTAGGAAGTTTTTCTACTACCTTAGCTTCCTTAGAAAGTGTAGCATCAATTAAGTTGGCCTAATTTAGATGTAATACCAAGAATATAACTTGTCTACTACAAAAATTTTCATCCATCACATGCCATGATTTAAATCTCAAAACATCTTAAGATAGGTCATCATGGACCTATAAAAGATCCCACATAAGATAAAAAATACTTATTCATCCTTTTTACAACATCAAACATGTTAGGTTGGCTCAAAATAAGACCTAAATACAAAAAACTTCATCTATGTATCCATATCTCGACATGTGGACCTCAAAACTTGATACCATCTGAAATTCATGCTCAAATGACATCTTGCAACTTATTTTTAGCACCAAAAAACCAAAAACTCATTTGCGGAGAAGTGCAAAGTCTCCCACACAAACACACTATACAGAAAATGACTGTAACATGCTATGCAAAACTTTGTTACTCTTATCTCTTAACCTGTAGGTCCAATCAAGATGAAATATTGGATTTGGATGCATCTAACAACCATAAAATTAGGTTAGAAAGACAAGAAAAATATCCTTATGTGGAGTGGAGAGGACCCAAAAACAAACGTACTATAATACTAAGCTGGTAGATTTGACACTTAGTCAAATTTCTATGTAATTGAACTTTTTAGGCCAAACCAACTTGCACAAGGGTATGTGCAAGATCATGATGGGCCAAAAAGTGGAAATATGATGGGTATGTGTAGGGTATGTTGCTGACAACTTTTTTTTACCCAAAATTGATGAAACGAAAAGGGTTTTTAAAGGAGATTCTTGAATTACGACTAAAGTCCTAGTTGATAGGTTGATTGAAAAACATCTATAGTTTTCAAACAGTATCACATTTTTTGAATCTGAAACATATGTCACATTTTATGCTTTGTATACTATAGGATTAAAAAAATATATATTGAATTTCATGAAGCTTTGACCAAGTTAAGGTGATCAGACATGTTTTTATATTCTTTAAAAGTTGTAATAAAAAATTCATAATTAATTATTTACTTGGAAAAAAATTACAAAAAAATATGCATCACATCGGGACATGAGTCCTCTACTTTTATCTAAAATCTTATAAAATAATATTATCATTTTATTGTGGTTAGGGTGGTCAGATAGACACCTACTTCTTATTTTTTCCCTGAAATTTAAGTACTACTGCATTGAAATTTCAAATTTTCACCAAATAGACTTTATTTTTTTAAAAATAAACCTAGTACTTTTAGAAACTACATTCAATTTTCTACAGATTCTATTCTTACATATTTTTTAAATAATATAGATAACTTATTCAAAATTTTATGTCAAGTTGCCTAACTCTAATTTTTCTAAATTTTTCGCCACTTAAGGGCCTGTTTTTTCCATGATGATCCTAAACATACCCATAAATGACTTCCATAACACCTAAAAAAATGTTAGGATTAATCAAAATGATCTACAACAATTTTGAAATTAATGAAAACACTTTAACACATCATTATGTACAAGCCATGCTCATGCTCATGTTGTCAAGCAACATCATCAATGGAAATCTCCTCAAACTTTTAATAGCCACAACCAACCCAACCCAGTCAGCCTTATAAAGATTTTCTCTTTTTATCATATTGAATGTTCAAAGCTAGTCATATTTCCCAATTATCCCTTTCCAATTATATTTCATTTAAGGCACCTTAGTCTCTAGTGGCTATGATTTTTGTTCCTCCTACTCCATGGGTAGCAAACAAAATTTAGGTTGAACCAAGTATCCTTGCTCAACCATTTTGCATCTATGTCATAGTTCACCCTGTAACATCCTATCTAGCACCATGATACAACTACATATTAAGTCCTTCAAGGATTACTTTTATGCCACCTAAAGAGAAAAAGTCCTTTGTACAAAATTATCCCTCTCCTATTATTTCCCAACCTTCTGTAGTTCCTTCAATTCTCCCTACAAAGGGAGAAAAGGAACCAATGTTGGAAAAAACATAAAATCCCCCTATATAGGCTAACGCTTATGCTTGATGAAATAAAACTTTAAAGGAATTCTAGAGAAGACATTGTGATATGGCTCATCAACATGCTAAATGAAATAAACCTTCACCTAATCACCTCCCATCGACACAAACAAATTTCAAAAAAAATCATTTGACCCATCCATCTTATCCATCTCTCGACTCCACCCTAACTTTTTTTTCAAATCATGAAATCAAAATTTATCTTTCCCAACCAAGAAAAAGAATAAAATATCACCATCCTTCTCATTTTTTAGTCCAAAAGATACTCACATGGTTGATAGTGCTTTCAATCATGCTAGTAATAATAGTGTAACACCCATTATGAAATATTCTAACACCTATTTGGATGTCAAAAATAATGAAAAAAAGTATAAAATTGAATTATCTCTTATGTTTTCAAAATCAATAAATTTGGTTGGGGGTAACTGTGATGATCCTCATTAAATAAGTGATCCACCACATGTTGAACTTGGTACCTCTCCTTGTACTACACTTGTTAAGAAGAAGATGCATGATTTATGGATTTCTATTGTTCTCCTTGTTTCAGTCTTAAGCTATGGATCTAGTTATGAGGACTTATTTGGAGAGGTACATGAAATGGTTTGTGCCTTTCGGAATATTCCCTTTGTTGTGGGAATGATTGGTTTGTTTGATCTTCCTTCAATTTGAGAGGTTTACATCTATTGTTTCTATGTTTTTATTTGTTTTAAATATTATATGTTAATATCTTTTCAGTTTGGGAATGGTGAAGGAGATCTTAAATTACACATCTTGGTACATGTTAGTGTGGAACAAGGATATTGTTTGATTTGTAGGTTCTCTCTTTGGTCATGGTATTCAAATTTTTGTATGTTTGGTTTCACATGGTTGAGTGTGAAGAACTTGGGACAGCTATGGATACCAATGGTGAGAGAGGTATTGCAGCATATTTTTTTATGGGATTTGAATATCATTGTATATTTCCTTCACACTATGTAATAGAGGAATTAGCCATATCATCTATGTGAAGTACTATAGATATACTTGGTATTCCTTGATCTATTTTCAGATTTGATATTACTCATGTAGTGTGAGTTTTTGGATATGTCTAGTTATCCTCTTTGATATCTTAGTTTTCTAGTTATTGATGTGATGATGAGTTTCCATGTTTCATTGGGTTTGGATCTACGAGTTATGCAAGTTGTGGATTAGCTACCCACTTTCTTATAGTGGGATAACTTGTATGTGGACTATCTATACCCATGAGATTTTTTTTTGTTTATGTAGACTTGACAATAGTTGGCATTATATGTGGTCATTTGTGCATTTGTATGTTGTATTAAGATAGGAGGATGGATATATAGAGACTTTATTGTAGATTTTGGTCTGGTATGTTGATGGCATGAATTTTTATCTATGTTTGGTATACCTTAGTTTGATGTATGAATAGCTTGGATGAGTTGCAATTTGTTGTGGTTGCTATTCTAGGTAGTATAAGGAAACTTCTTAGAGCCTTTGTTATCATTTGAATTTGATGTTTGTGTTCATGTAAATATTGGTGCAATATTTTATGACAGTTGATATGTTTCACCTTGGAATGCTCTTTTTTCTTCAATAGGTGGCATGTTGGAGGATGGGAATGAGTTATTTTTTCTCGATGGTGGTTATCATAGTTTCTTTAGTAGGTATCTTGTTAGACCATGAGAGAATGGTAAAGATTTTGATGGTACACTAAGGGATTTTTTCTTTGTTTATGATTCCTATGGGTGTATTTACAATGTTGATGTCAAGTGGGAGAATGTTAGGATTAGGTGCCATCCACCTTGTAAATTCTATGTCATATCATGTCATGATTCCAACATCCTTGGAAACTGTCCCTAGGGACATAGGGAGTATTAGAAAATTATTTTGTAATATTAATTCTCACCATTTTTGTAATATAATCATAAGGGGTTATGGGTCCACTAGCAGTAGTAAAGGTGGGTTATGGACATAAATATTGTAGTGTAGGAAAACTATCCCTTTTTCACACTTAATTTGGGAATAACTAATAATAAAATGAACTAAACTATGCCTTAATTTAGTGTCGTAATATGTATTTCACATATTCACGTTAAGTTTAGGGATTTTTAATTAAAATGGACTTAATTGTAACTTATTTGTGATGTTGTAAGGTGTACCTTTACACTTTCACACTTATCTAGGGCTTTATTAATTAATTGAGGTTAATTTTCCTTAATTGGCTCCTTTAATTCAAATCCAAGCCTAATTAATTATAATTTTTGAAGGGTAAAACTCGACAATCATTAATGCCATAACATAACACTTAACATTGGAGAATGTGTCTTAGGTCACTAACCTAGGACCCATTCGCCTCCTCACTTAGACCTAGGACCTAAATTTCAAATATGCTTAAATTGGTCGTATTTCAACAATTTCAAATGTATATTCGCATGTCGCTTGTGTTATTTGAATTTCGGGAATTGATGTTAACATGTGTATAAATAAGAGGTCATTTCACTATGTTTCACCTAGCAAGTTTTATCTAAGCATCCTAAGATTTCACAAGAGAAATTCAAAAGCATTTTCAGGGCATTCAAGGGTAGATTATTGAAGAATTATTTTAGAATTCAAGATCTTACTATCATGTCAAAGTCTTCTTACACCATGCATGTTATTTGAGCTAATATGTTGATGTAGTTTTCAAGATCCATTAAAGCATTCAAAGGAATTGTTTCAAATCAAGTTTCATGATCAAGATCCACATCCATTGAATCCATCTCATGCAAGTTGTAGATCTACATTCCAAGGCTCAAACAAGGGTTTGGTGAGTTGTGACATTTCATTTGTTCATTCATCATTCCTTCATGCTATTTCATTTCATTACAAGGTTTAATTACCAAAATAGGGTTTGACCAAGGAAAACCCCTATTCACCAACAAAACAACATTTTCCTCTCTTGATGTGCATTTGTAGATTCTATGTGGAAGATATCTTGAAGCAAAATTACAAAATTATCAAAGTTTCATTATTGTCACCATTCTTGCAATTTCATAGAAATTGACCTACAAAATTTATTTCTAGCTTTCTAATTGTGAGATTCGATATTCTAGGAGTGCAGAGACAGAAGAATAGAACCTAGAAACCATTTTTGTAGAGCCCTAACCAGGACCCATTCACCATATGGTAAATGAGTCCTTAGTTTTCTTTGAAAAGGAACTTTTGGTCACTAGTACACATCACTTTCCCTTTCTTAGACCTACAATTTAACTTTTTGTTCCGTCATAATTGACCTTAATCTATTAGATGCACTTTATAGATTGCATTTTGGAGTTTTTTTTCTATTTTTAATCTTTCTCCCAAAAGTGTTGTTTAATCAAGACGCTCACCCTTGAAAAAAAAAAAGGAAATTGCAAGATTCCTCAAAGAATTCACTCACATAAGGGTTGAAAGTGGATTTTAACTTGAGGGATCTCAAATGTTTCCTAAATAAAATAGAAGAATAGGAAGGTTCATTCACCCCATTTTTCCCTTTCAATTTATAGTAATTTTGGTGAAACATTCCAAATTTAGTATAAAAGCCTATGTATTTGAAGCCCTATCCCATTTTTCTATGTTTCATTTTGGTGAACCTAAGTATTTGAACATTCTAATTTTTGATTTGGAGTGCATTCAAACCCTAGATCTAGTATTTCCATTAATTCATTATATTTAGGGTTTCTAAATTTGGCATAAATTTGCATTGCATTTTAGGTGTAAACTTGCATTTTGCACTCATTTTAAATCTAAAAATTCAAAAAAACTTGCATAATGTTAGACTAATTTTTCATAGTACCTGAATATTAGTGTATGTTCAATCATTCAAATTCCAAAAATGAGTCAAAATTGTATTTCAAAAGTGTCGTATCGTTCATCATTTGTCATTAATTTTAATTGAATTAGGTCATTAAATTCTAGAAAATTTCATTATAGAAATACCATTCTGAGACCTGGAATAGATAACACATCTAATCACTTAGAAATTTCATTTTTCAATTTTAAAAATCCTTGTACTGGGACGCATTCGCCCCTAGGAGAATAAGTCCTTGGAAGCCCACAAAAACATCTTTTCTGAGCTTTTTTGTGGTTTTTTGCACTTCCTAGAGCTGCTAGTAGCCTACTGTATCATTTTGGAAAGTTTCAGGAATTTCTATTTTGTACATCTAGATGTAAACATCCATTTAGTGTAGCCATTTTGAATCATTCAAAAAAAAACTTTTTCAGTATTGAAAATCATTAGATCTGTAGGACATTTGTTTACATTTTTGAAGCATTGAATAAGTTTGATAGCTTACTTTTCATGTTACCATGTTTCCTTTTAAGAGATGTGGTTTTACCCTAGTTAAGAATGGAATGTATAAGTACAAGATCCCCTCTTATGAGTACAATTTTGAGCCAAGACATGAGGTCATTAAGAAAAGTGTTAGTTTTCCTTCCACTATCTTTCCTAGTTATGAGAACATCTTAGAGCAAGAGAATCAAACCATTGACAAAATCCTTAATATCACCTTTCCTATCCCTCACTCAAACCTCATTATCTCTCCCATTTGTGAGGATGACATGATACAAGAATATACAATCATAGATAATCATGAAAACCATAATTGTTTTTCTCCCAATACCTCTCCTATTGGTGACAAAGGTATCTTGGTGAAAGAAGATACAATCATTGAGAATCATGAAATGCTTGTTTTTCCCTCTCCTTCTCCCACTTGGGAAGATATTATGACACAAGAAAATGAGATCATTGACACATTTCTTAACATTACTTTACCTAGTCTCCATTCATCTCTCAACATCTCTCCTACTTGTGAGAATGATTTAGTGAAAGAGGACACAATTGTGGACAATCATGAAAATCACATTTGTGAAGAGAATATCTTGGTGTTAAGAGATCCAATGATTGAGATTTGTGATAATCCTATTTGCTTCTCTACTCCTACCTCTCCTACATGGGAATACATTATAGGAAATGAGGATGTAAGTGTAGATATCCATGACAATCACATTTGTTATTCTCCTAATATCTCTCCCATTTGTGAAGAGAATTTGGTGTTAGAAATACAATTATTGAGAGTCATGAGTGATGATAGCAGATAGGAATCATAATTTTAGGATTTCATGAATTGTTAGCAAGATAGTTTGAAATTTTCAGTTGAACTTGGATACTCTTTTTTACAGTTTTTATATAGTTTTTATGTTATTGTTAAGTTTGGACTTCTTTGATAAGGTTAAAGATTCATAATCAATCCATATGCCAGTGAGTTTTTGTTCCTAAATGTTTTCTATTTGATGCAAATCAATATGGAAAATTGGATTCAAGATTATCTCATTGAATTATCCATGAATGAAATTACTGTTATGTCTATTTGATCTATGCTTTGAGCAATGAGTGAGTAATCTGTTTTAAATTTTGAAGTAAAGTTTTTTAGTGAATGGTTGTGATCATTGAATTAGCACTATGAATGTATGTAGTGGTGTATATTATTCTATGGATTGCATCATGTTGTGGTTCTGGATGGATAAAGAAACACTCATTGTTAAAGTACATGTCTAGATATTAAGAAGTTTTATTCATATTTTACTGTTCTAAAGCCCTGATCCATCTTTTTTATATTTATTTAAACCTCCCCCCAATGTAGGTTAATTGATCTAATGCAATTTTGTTCCTTATTACTAACAAAGACCCCTTGAACATTATAGTTACATTGACCATTGACCAATATCAGCACAGTTGAGAACCAACTACTAGGACCTTGGGAGTTAGATTACTTTATGCTATCTTTCTTTTTCAGGACAAATAGAATAGAGATATTCTATTTAATGTTGGTTTTTTGTTTTGAACATTGAAAATGAGGATCTTGTTTCTCCCTTTCCTAATGCTCCTACCATTTGGAATGATCTATTTGAATGAATGGACTCAATCATTGGTAAACAAGAACATCATAGTTGTTCTTCTCCTGATGCCCCCCCTACTTGTGATGGAGTTACCTCGCAAAATCCAACCATAGAAAGTGATAAAAATCTTGTTTGATCCTCTCCTAAAATCCCTCCTACTAGGGAAGATATCATGGTGCAAGAGAATGATAGAATTGATGCATGTATTTTAAACAATATTAATATGGCTCCCTTAGATGAAGATGATGAAGTGACATTAGAATCCTCTTCACTGAGAGATCATGAACATAAGTACAAGTCTTTTAAGGTTATGCACATTAGATATCCCTTGAAGCAATGTTCTAAGCCACTTCTTACCCTTTTCCCACCCTTACATGAGCCTCAAGTTCAAAATAAACTAGTGCTTATCCTAGAACCACCTAAAATGAAACTTTATAGTGACTATGTTTCGTAGTAACCAAGTTACAATACCATTGCTCATACATATAATACAAGGAAAAATAGGTAACCATAAACCACTCCCACTTCATTACCTCAACCTATCTTTCCTAGTGCTCCTCATTTTCCCTTACAAAGTGGAAAAGAGTATGATCTTGTTGAAAAATTAAGATCACTCCTCTTAAGATATCATTATGGGATCTTATTCAAGCCTCGCCTAGGTATCATAGTATACCTCAAAATTCATTGCAACAAGTTGTGGTTCCCTCTAGTACAAATCCAAGTGATGTGGCAACCCTAGTTTAAGGAATGAATGCAGTTAATCTATATATTGTTTTTCACTGAAGTGAGTTACCATCCTTGGAAGTTTAAAAATAGTATGACGCTTTCATGATCATAGCCATTATTAATAGGAAATGAATAAAGAGAACACTTGTTGAAAATTGCTCCACCTTGTTGGTATATGGATCCTAATCAGATTTGGAGGTTAAATTTTCCCCACTTTTATTGGTGTAGTTTCCCTCCTAATTATTTAATGGGGATTAGGGACAACGTCCCTAAGATGGGGTCAAGGGGCAGCACCCCTTGCGGGGTTGAGGGGCGATGCCCCTTGCAGGGTCTAGGGGCATCGCCCCTAGCACACTCCCTGTCGCGATATAGGGCAGGGTTGAGGGGCAACACCCCCGCGGGGGTTCGAGGGCAGTACCCCCGAAACCTCTCACAATTTTTATTATTTTATAAAGGCGTTGGGTGTTTTTTCTCTATTGGACAACATAAAAAAAATTAAAAATTAACCGACATAAGTCTTGATAAAAGACTAAGGATTAGGGTTTTTGTTGACATTATATTGTAGCATTTTGCAACAGTATTGAGTTGTAAGGATTACTCATTGTAATTAGTTAAATTTACTGGATAGTAATATTGGACTCTCTATTGGTAGACATAGCCCAAGTTTGGGTGAACCATGTTAAATATTGTCTCTTTTTGTTATTATTTCTATGTTTTGTATTCCTCTGTTTAATCTTTATTTGCATTTAATTGATTATTTATGCATGCAATTCCTAACACACCCTTAATGTGTGTACTATAAATTTTTTAAATAAGATTTTCCAGTACACAAAAGTCAAATAAAATCAGACTCTTTATCTATCCATGGATTTGATAATGTAGGAAAATAACCACTTGGCATGATCACATTACTTATTATAGTCAGAAATACCACATTGAAAAATACTATCCATGTTATGCCTCATGATCTTTCATATAATATTCTTTTAGGTAGGTCATGGATTCATGAAATGAATGGGGTTCCTTCTACTCTTCATCATATAATGAAGTATGTCTATAACAACAAGGTTTATACAATCAAAGTTCACCCTAAACCAAATAGTTTTCACATTGAGAAAGACAAGGAGAATTCCTTGAAAACATTGACACAAACTACACAAGTGGAACCCATGCAAGAAGAAAAAAAAAAAGATAACTGCACCAAACCCTTCACAATGTTATCAGTGGATGATTTGGGATCATTGGATTTTACACCTACATCCATGGGTGAATACAAGATCACAACAAAAGAGTCTAAAAAGAGAAGAGAAAAAGCAGTAATGTCAACACAAAATTCAACAAAACCTTTGAAAGCATCCACTTCAACCACTTTATAAGAATAAAAAAATTACACAACAAACTTTAATGAAGTTGATTATGAATAACCACTAAATCCAAAAGAAATTAAAAAGGTTTATTGAAGAGGTTATGGACTTTTGGAACAACTTGGTTATAGTGGAAAAGGATGTGGTGCTAGAGAACAAGGTATATGTATCCCTATAGAGCCTAACACACAAGAAACAACTAATGGTCTTGGTTATTTTCCTTTGAATGAAATAAAATCATCAAAAAATCCTTCACTCAATGTCAACACTCTTGCAAAACATTCTTCCAAGATAACTTTAACTTTGGTGTATCCTAAACTGATAGATACTACATGTGGGAATATCTCATTAGATATACATCAAGTTGATACTTTGATGTAGACAACCTTCTATAGGTTGACTCGCATGTGCCTTACTAGTATTTTTCTTTTTCCTTTTTTGCATGTTTTTTGTGTGATTGCATGTGCATAATGTGATCCCTTGTGCTATTTTGTTTGATGTATATATCTCTCTTCATGTGCATTCCTCTATATGTACCTACATTCTTCTCTATGTCGTAAACATTTATATTTTCATTTGTCTCATGTTTTCTTTTTAGGGATGACGCAAGGCGTCAAGACATTTAGGTCTCTTCTATGTTGACCTGAAATCTTTTCTTTGATTTCACTCTCTACATTTCATTCTTGTTCTAAAAGTATTCGGGGAATGATGGCATTTCTGAGCTCTATAACAACATTGTAGCAAAGATATACTAACCCCGAATCAATGGATCCTTTTGTGTTTAGTAATTTCAAATTGGGGGAAACCCCTTTTTATGATGCAACTTCACTTGGAAACATATGACTTGGCTTAGGGATTTCTAAGTAAGCTCTCATGTCCTCTTCATTGTTAGCATAGACTATTGGCTACTTTAAAGTTCGTTCTCATAGAAATGGTGTTAGAAATTCCTTTAAAGTGGAGGCATACATAAGTGTCCCCATGTTCTTTGTGTGATTTTCTTACTTCTTGTGATGCGTCCTTTTCTTGGTGGTTTCATTGGGTTTGATGTCCTTAGAGAGCATGATATTTCTTATCATATGGCTTTCCTCTTAATGGTGATGCTATGTGTTGTGTTCCCTATGTCGTGAATCTCTTATCCTGGACTTGCCCTCTCTTGGAGAAATAAGGCACAATGATCCCTAAGAAGAAGACCTTGAACATGAACTAAGGGTATGTGTAGGATCATGATGGGCCAAAAAGTGGTAATATGATGGGTATTTGTAGGGTATGTGGCTGACGACTTTTTTACCCAAAATTGATAAAATGAAAAGGGTTTTTAAAGGAGATTCTTAGCTTTTCACTAATATAAATTATACTTTACTTTGAATTTAATAAATAATTATTATTCATTTTCTATTTAAATTATGACTAAAGTCATGATTGATAGGTTGATTGGAAAACATCTATAGCTTTCAAACGTATCACATTTTTGGAATCCAAAACATGCATCACATTCTATGCTTCACATACTATAGGATTAAAAAAGAAAAAAAATAAATTTCATGAATTTTTGACCAAGTTAAGGTGGTCTTTATGAGTTTTAAGCAAGATCCCTTTAAGAAATCCCTATATATAGAATGCTCATAGTGTACTTAGCATAACACTACTCATTAGGTCCTATGAAGCTCAAAACCATAGGGTGTGCGTGTAACCCTATCGGAGTTATCAGAAAGATAGTTTCAATATGGTAAGTATAGTGAAAGCTAAGACATAGGAATGACTTTCTCACTAAGCCACATTTCTGGGAGCTCACCTAGTGGATGGCCTAAGGTTCCATTAGCCTATGTGAGTGTATGTGTCATTTTCATAGTGGACATCGAGTTCTATTGTGAACTTGTAGGACAAATAGCCTAGACGTGTTCCACATCACATTGGATAGTCGAAGGTTGAACCACCCCTTCCCTAGACAAACAACCATGTTCCACATCACATTGGGAAATTTGAAGCTTGATCAACCTCCCTTTTCTTCTCACAGGCTTTGATGTTGTATTATTTATTATCTTTTTCATTCTTGCATACTGAACCATATATTTTTGGCACCCTAATCCTTTCTAGCACTTCTAGGGTTTTTCACCTAAAAGGAGAAAGAAGGGCCAAAGAATCTAACTAGTTCACTCAAAGAAAAGGTATGTATGATAGAACTTAAACTAAATGGAATGATATGAATGCAACTAAGCTATGAAATTGATTGAATATGAATGCAAAACCAAGAAACAAGTGATGTTTGAAAACACATTGTGTAATGTAACAATGAACTAGAAATGAAAGCAAAGCTAAACAAAAATGAATGAAACTTGAAGTGTGCACTTGAAAGCTTGATGAAGACTGGAAATTTCTTCTGGAACACTATTGATCTTGATTTTTAGGCCTGGAGGGACTCATTCACCATTTCGGGTGAATCAGTCCTAGTTCTGGTAAACTGAGCTGAAACCTATTTATGTCAAAAGGGTGTCAGAATATGCAAAAAACACAAAACTAGCCTAGAAATGGGACTCATTCACCACTCATGGAGAATGATTTCACTTTTGAATTTTGAGATATTAAAAAGTGGATTTTGGAGCTTCTGGTCTACACTTTGACTTTCTATAGGTGTCCACTTTTGAAACTATTGGATTCGGGTCTGAAAGTCACCCTTTGTTGATATTTTGACTTTTTGAATGAGGAGAAGACTTGAACAATTTGAAAACTTGATCTTCAATGATTTCCAAGCTTCCAAAAGATCTAAATATGCATACACACAAGACAAGAGAGAAAAATGGTGAATGTTAGGGCATGGGGGTTTGCCTAAGTCAAACCCATTTTAGGTAATTAAACCAAAATGATGAAATAATGGAATGAAACATGTAATAATGGATTTGATTACCTTTCCATTTCCCATGATGTTCGATCTTGAAATTCTGCAACAAAACATGGAGGATCTTCTCTTGAAATTCTAAAAATTGATGTCTTAATTCCTTGAAATGATAAAACCCTAAGTTGCTTGGCTTGAAAGAGAAAATTGGTGAATTAATAATGATAAGAGATGAGAGAGATTGTAGAAGAAGATAGAAGATATACAAATGGTGATAAAAACACTTATTTATACACAATTGTTCCTTAGTAACCTGTTAATACCTCATCACAGGCCGACATCAAGTAATTTTGAATAAAAACCTAAAAGGAAATTTAAAATATTTTGAATTTTGAGCCAAGAAGGACCCATTTTCAACCCATGGAAAATGGGTCCCACCCTGGACTTAAATGTGGGTGTCAGGAATTAAGTTATATTTAATGTTTTTTGTCAGGTTTACATTCAAAAATATACTTAATTAAGCCTTATAAGGGAATACAGGGTTCAAATAAAGCATAAGAAAGGTGTAAATAGTAAAATTATGCCTAGAAAAGTGTGAAATCTTGTTAAAAGATTTTACAACACTTAAAATAGGACTTGATAATGAATAAAAAGGAATATTTAAATGAATTCTAATAAAGAGAGACTAGAAGAGTGTGGAAATGTTTTACAACACTTCACAACACCTTCATAAGACACCATTATTTGCATTTTAAAGACTTAATGTGAATTTTCAAGCCACATTACATCAATAAATCAAAGAAAAATAAATCTAACATCAAGAGGATAGGCCTAAAAAGACCATGAAAACGGCAAGTGGCCATTTTTGTATGGTGTACATACATAATTGTTTTGAATGTATACTTTAGTGTGAGTTTGACATGGGGTCATACTCTCACTAAAGTGGGGGCTAAATGTAGTGTAGGAAAAAGTATCCCTTTTCACACTTAATTTGAGAATAATTAATAATAAAATGAACTAAATTGTACCTTAATTTAGTGTTTTAATATACATATTTCACATATTCACATTAAGTTTAGGGCCTTTTAATTAAAATCTACTTAATTGTGCCTTATTTGTAGTGTTGTAAGGTGTACCTTTACACTTTCACACTTTTCTAGGGCTTTATTAATTAATTTAGGTTAATTTTCCTTAATTGGCCCCTTTAATTCAATTCTGAGACTAATTAATTGCAATTTTCAAAGGGTAAAAGCTGGAATTAATTAATGCCATAAAAAAACACTTAACACTAGAGAATTTTTGTCCTAGGTGAGTGACGTAGGACCCATTCGCCCAAGGTTGAATGGGTCCTCACTTAGACCTAGGACCTAAATTTCAAATATGTTTTTGTCAGTTTTTCAATGATTTCAAATGTATATTCACATGTCAGCTTGTGTTATTTGAATTGTGTGAATTACTGTTAACATATTTATAAATAAGAGGTCATTTCACTATGTTTCACCTAGCAAGTTTTATCTAAGCATCCTAATATTTCACAAGAGAAACTCAAGAGAATTTTCAAGGTATTCAAGGGAAAATTATTGTAGCATTCAAGATCCTATTATCATGTCAAAGTCTTCTTGCATCATGCATGTTATTTGAGCTAATATGTTGATGTAGTGTTCGAGATCATGTTATTTGAGTTAAGATTATTGAAAAATTATTGCAACATTTAAGATCCTATTATCATGTCAAAGTCTTCTTGCATTAGGCATGTTATTTGAGCTAATATGTTGATGTAGTGTTCGAGATCCATTCAAGCATTTAAATGAATTGTTTTAAATCAAGTTTCATGATCAAGATCCACATCTATTGAAGCCATCTCATGCAAGTTGTAGATCTACATTCCAAAGTTCAAACAAGGGTTTGGTGAGTTGTGGCATTTCATTTGTTCATTCATCATTCCTTCATGCTATTTCATTTCATTACAAGGTTTAAATACCAAAACAGGGTTTGACCAAGGCAAACCCCCCTTCACCAATGAAAAACCATTTTTCTCTCTTGATGTGTGTTTGCAGATTCTAGGTGGAAGATCTCTTGAAGAAGCAAAATTGCAAAATTGTCAAAGTTGTATTTATTATCACCATTCTTGCAAGTTCATGTAAATTGACCTACAAAACTTATTTCTAGCTTTTTGAATATGAGATTTTGGAATCTATTAGTGCAAACATAGAATATCAGAACCCAAAAACCATTTTTATAGAGCCCTAGCCACGACCCATTTTCCACAGGGAAAATGAGTCCTTAGTTTTCTTTGAAAAGGCACTTTTGGTGACTAGTACACATCACTTTACCATTTTCATACCTACAATTTAACTTTTGGTTCCATCAAAATTGAGCTTAATCTATTAGGTGCACTTTATAGCTTGTATTTTGGAGTTTGTTCGCTATTTTTAATATTTCTCCCCAAAGTGTTGTTTAATCAGGACACCCATCCTTATAAAAAAGGGAAATTGTACAAGATTCCTCAAATAATTCACTCACCTAAGGGTTGAAAGTGGATTTGGAGAGGCCACCATGACCCTTGATGACATCTAGAGGATTTTGAGACTTTCTATCCATGGAGAGCATGTAGACTATGATCTCGACTATGGATTTGTTACCCTTTAGAGGTCTTTTGAGAATGAGGACATTGCAGATCCCAACATGGAGGAGTATGAGATCCATTGGGATATTCTAGCTGACAGATATGAGTGGTTCGACATGGTTATTTGCACCATGATTGGTGGGGTCGTGATACTTGATCGCTGAGGACATGGATTCTCTATTGGATGGGGGGAAATGTTGATTGGCATGATGACTTAAGGGACCATCTACACCTGGGGACCATGCCTTCTTTATAGGCTTTACTTTCCAGTTACATGATGTGGTCTATAGATAGGTGCAGTCTATCAATTGTTGCACTACCCTACTTATCATATGGGAATGGGAGAATATTGTAGTATTTTAGTGTCCTATTTAGAGACATCTTGCAACAAGATTACCATATGTGTACCTTTTTGGAGGAGTTATCACATAGCTTAGAGTTGGTGATGTTAGGTATCAACATCTTGTTTTTCATCTTCTAGATTATTTCACATGGAGACTATATTGACAATGCATGCCATGGGAGGATGATGGAGAGCACTTACCCTATTGACAATAGGCATGGTACTTGATTGGGAGGATCATTTAGTCATAATAGATCATTGAATGTTATCTTCTAGAGTGAGTGCTCTAAAAGTTTGGGGAGAGATAGGGGATTCCAATTGGTTCAACTAAGCATGCCAAGTCCATGTGGGATATGTCTCAATGGGGACCCCCAATTGGTGCAGTGGTGATAGATTAGGAGATTGATGCACTCTACAACTAGTTTAGTTGGGATTTGTAGCATACATTGCATATGCCAAGATGAGTCAAGAGTATGATGTATGGTCGGTTAAGCACATGCGTACTCCCTATATAGATCTAGATCAACCTGCCTTAGTGGATGGGATGGGTAGAGTTCCATGAGGAATATTCCATGACCAAGGATGGGGAAGAGGAGGTGATGAAGTCTGGGTGGTCGAGGGGATGATGGATGGGATGGAGGAAAAGGAGGTGGAGGTGATAGGGGTAGGCACATAAGGGATCTAGGTCATAGAGTAGTTAGATAATTGTCAACTATTAGGGAGGAGGTAGAGTAGGAGGGTCCCAAGGTGGAGGCAAAGTAGGAGGGACCAATGTAGGAGGTAGAGTAGGAGGGACCTATGAAAGACGTGGAGCAGGAGGGATTGAGGGTGGATGATGTTAGGGAGGAGGAGAAAATAGAGAAAGAGGAGATTGTGATGCATGAGGGCCTAGGTGAGGGCTTCCAAGATGTGCCCATCTTAAAGGACATGAAGGAGGATATGGGAGGCAGGCTGGTGGATCCAAAGGTCACAACCCTACAAGCATAGCTTTAGGCTATAGATGCTTCGATATAGGGGATACAAGTAGAGGTGGATAGATTGAATGTCGAGAGAGACATGGTAGTGATTAGGGCACTGATGGTCAAGCAACATTCTATTGATTATATGGCTACCGTTAGTGGGTTTGTAGAATATTTTACGCATATGTTATATAAAGCCAGCCAGGAGGGGCAGTATTATCAGAACTTGTATGCATAGGTGGTTTCGATAGTTGAGAGAGCACCTAGCTATGCACAGAGTCGGAGCCAGAGCAAGTCTCACTCTAGGAAATCACAAAGTAGTGTGGGTGTCTCACAACCTACACTCTCTCCTTATCAATGACCGAAGGGGTCAGGACACGATAATTGAAGATCTCAATAGCGATAAGATAGGCCTCCTTCACCATGACTGTCTCCATCAGGAGATAGGGGCAACACATGCTAGACCCATTTGGATATGTATTAGACACTAATATTTTTTATTGATCCCATTAGCTCCTTTTTGGGATACATCATGATATTGTACTAGGACACCATTTTTTTTGTTGATATATATGTGAGATACATGATTTTGGCAGTGACTATATGATACATGCTTATGTTATATGCATATTTATATGTTGGATTATGATGTTACATAAAATTATGCATTTATATGATTATAAGGTGATTCTATATGTTATGGTGTACTATGGATGTATAACATGTATAGTTTATGCTTATATATGACTCTCTATGTTATGATGTATGGATGGATTCCCTTGATCTAATTTTATGTTTATGTGATCCATATGCAGGACGGTACTATATGGTTATGATATGTTATGCTTATATGGATGCTTGTATGATTGTTTATGAAGGGATGCTATATATGTATTTGTATTTTTCTATGCAATATGGGTGATCTAATATGTTTTATGATGATTCCTATGATGATCTACCATGATTATGTATGTAGGATATTTTTTTGTGTCATAAGATGCCACTAGGATGTCCATGGTGAAAAATAGATAAAGTGTTAGCATAGTGGGATAGATGTTAGCATGGAGTTAGCCAAATGAAGAGGGGTTGATATTTTTCTTGATAGATATTAGGCTTTCTTGGTTATCATCATTGAGAATTTGAATTATGGAAATGGATATTGAAAACCATGGTATGACATAGACCAAGGTGTGCAATTTTATCCCTTTGTGAAAACAGACACTTGATAGGCAAGGGGTGTCATGACGCATACTAGGAACCAAGTTTCCCTAGTCTTTTTCCCAAGATAAACTACAAACAACAATCAAAAGAAATAGGTCATGATACATCATCGCTCCTCTAAATCCTTCTCGGGACATCCTCGAGGTGCATATTTTAACAAGACCAAAGATAAATCAATAGAAAGATAAGACCAACTAGACCAACAGAGTCAACAACCATATAGATCATTCTCTAGTGATAGTTTGTTGATAGGATTTATAAGATTGGCTGATTGATATTTCCTAGCTTCAGGAAAGGGATCATTTTGTATAAGACATTGATTTTGGTTTTGATCATGCAACCACTTGTATAAGGAAAATGATTGAGTTGATAAATGATGATGTCTAGTTTTGGGAAGGATACATCTTGTATAAGACAAATGATAGGATTGGGTTTGGTTTCAAGAAATAAGGTGCAAGTCATATAAGACATCGAGCATGGTTTTGACAATGCCACCTCTTGTATAAGACCATTAATAGTTGATAAGTGTTGATGATTAAGCAATTGATCAGTTTCAGATTGAAAACTAATTGGATAGTTACTCTATTGATTCATGATTTGGTTGAGACTCAGATATCTATTTGCTCTGATCAAAGTGTCGACCTTAGCAAGAGACAACTTATAATGATATGGATGATGATAGACCATGATGGACTCGAGAAATGCTAAGGGACTGACCTAATTCCTCAGGGGCTCATCGATGATGGCCTTGCCTACATAACATGTGCAGAGACATCATAGTTCAACTGACTCAAATTGACATGACTAACATTATTTTGGGGATTTTAAAGGTTATTTGATTTTTTGGATTTTTGACATGTTTTGATTTTTTTGGATTTTTGACATGTTTTGATTTTTTTTGGATTTTTGACATGTTTTGACTTTTTTTATTTTTTGAAATAATTACCTCTGATACCAAGTCTAGGATCCCTTGAAGACATAAGTTAGGGATTTTCCCCCAGTTAGGTATAGGACTGATTATTAGGAATGGAATTGGATAAATCTTATTATGGATGGACAGGGAAGGTGAAAGATGCAAAATATCAACCATTTGTAGGCCATGAGAAGGACAAGAAAGCATTATTATGGATGAATGAGGAAGCATGAAGGTGAATGCATGGATTAATATGGGTGAAGGTGGAGAACTAGATAGAATGATGGTAGAGGATGGAGCAAATACTGACTACACATGGTGCCTGTTTAACAGGTTTTCACCATGGTACTTATCCAAAGTGCCACTGAAGTGGTTTTCACTATTGGATGGATTATTTCTCTTTACTATTTTCTCATTTTTTTAATTTTTTTGTGGTCACACAAGATGCTTGTTTGCCAAGTTTTCATCAGGATGGAATTTTTTTAAATTTTTTTAATTTTTTTGTATTTTTGACTTTTGACCAGATTCTCTTAAAGCTAAGTATAGTACTTATGAAGGTGCATGCTATTGATAGGATCTATTAATGGTTAACCTTTAGGAGTAGAAAGCTAATAAGCACTAGATCCATAAGCTACTATTATGATGTAAGGACCCAACCAATTAGGCTCAAACTTTCCAAGTTTCTCACTCTAGTTGATTCTTAGGGTTCTCTTTCAAGACCAAGTCACCAATGTCAAAATGTCTAGCTTGAACCTTCTTATTGTGGCAAAGATGAAGATGGTTCTAATAGGCTTGTAGGTGGACCAACACATTCTATATTTTCTCATATAACAACTCTAGCTCATGCAACCTAGATACACAATACTCTTCATCATCAGTGAACCCTTGCATGGATACCCTTAGGAAAGGTAACTCAACCTCAATAGGAAGGATGTCTTCAGAAATAAAGATGATGGAATATGGAGTGGTTCATGTCAAAGTACATATGCTAGTTCAGTAGGCCCATAAGATGATATTGAGTTGGAGATGCCAGTCATGACCAACATCATTGATAGTATTATTTAATATTTTAATGATGGTTTTATTAGATGCCTTGACTTGGATGTTACCTTGGGGGTAATATGGAGTGGAAAAGTGGTGTTGAATATGGAATTTTTTACACAACTCACGGACATCCTATATCTTAAGAGGATGCATGTTATCTGTAACAATGGATTGTGGGACACAATACTGGCATATGATATAATTCGGGATAAAATTGGATATCTTCTTGCTAGTAATGTATGTCATAGGGATAGCCTCGATCTATTTTATGAAATACTCAGTTGTTGTGATATGAATTTATGACCATTGGCTAAGGTAGGGTGAATCTTTCCTATGAGGTCTATTCCCCATTGAGAAAAATTCCATGGTGGCGTGATCACTTGAAGCTCCTAAATAGGTGCATGCACAAGATCTCCATGTATCTAAAACTATTAAAACTTCTTAACAAAGTGGTAGGCATCATGTTCCATAGTAGGAAAATATATCCAATTCACATGATTTTCTTGGCTAAGGTAGGACCATTAAAGTGAGCTCCACATATACCTTTGTGTACTTTGTGTAAGGTTACATTTATGCTTCATCAGAATCAAGACATCTAAGGAGGGCATTATCTAAGATTTAGTGGTAAAGGATATCACTAATGATGGCATATTTAGAGGTCTTACTGATAAAGGTTTTGCATTGATTGGTAGACAAATTAGTAAGGATAACTTGTTCATGGAGGTAATCATAGATATCTTTGTATCAAGGGGATTTGGGATATCAAAGGCATGATCAATAGTTGTTTCACCAAGAACTCATGTTTTGGTACATTATTTGGGATGTCCAAGAGAGATCCTATTATATCCATTGCATCAGCTACCTTACATTGAATTCTCAAGACCTTCCAAAAGATGATATCATCAAAGTACTACTTGAAATTTTCAACCATTCATTTGTAGGGAGTAAGTTTATCATCCTTTGTGTTGTAATCATCATTGACCTACTGAATAACCAACTATGAATTGCCATAAACTTAAAGAATCGATTTTGTATTTGATGGCCATATAAAGTCATGTGAGTAGTGCCTCATATTCTGCTATATTATTGGTGTAAGAAAAGGCTATTATGAATGAATTTGGTATCATGTCTCCTTAGGGTGTAATGTAGAGTATTCTTGCTCCTAAACCATGACTCGTGTGGGATTTATCAAAGTAAAATTTCTATGTGACTAAAGAATCTAATGTGAATTATATGGACTCATCAAGGAAGTCAGATATCAATTGATGATTTGTTGTTGCTGATGTGTCTACAAGTTGATCAACTATGACTTCTCCTTTAATTTTCATTCAATCAACATACTCAAATGCCATACTCACTTAATATCATGACCCATTTCGTTAATCAACCCATTAAGGTTGCTTTGTTGAGGAGATACTATAAAGGATCAATCTTTGCTACAAGCTTGGTTTGGTGATTCAACATGTAGTGTCTAAGCTTTTGAGTGGGAAAAACTACCACAACCCATGCTTGTTCAATGGGACTATAATTGAGCTCATATCCAACAAGTGTATGACTAATGTAAGAGATTTCTTTTTCTTTTGCATCATGATCATTTTGTGCTAATAGTGCCGCCAATGCTGACATGGTTCCTGATATGCATAGTATGAGGTGTCTACCATCAATGAGAGGCATGAGAACATGTGACACTAATAGATAGTCCTTTATTTTTTGAAATGCTTCTTAACACCAATCAATCCATATGAATGGTATTCCCTTAGAAAATGTTGAAATGGTTGAAATTTATCTACTAATTGAGCAATGAGCATTTGAATAGACTGTAGCCTTCCTTGTAGTATACATAACTAACTTATGCTCATGGGTGGGGGCATATCTATGAGATATTTTAATTTTACAAGATTGACTTTAATGCCTCAATGATGGACAATATATCTTATGAGCTTACTTGAAGTTACCCCAAAACACACTTTTTTGGGTTTAATCAAACTTTGTATTCTTCTAATATTTTGAAAATACTATCTAATACTCATAGATGGTCACCTCTCAATAGTGGATTTGCTAACAATTCGTCTACACAAGATTCCTCCATAAGTGTGTGCATGAAGTCATGAAAGATTGTAGTTATAGCTTGCTTATACGTGGATCCAACATTTTTCAAACCGAATGGCATAATATTCCAATAGTATGTTCCCTAAGCATAGGAAAAAGCTATCTTATGTTGATCCTTAGAAGAGATCCTAATCTAATTATATCTAGAGAAACCATCCATAAGCAATCTAGCATCTCATATACTAATATCAAACCCACTATGATGTCAATGTTGGGTAATGAGAAGTCATCCTTAGGACATGCCTTAGTCAAATATTTGAAGTTAGTACAAATTTTGATTCCACCTATTGGTTTTTTTCATGGGATCTAGATTGGATATCCATTATGCCTAGTCGATGGGTCAATTGAAACCAATGTATAATAACTTCTTCATCTCTACTTTTACCAATAGTGTAATCTGGGGGTCTATTTTCCTTAGATTTAGTTTAACTGGTTTGGCATCAAGGAACTAAACCAAATGAAATAGGTGTCCACATTTGGGAAGATGGAACTTTGGGATGGTCTATTTCATTCTTTATTTCATTAGGAAAGGTCAAGATCCCAAAACCAAGTGACTCAATTGAGAGAAGTAATTGGGTGGTTTCCTTGGGTGTGATTAAATGGGGGATTCACCATTAAATGAAGCTTTAAAGGAGAAATGCAAACTCTCTGTACAAAACCCTAGAAACTTAAGAGCACAAAATCATATTAATAAAAGAGAATGAAACATAAGGCTATCTAGAAGAATGATGGTGTCAAAGAAAGGTCTGAAACTCTAAAAAAATTATTTTTGAAGTGCATTGGGACTCATATACCAAGCTGGGTGATTTAGTCCTGCTACAAGAATCTAGGCAGAATCTAGAATCTTCTGGTGACTATGCAGGATGTAGAGAAATTTGGAAAAAAGGGTATATTGGGACTCGTACGCCCAGAGGGGTGATTTAATCCCAATATTAAGGTTTGAATGGTATTTTTGTAGCCTCTGTATTTTCTTTGTAGCCTTCATCTTGCCTAATTCTTCAAGTCTTCAAGTCTAAATTCTGGCATGTAGGTGATTTTTTGTGAAGATAACATCTTGACAACTTTGACAACTTTTGTAACTTTGTCTTCAAAGGATCTTAAAGCTCCAATTCACCTAGATTTTCAAACACACATCAAGAGGGAAAAAATATTATTTTGTTAGGGAATAGGGGTTTGCCTTGGTCAAACCCCGTTTTGGTAATTAAACCTTGAAAGGAAATAGAAAAGCATGAAGGAATGATGAATGGACAAATGTAATGTTGCAACTCACCAAACCCTTGAAATAAAGGTTGAAAACTTGTACGAAATGGCTCCAATGGATGTGGACCTTGACTCTTGATCTTTATATGAGACAATGCCTTTGAATGCTTGCTTGAATCATGAAATCCTACATCAGAAATGTTAGCTTAGAAATATGCATGATGCATGATGACTTTGACATGATTCTTGAATCTTGAAAGATGCTCCAAGTGCTTGATGATTAGCTCTTGAATGCTCTCTTGATCATAATTTTTCTATAGTGCTTGAATACTTAAATAGTTAGGTGAAATAACATTGTATTTATACTTATTTATGCCAAATTTCTTGAAATTATAACACTACAAGCCAACGTCAAATCTTGGATAAAAGAATTCCACCCAGAATTTGAATTAAAAACAGGTCCAAGTTAAAGTGGGACTCATATGCTAGGTTGGGCATATGAGCCCCAGTGACTTAAACCTAGGACACAAACTCCAAGAAGTGTTAAGTTTAATGCAATATTTAAAATCAGGTCCCAAGATCTAGGTGGGACCCATACACCCAAGGTAACACATGAGTCCCAGATCACTAGATCTGGAACACATAACCTCAAATATTGAAGTATTATTTTCCATTTGTGAAATGTCAATATTACCCATAGGAAAATGCATTTCATAAGGCTTGTGGATGCAAAATAGGACCAATTAAAGCATAAATAAACCTCATTTTAACAAGGAGGGCCCAAACAAGTGTGCAAATGTAAAGGGATACATTTTTTTGCACTAAATTTAGCCCCTACTTGAGTGAGAGGAGGAACTTGCTTCAAACTCACACTAAAGTAGACAAATTCACATCAAGAGGGGTCCAAGTGTACCAATGCTAATGAGATAGGTCGACAACAATCAAGAGGGATGATCAAGCCCCTAGGATCAAGATCCTATGGAAAACCAACATAGGCACAAAATAACATGCATGTGAATGATGTATGAAGCAACAACAAGATAAAAGCGTACACTTTCAAAGACATAAAGAAGAAAGAAAAAGAAAAAGAGAGGTGTGGATCAAGCCTTGACTGTTTTTCCAACATGATGTGGATCAAGCCTTAGATTTTTTTGAAAAAAATGTTTACAAGTGGTACATGATGTCCACTATGCAATCAAAATGCATGCTCACATAGGCTAAATTGAAATTTGATATCCACTAGGTGAGCCCCCAGAGACACATGTACACACATGGTCAATATGCGCCCACACAAACAAGCAAGTGGCTATGGGAAAGTCATGCCTATGGTCAAATCCCATATATACTAACCATACCAAATCTATACCTCCTAATAACTTTAATAAGGTGTCGCAGAACATGAACAATAAGATTCATGAGGCAAGCAAAACTTTATATGCTAACACTCATGAGCGAACAAGATGGCTCCACAGGCAAGCAAAGTGTGTTATGCAAGGTGGCCATATAACAATTATTTTAAATGCAAAATAGTGTAAGGTATGTTCAAAGGGGTTTTTCTTGGTTCATGTAAGGTCTCAACTTAGGGAACATCATGCCTAATGTCTCCAAGAGAGGACCAATCGAAGAATAGAAGATTCAAAACTTAGGGAATGCAATGTGTCACATCAAGCCACTAAGAGGAATATAATATGCTAAGAGAGATCACACTTTTGAAGGACATAACACCCAATGTCACCAAAAATAGAAAGATGCATCACATGAAGTAATAAGACCACATAATGAGACATGATTTGTAATTGAAATGCAAAAGAATAATGCCAATGTATTCCCACACTCTAAAGAAATTGCTAAACACCATGCTATGAGAAAATACTTTAAAGTAGAAAATGATAAATGCTAATAATATAGAGGAAATGAGAGCTTATTTGGAAAGCCCTATGCCAAGTCATATGTTTCCAAACGAAGCCATGTCAAGAAAAGGATTTTCCCCCACACTGAAATCCCAAAATAACACATAAGGGATCCACGGATTTGGGGTCAACCAACGTAAGAAAACTACCCTTGTGTTTTCTTTTATAGAGACAAGCTCACACAAAACCAACAAGTGGTATTACATAAAACCATGTGACTAAAACCATGACCCCACATTTAATATTGGGTACTTTATTAAATTACTTTCCCCAATATTAAATAAATACATTTTTACAATTCACATTATGTCCCAATGTTACATACAACATAAAGTGTGTTAACTCCTAGTGATGTACATACTTTTAGGTCCCCTAGGTGAACCACACACATAATAATAAATTAAACAAATTATAACATTATGCAAGGTGTACAACACCTAATTCCTAACAATTTTTGTAGGGGGAACAAAAATTCGAGGAGGTGGAAAATTCTCTAAGATGCTAGGGAAAAGTATTGAGGATCATCAAGTGGTCCTAAGGCCTCCTTCCAAACCCATTTGAAAAAATCACATTGGAAGAATAGATGGTTAACCATTTATTCTATTTTACAACATACATTACATCTCTTAATGAAGGAGAAACCCTACCTATTCAGGTTATCGATAGTGAGGATCTTATTATGCATAGTAGTCTACCAAAAACAACATATTTTTGGTATTACTTTGTTGTTCCAATCCATGTTATAGTTAAACATATAATCCTCCTTATCCTCTACAATAAGAGCATATGGAGACTTAATAGAGAAGAACCCAAAAGCGTTAAAGGACAAGTAGTAGGAATCCTTCTTATGAAGCCTAAAGATGTAGCAAGAACCAATAAGCCTGTTTAGACTATTCACCATCACAATCTAGGCATGTTGACACCCACTTATCAAGTTCCTTGTTCTTAGTTGAATCTCAAATATTTTACATGAGGTATGGGTGTCATACCCACTAATGTACCCATGAATTTTGGTACCATTTAATATGCAAGTGGTTCCCTAGCTCAGTCCAGACCCTAGCCAGAGGATATTAAAACACATTCAATCCACTTGTCATTCTATACGTCCACACTCTTTCCATTTCCCACATTCCGAATTAAACCCTTCTTAAGAATATTTCTAGTTCTTAGTAACTAGTTCCATATAGAAAATCCATAAGTACTTTGCATTGAGAACATGAACCCAATAATTGTTGCAATCGACTAGATTCCGTCCAATTTTGGTAAGATATGCTTTATTGAACCACTTCAATATCCTTATTCCTAATCCACCTTGACTCGTAGATTTGCAAAAATTATCCTACTTAACCAAAGAAATTATGTTTTTGTCCTCAACATCAACCCAAAGAAATTTCTTTTGGATCTTATCCCAGTTAACCAAATAAATTATGTTTTTCTCCTCAACACCAGCTCAAAGAAAATTGTTTTGGATCTTCTCATTTTTTTTATTCATGGCCACAAAAAAATTTAATAGGGACAAATAGTAGATAGGAATATTTTGGACAGAGGTTTTTAGCAATAGAAATTTACTTTCTTGGCTCAAGAGCTTACCTTTCCAACTAGAAAGCTTTCTTTGAACTCTTTCAATAATATTGTTCTAGTAAGTCATAGCTTTTTGGTAGTAAGTGGGAGACCAAGATAAGTGGAAGGTAGGTAATCCTCTTGGTAGCCAAAAATGTTCACTATCCCATCTTTAAAAATGTACAATAAATGGAATAAGTAAAGCATACTTTTGTTGTAGTTAATATGCTACCCAACAAATTTTGCATAAGCTTCCAATATAGCCTTCCAATTTTTTGCTTCAACATTTGAGGAAGATCGAAGGGGGATAGTACCATCAATAAATTATTGATGAGAGGAAGGGACTAACAGGGAGGTAACTCTAACCCCTAAGAGTTTATGAGATTCAATAAGTTTTTGGAAGCTTCAACCCAAAGCTTCCACAACCAAAATGAACAAGTAGGGTGAAAGGGGGTCCCTTTGTCTTGACCCTTTACCCCCTAAGATAGAATGCCTAGGGAGCTCATTCATTGGGGAAAAACAGGTAGGGAAATAAATACAATTCTTAATAATTTTGTGCATCTTCTCACCAAACCCAATTTTGTAAGGAAACCCAAAAGCAAGGGCCAAAGCAATCTATCATAGGCCTTTGATATATCAAATTTGAGGAGCATAGTGGGCATTTTTTTTTTCATAGAATGGATAAGTTCATGATTAGTAAGAATAGCATCAAGAATTTTCCTACTAGGGGCAAAACCTTTTTGGTAAGGAGAGATAAATTTGTGAAGTAAAGGTTTAATTATATTGATCATCACTTTAGAAAAGATCTTATAAACAATGTTACATAGGTTAATAGATCGAAAATCAAACATAGTAGTAGCCTTTATAAATTTGGGTACAAGCACATTGTTACATCGTCCAAAGATGTTGATGAAAACCATATATCCCTAGAGAGTGTTTTTCTTTGTCCTCTCCTCTTCTAGGTAATGGTGTGAAGAAAGGGAGGGTAGTTTGATGCCTTGAACCTATATAGATGTATTTGATATAAGAAGGCATGAGATTAAACTTTTATTTTCAAGTACTAATGATATAATTTTAGTTTAAAATTAGAGGGAAACCTAATTTGTAAAAATAAGGCTTTAAAACAACACAAATAAAGATATATTTATGTTCATTCAATGCTTGTTATGTAGAACCTTTGAATAAGAAGCATATTTTGAAATGATAAATAATTTAATTAAGATTTAACATTGTGTGAATGTATAAATAACTATAAATGTAATGAAAGTATAATAGGTTCTCATGATTAAGTAGGGAAGACATCTTCCTTGCCAAGGTTTCGTAGAGAGGTACAACTCATGATAGTGGTGATTTTGTGAGGCTACAAGTAGAGGGTCATAATTTAAACCATATTTTTCATTGTGAGATAGAAACCCTCTACTTGAATGATGGAAAAAGGTTTACTTATAGATCACCTATTTGCTAGGCTTACAAATATTTGAGGCTATTATATGTCATGCATGTGTGGTGCACTATACATGTGGTTGAAAAGGTGCTAATTGGATGGTTGCATTATGTGGCATTGTGCATTACCATGTTTCTAAAGTGTATAATGATAATTTGACATGATAAAGAGGAGGAATATAGACCAATTTGTAGGTTGTGTGAATTCTATAATAATGTTACAAGCATGCATAAGATTTGACTATGCTATTGTCAAACCCTAGATTCCAAACCCCTAAAGTTGTGTAGCATGTCTAAAGAGTGCACATTTGGCTACCTTATGCTAACTTTTGTTGAGTTGTTAGAAACAACGCGTGTATGTCATTCATGGAGTTATTCTAACATAGTTTCTTTTCCATGAACAAAATATAATGGTGCTTTGTTGTATGTGCAAACTAAGATTGTGACATGAGAAAATCTTGTGTGTAAACCAATGTGCTAGAGCACTAAGTTGCATAGAACTATGTATAGATCAACAAGCCTTATGAAGGATATTCATAACTTTCTCCACATCTCCCACTGGCTCAAGAACTTAATGAGAGATGAAATCTTAGACTATCAATTGCCACTCAATGACAATTAAAGTTTGATACATTTTACATTCAATAATTTTGGTATCCATACTTGCTCAATTTGCTTGGTATCTCCTCTACCAAGGTCTCTTCATTGGATCTTGTTTGATCTAGTTGGGTGTTTCTAATCCCCTCTATCCTTTTTGTGGACATTTCAAGATTCTTGGATCTAGACTCGTGAATTTTTTAAGCCCTCTTACCTAGGATTTTCTCCTTGCTTATAGTTCATCTAGGTGACTAGCCTAAAATAATAACTAAATTTACCCAAATCTGGCATGCTTTTAGAGTGAACGTTGAATTAATTATACAAAAAGATAAAAATGTTTTTTATTTTCTAAAGTTATTATGGATTCTCACTACTCAATGTATTCTAAAGCCATTATATGTTGTAATGTTCTTTTGCAAATTCAAATGCAATGCAATAAAGTTCCATTGGAGGTTGTCTACTTGCAAACTCTTCTCGATTGTTGGGCAAATGCTCCTTGTGCTATTACATGTATGGTACCCTCTCCCTCTAGCATTGGTGTAGAGGTGGTCATAATCACAATATTCATTATAGCGACCACCCTCATGGTTCTATTCATGGCTCACATGACTCTACTTAGCATAGACATGTTGCTATTCTACAATGTCTCACCCTCATGATCAAGGTATTTCTAGGTGGTTTGACAATTACAAGTACTCTCAAATAGTTGTTGTATTCTTCGTGTGTGCACTATTCCTACTAAACAAAAAGAGTATGATCATATTATTATTTTTTATTCAAGGGGTAAACACTTTTGACCGGAGCTATGAACCGGAATACAACCATTCAACAATACTACCCCAATGGGGTTTGAGCCTTGGTGGCAAGAACAACAATGCCACCTATAAACCATCACACCATGCCAATATCGGCAAGTATGATCATATTATTATAAATTGGAAGCGAATCCTTATTGACTAAGACCTCCTAGATTTCGTCTCCCATTAATCTCACACTATTACTTAATTTACCCACTTTTAGTATAAAGTTATTTCATTAACTTTTTAAAATGCAATACCATTCAACTCGTCTCTTTTCAACATATTATATTTATTTTGATAAATTAACAAAAAAAATTCTTTCTAAAATAAGTGGTCCTCGTAGGAGCACGTATTGACCATTTCAAATCTGCAAAACTCGCCACTTTAAACGACAAATATTCATCTTTACGATCTCTTTACAGCTTAAGCCATCTTAAACACGCCCCAAGATCCAACCAACACGAATGTTTCAATGATTCCCCTTGAGTCAGCACAGGGCTAACGAAAGTGAATTTGATTCTGAACGCTCGGATCTTCGTTCTAATCCAACGCGTATGTTTCATGACGTGTCTATTACATTTATAAAAAGCCAAATCTAATGGGGAATTGTGAGGAGGAGAATAGGCAGTGTCAGAATAAGTTAACCATTTGTAAAAAGCTCCACGAATGGCTTTGATTCATTTTATTGACAGAGTTCTGAAATGGTGGACTATTCCGCATATAGTGTTCCTGGAAACCACTTTTATGTGGGATCGAAGAAATGTAGTAGGGAGTTGAGGGAGGGGACTATTGTTTCAGAGCGAGGTATCAGTTGCTGGGAACGGCGGGAAAACTACTTTGAGAAAACTACTATGCCATCCCAGAGTAGTTTTCCCGCCGCCCCCTGTATTGCGCTCCCAACTACTGACGTGTCGCTCTTGAACAACAGTCCCCTCACATCAAACCCCCAAAGCATTTCTCCGTTTCCACATAAAAATGAGATTTTCTGGGAACACCATATGCGGAATCGTCTACCATTTCACAACGGTTAGTAAAATGAATCAAAGCCATTTTTTGAGCTTTTTTACAGATTTTATTCTATGGACATGGCTTTTTTATGTAACGAATAGACGCGTCATAAAGCATTCGCGTTGGATTAGAATGAAGATATGAAGATTCAATCCTAGAATCTGATTCCAAGGCACATTTTCAATAGGATTCAGTCCTGGAATCAAATTTCTGAAGTTGAAAGAAGGTTATCTGCCAAATATATGGCTTCAATTAAAAATAAGATATTTTCTTGCTCTCTAACTTGTCTTCTGATATATTTACTCTGCATTTCTTGGATTACAGGTGCAAGCACAATGTGGCGGCCTACCACTTGCTCTAAAGGTGTTCAGAAGCTGTTTGAATGGGGAACCCCATGAGGTTTGGAAGAGGGCAATGCACAAGATTTCTAAAGGAGAATCAATATCAGATTATCACAAAACAGGGGTAACTGGAATTTTGGAGATCGGTATCCATTCCTTAGATGATGTTGCCAAGGAAAGCTTCCTAGACTTAAGTTTATTTTGCACTGGACTGGAAAATCTGTGCTGATCGGACATATGGGTGTATGCTCAGAAGCTACAGACTACAGTAGCATGACGCCTTTTCCATCTTATCAGAATTTGCAAGCAGAAACCCCTTGAATTTCACTAGCACTCCAGGGTAATTGGCTTTCCTTTCATATTTTGGGCTTTTTTGCTTTTATTTTTAATCTAGAGAATCAATATAATTAGATTGTAAGAGATCAGTATCTATTCCTTAGATGATGTTGCCAAGGAATGCTCCCTTGACTTAAGTTTATCTCCAGAGGACATGAAACTCTGTACTGATGCACTGTTGGACATATGGGTGTATGCTCAGAAGCTACAGTGGCATGCCGCTTTTTCCATCTTATCAGATCTTGCAAGCAGAAACTTGTTGAATTTGACTAGCACAAGGTATTTGCCTTTCCTTTCCCATATTGGGATTTTTGCTATCATGTTTAAACCATAAGCTGACCCAGTAGCATTTATCAGGAGCAGTAGGAATCTCACATGTAAATGCCTCGGAGCCATACTTTTCTGAGCATAATGTAATGCGAGAAATGGCCCTGTACTGGCATGCCAAGACGGTGAAGTCCACAGGAAGAGGTTTCTGATGGATGAGAAGGAGCGTAATTTGCCAGCAAAATGGGAGTTGCTTAATCATACTGCATTCGATGTTCAACTGCTCTCCATTCACACAGGTATGTTAATCTAAAAAATCTCTTCATAACTTGGTTCCAATCTTTTTGCTAAAATTTCTTTAAAATATTAGCTGTAATTTTCAATATTTACATCATTGTTCTCGGCAACCTAGTTGCCATACGTATCATTTGACATGAAAATCTAGTAGTATGATTTTGCTATTAGGGTTTTAGACTAAACAGCCTATGCAAACCATTAAAAATCTCTTCATATATTGGGTACTCTGTCATACTATCTCATTAGGAGGACTATGAAACACTACTGTTCTCAATCGTCAACTTTCTTACATTCATTAAGCACTTGTTTCCACTTGCATTTTTTCAGGATTCAACTCCCAAATGATGAGATTTCAACCCAAATAAGTATCATTCATAACCAAGATTCAAAATGATCTAATTCGATTTCCTTTTTGATTTATTCATGCCAGGCACTATGGAGAGAAACCACTAGTATGAGATGAACTTCCTGAAACAGAGGCTCTGTTGTTACTCCTTCAAGTGAATGCTTTCTTCCCCCATTTCCGAAGTCTATGAAGAATGAATTATTTTTCATGCTATTCAATTACTGTATGAGGAAGGCAACAATAAAAGGTCTAGATATCTTGTCTTCTCTCATTAAATGATTCAACTCAAGAGTATCCTTCTGGGGAGTTGATTGCATCCCCTGTTCTAAAACAAAGCAAAACGCAATCGAACTTGGAGAAACTATCTTTACGCTTCTGCCAAAGTTTTGAATCTGTATCCACATTCAAAAGCGTCAAGTGCGAGATTATAGCCAGCATCACTACAGCAATTTGGAGGATGTGTCCCTTAGTTTCTGTTATATGCCCTCTGCCCAGATGTGATCTACCACCAACTGCCACCTGGTTAAGAAGTTCCCTTATGGCCTTGGGAATATGAGCTCTCGGAGAATGTTAAGGTCATCGGCATCACCAGGCATACAAGAGCTTCCATCATCAATTGGTAAACTTGAGCGGTTAGAATGTATAGACATTTCATTAAGTGAGGGGCTGAAAGAACTTCCAGATGAAATGGGGCAACTAAAGAAGTTGATTGAGTTTGATATGAGAGAATGTTCTGTTTGACGAGGCTACCAAGAGCTGTTTGTGAAGTGTGTCCCCTGAAGCTTGTTATCTGTGATGAGAAGATCAGGAAGCAGTGATTGCCGGCCAAGAACATTTGTATTCCGGAGCTTAGAGCTGAATTGTGGAAGCAACTTGCCAAGCACCATCCCATATAATCTCCTCTATATTTTCTGCCTAAAGTTATGATCAGTTTTCGTCGCATTTTCAGCGCAGTAAACATTCTTTACTATTTTGTGTGTGCTAATCCGTCGGATCCGAAAGATCTCGACCGAGGGAATGCGACATAAAGATGGATGATTTGTCGAGGACGAACCGATCCGCAGGGGCACCTGCCAAATGAGATTAATAAGGCGGTCATCTCGCCTTGAAGATGTTCTCCCTCAAGTTGCGGATCGGTGTCCCTCTTCTCTTCATCGGAGGCATTTCTTTTCTTTGTTTTGTTTAAAGCCAGGAAGTGGGTGTCTTGTAAATTTCTGATAGGTGTCTCTCCACTCTAATTGTTTTTCTCAGTCGCTTAGACTGTGCACAAATAATAAATGCATAAGATTTTTACGCACGAATAGTAAACATAAGCACTTGGTTCCGTGGGTAAGTGTCAGCAATGTAAAGTCTTAATCAAAGAAAAACTAGGAATGAGTCGCAATTATTCAAGACACGAACACATATCTATTTATGAGTGCTACTCTCATAAGTACAAGATAAGTGGTATACGGTGAATGGTCAATTTCTCTATCTTTTGGCTTTACTGAATAGAATCTTGAAATGTAATAATTAATTGACAAGGGGTATATTTTTTATATTTTGATTCTTAAGTTTGTTTGTTTGTTAATTTAGATAATATTTTGGTTTTTTAAGTTTCTATTGAGAATTATATTCTTAATAACTTAACATTGTATTTTCAGTCTTTTTAATATTATCAAATATTTTATTATGAATAATTAGATTCGAGTTGGACAAAACAATCATAGGTTTTTATAGAGAGGTTAAATATGTAGGTTAGGAGAAAATAGTAGACTCTAAGTGCCATGGTTTACAAGTAGCATTCTAACAAATTTTGTCTCATTTTTTGTCATAAGACTTTTAAGAGATGCTATCTAATTGATGTAGTCTAGAAAGATCAAGATACATAGAATCTAATGGACTTGTGTTATGGTTCACTCATTGATCTTAACATGTTATATTGGCTCTAGAAGGTTCCATTTATAAAATGAGACTCTTAATGCTTCTTCTCTCCCTTTTTGTAAGATGGCAAAACATTTCACCATGACAATGAAGTTTGAGTTGGCCAAAACCATCATAAGTTTTTATAGAGGGCTCAAGTGACCAAGAATAAGATTCATCTACAACTAGTGTAGCCTATAAGGATCAAGAAGTATGGGTGATAAAATGAAGCCTCTCATAGGATTCATCTACTCATCCAAAAATGTTGTCATAATTCTAGTCTAGCCGCATAACACTTGGTCATAAACTAACCCTTTTGATGATCAAAGATTGACTTATAATGATTTTTATTAGTGATTATACTATCAATAATAATCACTTTCTTATACATCTTTCATGTCATGTCATGTGCTTTTATAAATAATATGTTATTGGCCCTAGGCAATATGCTACTTATGATTCATTCTTCTTGTAGCATGTGTGTGTCAACAATAAATAAGGTTCTATGACATCATAGCAAGCTAAGAATGTGTACTTCTCTAGTGTCTAAAGACATTAAGAGTGAAGTTGAGTCTCAAGTATATTGAGACAATGATGCATGCAACTCTCATAATGACTAAATGTTCGATAACTCTACAATATAAAAATACATCGTTTCTAACTTGTATGAGGTTGCAATGCCATAATGTAGGAATTTAAGTGTGCTCAAGGCTATGATATAAGTGGTTAGTGAACAAAAAGCATATCCATGGATACAAATGAATTAAAGGTTTAAAATGAATGGATTCAAACCATAAAATGATATGTAAACTTTATTCAAGAGGCAAAGTGCAATTGTAATAAATGAGTCATTCTAAGGTGTGAATGAATAGGAACTAGATGAATTCTTCTTTGACCATTATACTTACATCAAAATATAGAGTCATAATGCCAACAAGGGGTAGGTGCATAAAAATATCAGGAGTCAAGGGAGAATCCAATGATGGCGGTGCATAAGAAGTAGCATGAAAATGAATGGGAGTATATAATTTTTAGCAAATTCCTAATTTTGGACATTGACTAGTCAAGAGAAGAGGAATTACAAGTAACATGAGTGGGAGAATCTAGGTGTCACCTAATCAGGTAGCAATGTCTCTTGTAGAGGGAGAGATATAAGAAGGAAATTTGAACAAGGTGGTTTGTGAGGAAAAAAATGAGAATTAGAATTGAGTCACGCTTCCTTGTCATGGAAGGATTTATATACAAGTGGTGAAGCCAAGGAAAGAATAGAGTGGGTCCATGTGTAAGTGAGATATAACAAGTATAGATGGAGAACAATGTTCATAAAGCATTATGGAATGGATCCATGTCTAAGGGAGAGGTATTAGACATATATAGAGAAATGAAAAGAAGTATAGCAAGTGAAGAATCATATTGTTCATGAAGCTTGTCATCATTTGGGGGTGTTTGAATCTGAATGGATCTCCCTTAGTTTAAATCTCCATGTATTGTTCTTCATCCCCCCATGTCCCAACATATACTAAAAGTTGCAAAAATATAATGCATTTTGAAGTCCCTGCAAGATTCATTGGGTTTTTCTTTCCCATGTTTGTAGGATCTCCCCTCACTTCTTGCTTCTTTGTAAATATCCTATTTTTCCCACCTTTGCAGACTTTCAAGGTAGATCTAGAAAATTTCTCCTTCCACTCCATTCACTTCCCTTCTCCAATTCCTCAAACTTTTAGTGCCTTATTCCCATTACTCTAGGAAAACTAATTTACAATCCCAAAGTAGTTTTCCCTCTGTCCCCTACATGGCACCCCAACAAATGACACATCACTCTTGAACAACAGTTCACTCACCTCAAATCCCCAAAACATTTCTCTGATTCCACATGAAATAGATATTTTCTTGGAATATCATATGCGAAGTCGTCCACAATTTCATAACTGTAAATAAAATAAATCAAAGCCATTTTTTGAGCTTTTTACAAATGTTAACCTCTTCTACAATTTGAAACTCAATTCCACCTACTCCCATGCTTGTGGTGATCCCACAATAGTGGTTTACAATTTGCCAAACTAGACACCTAAATTATTATTTTTAACTAAATCTTCACATTCGAGCAAAATATAGTGACTAAACCATGAAGAATTTGAAGATAATGAAAACTAGAGTCTCATCACATTTTTTCTGTAGATTCTAAAAATATTTTTTTCAAAATTTTTGGAATCATTTTACACTTCTTTTTCCATCTCCCATGAAAACTGGTTTTTTCAAAAAATAGCATTTTTAAAAAGTGACGAGACCGTATAACGCATAAATTTTTTTCCATGAAGGATAAAATTCTAATTCTTTCGAATTTAGATTCGTAACTTTGATATCTAGTGCTTCCACTTGGTTAGACAGTTTTTATTGAATATTTTTTCTTTAATCAAGTTTCAAGTCAAATCGCTACATTTCAAACATAGCACAACCGTATAACATAACTTTTTTGTATATATCAAAATTCATATTTTTTGGTTGGATCAAGACTTCAATATTTGCACTTGTATTTTCAAATTTTTGTTTTGATAATCTGATATTTTTCCACATGTGCAGAACATAGACCTTCATTTTCGATGAAAAACCTATGTTTAATAAAACTAAAAAACAAATACATAATAAAACAAAACATATTAAGATTATATTCGTTGGATAGCTTGTTTTGAGGACTACCTGATTCCAGTTGGGTTTGTGAAGATTCATCCATTTTCATCATCAACCCGAGCTCCGAAGTGCCAAAATTTAGGGTTTTTTTGTGTCTCAGAGGAGGGATGAGGAATAAGGGGGGTTCTAGCGAACCCCCAGGGTTCATTCGAACCACCCTTTTATAAGGGTTTTTGTTGGCATTTTTGGCAGGAAAGCATTAAAAGGGTTCGCCCGAACCCAGTTCTAGCGAACCCCTAATGGGTTCGGTGAACCAATATGTTCGTTAACCCCTAAAATCAAGTTTTTTCCCATGCATTCATCTTTTGTGAGTTTTCCTTCCTCACTTAAATTGTAAACCACTATTGTGGCTTCAATAGTTGTTCTATGCTAGAAGTTGGAAGTCTATCATTTATGATGTAATTTGGCAACATGAGCATGAGGTGTATATAATATTGCTAGATCTTGTGTTATCATTGATGTCAAAATTGTTATGATCATCCTAACATAATGTGGAAGTATTGTTGGTGACCTATGTACAATGCAAGTTGGTGAAGAAAGCATGGCTTATCAGGAAGTTTGCTAAGTATTTCCTTTGACAGTTTTGTGGTTTAGTGCTTTAGTTTTTGGGTTTGCACTTCAACATGCATTGGTATAATCTTCTACGAATGTAACTATAGTTTTGAGTTCATCAGATACAACTATATTCAAGATTTCGTGACATTTTGTGAAGTTTCCCAAAAGATATGAATGATAATGCGCAACCTTGTATATCGTAGTTGTAATAACCCATCCTAAATTATTACTTAATTAATATTATTGCAAATGACATATGAATATATTCAAATTAAAAAGACATAACTAAGTAGCTATAGTCAATCATAGCAACACGTCTAGTTAAAATGAGTCAAAGATTCATATATTCAATTCAAATGTCAAATTGCAATATTCAAGGTTAACTTGGCTCGTAAGGCCACAAAGTCAATACATTGTGCAACTTTTACATCAAGGTTACATCATAGAATATGATAGTCTTGTAAACATCCAAGGTTCCTCTTGATGCTTGCCTCCACTGGTGGACAAGAACATGGTTGAAGTGCTTTATCGCCAAACCATGAAGCTTACGCTTCCCTAGAATTCTTCCAACTTGAAGAATACTCGAACCTACAAGGTGGAATCTAGTGCATGCCCATACATCAACATGTAATTTCTATCTACAAGTTAGAAAAGAAAATGCAAGATATATGCTAGGAATGGCAGAGAGTCCATACATACATAATGAACTATATTGCTTGGCCAAGCATAAGAACATTGTTGCAACAACAAACAATAGGTTTTGGTAAAGCAAACCTATACTCTCTGAACTCCATTTCGGCACCCGTCTTGGAAGGTAACTTTCTGCTACACAATATTTCATAATAGCTATCCACCCTCTAGCATCATCTAGGTACCCTAAGGTGCTCTAGTCTACTTAGGTTTCACTATTCTATTCAAGTAAAAGAAATATTCTTCTCACATATGTCTATGGAAAGGTAAATCAAACTACTTATTTCCTCACTAGGTAGAATTCAGATACATGATTCAAATGCAACTGTTCAATATATTATTCAGTCATATCATTTGCATGACCCATGATTACACTTTACATAAATCATTATCCATTTAAGAATGAATTAAGTAAGAAACAAAAGAATGTATGTCACAAGTATGTGTATGTACATAGATGAAATTCTATGTGCATACACATATATGTGCCTACTTAAGTTACTGATTTTTGCGTACATTCTAAAATAAAACCATTAAACCAGATTGCTATCATTTAATAATATTCCATTTTGATGTTTTCATTTGTCAAAAATTCAGGAAATAAATGAATCTAGAATAAGTTTGTATTAACAGTTTCTCACATACTGTTGTTTTGTTTGCATCATACATGTTGTGATATCCAAACAATGTTGTTTACATATGAACACATTGTTGTTTATAACAAAACAATACTATTTTCAACTAAACAGTTACAAAACAAATTGGTTTCAAGTAAAATGTTCACGGTTTATAACTAAACAATGTTGTTTCAACTAAATAGTGACAAAACAAGACTGTTTTCAAGTAGAACCTTCACGACTTATAACTAAATAGTGTTGTTTCAACTAAACAGTGATAGAACAAGACTGTTTTCAAGTAGAACATTCATAGTTTATAACAAAATAAAGTTGTTTCAACTAAACAGTTACATAACAAAGTTGTTTTCAAGTAAAACATTCACTTTTTATAACATAACGATGTCGTTTACAACAAAACATTCATTGTTTAAAATATTACAATGTTGTTTCCAGCTAAATAGTTATAGTTTACATCCAAACGATGTTGTTTACAACAGAACATTCATTGTTTACAATAATACCATAATGTTTCTAGCTAAACAGTTATAGTTTATAACAAAACAATGTCATTTACAGTAGAACAATCATTGTTTACAATAATACAATGCGGTTTCCAGCTAACTCAAATTATCAGTAATAAGGCAATTCCATTACAATTTCAATATCATAACTAGGCTAACCAATGATACATTCATAGAATAAAATATCCATCATTCAGGAATTTAATCATATAACCGATACTAAAAATCCATTATGCAATTATATATATAGAATGAATCTAAAAATTACATGCTTGTTGATGAGAAACCCGAACAATCATTCGGTCATGAGACAAGTCTTAGTAGTTTTCAAGGTTCTATGATAAAACTCATGTTTTCAAAGGTTCCAAGAAACAACGAGCAAAGATTTCTATGGTCACTCCAAGGAACGACTAATCCTTTAATGGCTGATACAAATTTCCCCTAATTGTTCCATGGTCAAATCCAAGAATTCCCATTAATGGCATGATGGTGTAAAACCATGTACTTTGACATGCAAGATTGAACTTGGAATTATTTTTATAATAATCAGCTTGTCGATCTTATAGATCAATTCATACAAGGTTATATGGAATGCAAACTTCGTTCCTCCATCATTCTTTTAGAATGATAGTAAATCATATAAGCTACAGTTTTACATTCATATGGCTTATGTCTAAAGCCTATTCCATCATTGGCCAAGCTAATATGACTAACAAAATAATAATAATAAATATGATATAGAGGTATTAAGCTGTTCCCCATAGGAACGATAGTCGGTTCTCTACATTGTTATCATATGATCTATACTCTATCAATTAGATTAAAATCTGATAGCCAAAGATTGGCTAAGCATTTACATGCAAGAACTATATGACATCCATTTACATTATTGGCTTCCAAGCCTTAACTTAGCTCAGCTAGCTAGCCGATAAGGCATCTAAGGCTTAGGAATTATACATGCAAACTAGGCTGATAGGCCATGCGACCTAAAAGGTGGTCGATTCTACACATTCATGCAGGCTCAAATTCATATCCATTACAGACATAAAATACTTAATCATTGTTGCTATTGAAAATTCGAAAGAATGGAAAAAAACCTGCAAGTATTTTAGAGGAAATACAAGAAAATCTATCTTATTTTCAAATGGGGTCAAATTACCTCTGGATCAAACTTTTTCCCTAAGTTGTTGACTAATTTTTCCTTCCCACTGAATTCTTCTTCCTTTCTTTTTCTTGAAAACTAGTCAATACCATTTGCTATTTTTCCTTGGATATGTCTTTCAAAATTAAAAAAAATATTTCTTTTTGCATGATATTGAGTCGTTTCCTCCATTATAGAATTATTTCCTTTGCCGCCCACTATCCATTTTAATCAATTGGCCATAATTTGTTTTCAGGCAAGGACATGGGGAATCTTCCCATGATTTCCATTAAATTTTCATTTCAATTCTATAATGTACAATATTGATTTCGAATTCAATTTCTCAAAAATATATATATAATTATATATTTGATATTCACATGTACATTTACTCATTTACGTACACATTTCGATATATATATTACACGTTTGTTTATAAATGCTGATATGTTTCATATACCAATATTTTTCTAAATAATAAAAATAAACTTTTATTCTATTTTCAAGCATCAATATTTAAATGAAATATTGTTTTATTTTATTTTCTTTTTTGAATTACACCCATTCATTCGTTTGGTAAGCCACATTTTCATTTTCTATCAAATTCAACCTCACACAAAATTAGGATAGACAATTAAATAACAATTTGAACACATGTATTTTTATTTCACAAGTCTATCTTTTTCAGTCACCATATCATTTCAGTCAACTCAATATAATTTTCCTATATGTATTTAAATGTAGTTATCATGCCATTTTGTGGTGTGTGCACCCAAATTCCATCTAGCTTACCATTCGATCTAGCTAAACAATCCTACTTCAACCATGTTCTCATCCTTCAACTTGTCACCCTACAACTACATACACTTGCACTTTCCAAAATTCATTAGTAACATTCAAATCATAATAATATACATGATATTCAAAAAGATCACATAGTCAATGATGGTCAACTTCTTTCAATCTTTTCAAAAATATCAAAATTTCCATTCAACACATTGAATTTCCTCAATAGTCTAATTTATCATATTATAATTAAAAATGCAATAAATTTGGGTTATGATAGTAGTTACCTTTTGTATAGTGCATCGGGTGGGAGATTCTGTATTTCTTCATGAATAATTATTTTGTTTTGCGATAATACATGTTAAAATTAAGCTATCATTAGAGTAATCTATAACTAAGAGGTGAAAAATTTATCCATGTGAGATATAATTACCTATGGGACCCCTTGCAATCTAATAGTCTCCTTATGAAACTTTCTCACTATATCTCAAGGAGCATCATCATTAATATTTCTAGGTATGAAATTTCTACCTTAGTTAACTAATCCACTACTACTATGAGGCTATAATTCTTAAGGTATGTTTTAGGTAAACCATCATAAAATCCATCAATATTATTAATAATTTATGTTAGGGTGCATCATGTTCATATAATACTGGGCTATAGGATGGTAATGCTTAACCTAAGCCTATTAGAATCATAAACACTTTACTACAAAATTTGTTATTTCATTCTTCATTCTTGGTCAAAATTAGACCATTCTTAGGTCCACATAAATCTTTGTCACCCCTAGATGGCCTTGGTATGGAGAATAATGGCTCTCTACTAGGATTATTTTCTTAGTTCACCTTAAATCATGTGGGTACTAAAATTTCCCCACTCTATTAGAGGATGCAATTAAATTCCATAATAGATATTCTATTTTGTTAACTTGTTACCTCAATTATAATTTTATTTACTAGAAAAATGGGTCCATTGTATTTTCTTAATGATTTCTATTATTTTCATCCTTAATTGAGATATGGTAGTAGGTCTAACTCTATGACTTAAAGCATCGGCTACATGATTTTCCTTTCTTTTTACATTAAATATTTCAAAACCATAGCTTCTTAAGAACTCCACCCATTTTCTTTTAAGATAATTTAGGTAAATTGTGTAAATAGATACTAGAGTCCCTAAAGATCTATACTATATTCGAATAATCTTCTTGATATCCATCATATTTTCATAGCATATATAATTATGGCCTCTAGGTTGTGTGTGGGAAAATTTATTTCATGATCCTTCCACTTTAAAGACACTAAGGTAATCACACAACCATATTGTGTTATAGTTATTCCCAAACTCCCATTTCAACCAATAAAAACCTCTCATTATTAGATCATAAAAGTCATAATATTGATTTATATAATTATTCATTTTACATAGAGGATAAAAGAACAATATTATTTATTTTATACTATAACCATCATGATTATATAATTACATAGTTTTCCTCCTTTAATGACATTTTAATATTCTTCAATAGGATTTTCCTCCTCTTATGCATCCCTTGTTATGTTGGTGTGTGAATCTACAAACTCATATTCCAAAATGACCTCTTTGAAAAGAATTAGGGTATAAAACACACAACCAAGGTGAATTCCACTAACAATTGATGGTTTTATCTTTCATTAGAGGTCCTTTCTTCTACAGTGGGCCTACCTTGTCCTCATCTCTCTTAAGTTTAATTTTTTAAGAGTGGATGCCAAAGTTTTTGTGCCAAATATAGTTTCCCTTTTAACTACTACTAAGTTCTTCTTAGGCTTGTTAAGGATAGTTAAGCTTCTTGGTTTTACTTTTAGGTTTCTTTCAGGCCCTAAATTTTCCTTTCTTTTCACATCCCATTTTTGTAATACATAAGGAAATTGTATTATATGCAAAATATGTGAGTATGAAAGTCTAGATTTGGACCCTAGGGCTCTAATACCAATGTAAAAACTAGCCATATAAGCATATTTAATTTTTACCTCTAGAAAAACCTTAGTGAAAAGAAGAAAAGAAGAAAAATGGGGTGTCTAGGGTGCTTTCTTTTGCTTCTAGGGTTTTGGACCTAAAAGGAGAAATACCTATTTTCCAAAATTTCACTAAAAAAAAAACCCTTCAGATTTCAATGCAAAGGAGATTGAAATCTAGAAAATGGAAGGTTATATGGATTGAATAATGTCTAATGGATGGGTTCACCACCAAGTATAAACTTGGAAAAGAAAATTTCTGAAAACACAGTGTGATATGCAAAAAAATACTAAATGACCGATAGATGCAAGTAAAATATAACAGAAAATTATGAAACTGGAAATGTGCACCTAGGAAACTGAAGGAGGTGGAATGGAGGTTTGCAATCTTGAAAAGTCTACTATTGACATGCTAACTAGGGCTCATACGCCAAGCTGGGTGAATAAGTCTAGTTTCAGGTAAACTGTGCCGGAACAGGTTTCAGACAAATGGGTACTTAGATTTGCAAAAATTCATGATATAAAGGTACAATAGGACTCATTCACTAGTAGTGGTGAATCAGTCCACTTCTAGATTTCTAGGAATTCAAAACTAGATTTTGTAGCTCTCGGTTTGCTTTTCTATTCCTAATTTAGATCTAGGTTGAAAACTACAAAATTCAGCCTGTAGGCCTTCTCTAAGCTTCTCCAAGGCTTGTTTGCAACTTTGACAACTTTTAGGATCTTGACAACTTTTCTCCACCTTTCCCTTTTGGAAAATATACAACCTAGCTCTACAAATCACACACAAGAAGAGAGGAAAAATGTTGTGGGGTTGGTCAACAGGGGTTTTCCTTGGTCAAACCCCTTGTTGGTAATTAAACCCTTGAAATAGAATGAAATAGAATAGAGAATTATGAATCAACAAATAATGATGTTGCAACTCACCAAACCTTTGCAATAAGAGGATGCAAACATGTAAATGATGGTTCCAATGGATGTGGATTTGGAATCTAGCTTGATGTTGATAGATCTTGAATGCAATGCTTGCTTGAATCACACAATCCTACACTACAATTGTTAGCTCTAAAACAACATGATGCAAACAATCTTTGTTATGATGAATGACACTTGAAAATGCTCTAGAATGCTTGATAATCTACTCTTGAAATACCTTGAATGCTATTGTAAATGCTCAAATGCTCTTCTGAACTCACTAGGTGATCTCTTGAATGATAGGTATGAACACTTGAATGCTTGGGATGAAAATGAGAGAAATAACCTTGTATTTATACTTAATTATGCAAGAATTCCTAAAATTACAACACTATAGGCCAACATCAGATTTAGGAGAATAAAATCCCACCAAAATTTTGATTTAAATTTGAATTTTGGTCACATAGGACTCATTCACCCAAGGTGGTGAATGAGTCCCATCACACATAATGTATGGGACCAAAAATCAAAAGTGTCTAGAAATGTGTGAAACCTACATCGAGGCCAAAAAGACCTAGGTGGGACTCATTCGCCTAA
>VDFB02105785.1:562439631-562499014 GCA_007258455.2 Sequoia sempervirens
AGTGATACTTCTTACATGGAGCCAAAGAACAATCCCTTTCTTAAATATAAGAATGTATCTCAATCCTTCACACACACAAGATCTTACAAGAACACGATTGATCTCATAAGTAAATTACTACCAACCACCACCAATAATCTTTGAGAGATGGGCTTAGATACTCCTCACCACCTTTTAACTTGAATTAATAATAATTTTATATTGTCCCTTGAACACATTCCTCTTTACTTTATAATGATTAAATAAAACATTGTCAATCCCTATATTTGCTAAGGAGTCTAGAGTTTTATTTTTCCCCAATAGAAATGCATATGCATGATCTTATAAAAAATTGGGACCACTTCAATGCTTCTTTTTCATAAGAACACATACCCCAATTGGGGCCTCAACCTTTGTAAAAACACTACCTTCTATTACTAATTCATTATATCCTTTCTTATATACTAGCATTAACCCAACAATGAGATCTTCCTACTATTATTTTTGTTCATCTTTAAACCAAGATTACTCAAACCTCTAATTAGAAAAAAACTATTAGAATTATGAAGAAAATAGTCAACATCTATAGCCTGAAGATTCCCCCAAAATGTATAATGAAAATTTAATTTTGTTCCATCTTGAGGATATTTCCAACCCACAAGTATATCTATTTTTTAGTTCTCTCTATATCCATTAATAGATTGTGTTGAAAGCATTGCTTAAATTATCAACATGGAGATATTATTTGTGAATATTATTATAGACTTATTTTTCTTGTAAACTTGAATTCAAAATTATACTTGAATGGAACCTTAGAAAAATTAATAGGCTATATTTATTGCTTCTATTATTGGTTGCATAACACTATCTTAATTATTCCTTCGATAAATTTTTATCTAAGTGATTGAAATGTTCAAATTGATTTTCAAATTGGTCACTCCATGAGTCTAACTAGAGAATAATTTTAAGAATAAAACTCTATTTTTGTTTAGTGAATCAATAAATTACATCACCTCTTAATTGGATGAATTGTTGTAATGGAGTGCAAAAAACCATAGTTTTATATAAATGATATCACATTTTTTGTGGCATTTTTCCAAATAATTTGTGTGGTGTTTATATGCATTCCTATTTTGCATGTACATTTAAGTAAAACTAGGCATAGTAAAAAATTCTACTAAATTGATATTTCATTGATTTTGATGTCCATCTACATACATATTTTAGAACACCTATTTTTTATATGTTCAAAAGATGATAAGAAATAATGCTAGAGCTTGGAATAAGATAAGCCAAATCTTGTTGCATTTAAAATTTCAATCAAGTTGACTTTCAAAAATGCTTGAAGTATGTAGGCTAACATTTCATTATGGGCTTTTGTCAAATAGTGTATACATATAATATATGATTTCCATGCACATATCCACTTACTATATCCACCTACTATAGTAGTGTGAGATGTAACACCGAAACTAGAGATTCCAAGTGGATTTTGTAGATTGATATGTGTTTCCCTAGGCTGAATTCAAATCTTGAGCTATATTGCTATGTCAACTACTTTAAAAAATATTTTGTTTCTCAAAATCTTATTGACTCGTTCATTATTTTTTGGATTCCTCCTTATTAGGGTAGAAAAAAAAATGAATAATAATTCTAATCATCCATTTTATTCCTTGTAACATGGGAAGGTTTTAAATTTACATTATTACACAAAAATTATAATAATAGTTGTAACTTAATGCCTCCCTATTTGAATTCCAATTAAGAATATAATTGTAATTTATTTCTTTGATAAAAAATTGTGAATTATATAATACTCAAATCATATCCAAAATTCATAGAAATATATTCTAAGAATGAGGAGTCTCATACCACTAGTGGTATTAGATTAAAGAATATGATAACATGACCACATAAAAAATATGTCCTTACTCTCAAGGATTACTTGGGAATTTAATAGGTTTCAACCTTTATAAATAGTTGGAGCTACCTGCATCTTCCTTGAACATCTCATGTACACTTATATAAATATTTGTTAACAAGGTTTCTACGAGGCTCTAAAAATGAAAGAGGGAAAAATGAAAATATTCCACTTTCTTACCCATAAATTTTACTAATCCTATCGTACAATGGTAGAGGCTTTGTAATAATGTGTGTTTACATAAATCATTGTGAAACATATTCATAGAAAAAATTATTTAATTATTTAAATATCAATAATATTTATGCACATCCAAAAAAGTACAAATTCATAACTAAATTTAATTCAAAAAGTGGTAATAAATATACAAATTTTAAATCTATGAAAATATATAACCAAATGATAGGATAAAAGTGATGAAACAACATCTAGGATAAATCTATGTTAATCATATACAACATTTACAGTTTCCTTCTAGGATGAAATAAATTTAATCAAGTAGAAACATTTATATATACTTGTGAGGAAATCATCTATATGTTCCTTGAACCTCTTGTATTTAATTTCTTTATGAGACTTCAAGCCCTTCATGGATAAACTACTTGTAGTAGCAATACCTTCCTCAATGGATTTAAAGGTTAACAAGTTTTTACTTTTTAACCAAAATTTTAATAACATTCAATTTTGTGTAATTTATGGAGCACTATTATTATTTTAATTCAAAATAATGTAAGAAATTTATATAAATTAAAAAATTAAAAAATCCTAAAATAATAGTTTTGAATTAATTGAAAGCATGGTTGGACCCCTCTAATTTTGTGGAACTATTTCTTAAAAGCTATTTTAGTTGAATTTTATATAATAGGCAAAGGAAGCCACATATGGAATTAAGACCTTCTTTGATGGTCTTTACTAGGAAATTTTTAATTTCATTCATAGGGACCAAGGTATTTTAAACAAAAGTTGTGTTTGGAAATCATCTAATGTATAAAGACAAATAATGTCAAATTTAACCCCTTAATTTTATAAATAACTTAAAATAGTTTATAACATGGGTAAACACTAGAGTCAATCGCATAATCTATCGTATATACTTAAATAAATCAAATTGCATATCATGTCTATCATTCTAATGACTAGCTTCCAAATAAAATAATCCTTCTAAATAAATTAAAGTGCTCAATTATGGTTACATGTTAGGTCAATTTTACTTCTTGTAAAATAATATAATCAATAGACTCATAAGATCTTCTAAACATACAATCAATAGCTCTCTTGCTACTTGAGATTCTTTACCTTTTTCACTTAAACTATTAAAATTCATAATTAACCATGGTAACACTTAATATAGTCTACTAATAAAAATATAAAGCCTTCATTTCCTTCCTCTTTTGGGAGACTTGGATCTACAACCAATTATGTGCACATCATTCCATCTTTCATCAATGATTTGGAACATCAAGGATTGATCATTGTGCATCATTATACAAAGCTAATCCATTATATAGATTGTGGAATTTGTATAGGAAACTTTTAAATTTAAAAAAATGTAAGAGTTGATTTATTTTACTATAATATCCAAGAAATTTATAAAAATAAGAGTAATAAAATAATTATTAAATATTATCTTTAAATGAGTAAATATAACCATATTTTCACATGGAGGATTTTATATTATCTATAAGATTTGAGGTAATAGAAAAAATATGTACAAAGATTAAAAATCAAGTCATTTTCTCCTATTCTTTCATTATTTATTTCTTTTTGTACTAGGGTTAAATCTTCATCTAGGTTTGTTGTGTACTTATAAGAAACCTTTGTTCCTTAGTATCATGTTCTTGTACATTGTATGGTAACTTTCATGATAAATATTATGTGCATGTGTCCCTTCCTCCTATCAAATTTTCTTTATGGATATGAAGAAGTTTATTTCTAATTTTTTGGTTTCCTCCTTATCAAAATATTGCTTCAATAATTTAGAAATCATATTTACAAGCTTATATCATCTCTCTCATTTTCTTCTCTTATTTGTACCTTCAATAATGTCTAAAGTGATTTTACATGACCACCAATGTTAAGTAATAATGCTTTCCCTTTATTACTAGTTGTAGGAAATAAATCTTAGATGCAACCTTTATCAATATTTTTTAAGTCTTTAATGGCACATTTTGTACTAGAGTGCACACTTGTAAATTTAAAATTTAGAACTATTTTAGATTATGTTTTGTTTGCAATCTAGTAATTTGAATGTTTTGATTATTAAAAAATAGATAGATGTTGAATGTTTTTTGTTAATGGTATGAAAATATTATTGATGAGTAGATGAATTATTAGAACTGTTCTAGATTTTTATTCCCTATATCTAGATATATTATTTACCAAGGTCTCATTGCTCCTTTAGGTGTACATACATATATAACATGGAAAATGAAGATGTTCCACCTCCAGAAAATTTGTTTGCACATATCACTAGTGAGATTAAGAAATTGAGAGATTCATTAGCACAGGGTGCAAACCCGGGGATATATACTGAACCGTGCATTCCAATATTACATAGTCTAGAAAAACTAAAAGATGAACTTGAGAGGACTAGTGCATATTCCCCAGATAGAGTAGCTGCTATTCTTTCTTGTATGTGGGAAGAAGTACATGGTGACATTCCCCTTAAACAAATACAGGATAGTGTGACCAAATAAATGATAAAAAACACTTGTTTTCCATTTTATCAAAATGTGTGTAAGGTTAGGGGATACTAGGTCACTAGATGTGTCGATCATGTTATGGCCTCATTGATCTACCCACGATTTCTTGTAGCACATGGTCAATACCCAAACAATGACTAGATTCCATTGTATTTTGTTCAGCAGTTGTATGTTGAGGTCCATTTGGGCCTCAAAGTCAACTACCTGGACATTCCACCATATGTTGGTCAGGGACATGGCAGGATTGTTGATAGGCCCACCTATTGTCGAGCAAATAGACTAGTCCCAGTGTTTAGGGTATTGGTTGGCTAGAGGTCTCCTACTATCACCCCAACGCTAGCCCCCATAGTAGATGAGGTTGTGATTGCTTCCCAAAAGGAAGCAATTGACACTGTAGGTGTCATTGCATCTTCCACCACTAGGATATCTACTTATCGTGTAGGTCAGTATTTGATGTCTAGATGTTCCCGATCCACACCATTTTTAGCATACCACCATGGATCCTTATACAACGGCATGCATCCCTACTCCCATAGAGCTTGATGCACTTACAGGAGATATGGCACATAGGACTCTGCATTGTTTGGCTGAGGACCTCTTGGAGGAATTTTCCTTCATTGCATCAGACTATGGGATCAGTGTAGAGCATGTTAGAGATTGTTTAGGACACAGAGGTCATTCAATTCCAGGATCCCATCACTCTCGGCCCAGTACTAGTGCACGTCAGGATCCACCTACAAATCATTCGATAGCTGCATGGACTATGGGTTTTACTGAGATGTTGATTGGTTCCAGTCATCATTGTCGATGCCATCTCACCTGCATAGCCCTCTTCACTCATCATTTATGGCACGAATTGGGATAGATCATATGGATGCAGATATTGGTTTGTCGCTTGATTGTATAGTTGATATGGTGGACGCGGCCATTGCAGAGGACTCAGGTCATCCGATATTAGATGATGTGCATGTATGTGTCCATGTGCATGTTTCAATTCCTTTTTAATTATTTTAAAATTTTATTTTTAACTAGATATTCATGTACTAATATATATGTATATATATTGTAGGTGGCAATACCTCATGTCACTCCTAGCCTTGTTCCTCCAAGTCATATACATCAACGTGACTCTATGGATGAATCTGCTGCCAGTGGACATGTGAGTTTTAAATTTTTATATATACACATGTATATGTGCATGCATATGTATGCACAGATCTAGATAGATATTTAAAAATATACAAGTACATTCTTACAAGTAACTTTCATAAAATTTATTTAATATAAATTATATCTATTTAACACATTTTGTACACAATTTTATTTGCAGGGCTCAACACATCCATCAGAGTAGGATCGTTCTCATTCAGATGGTCGTTCGACTAGGACTCGACATTCATATTAGGCCCTGCACTAGATTTGAGAACTTTACTACATGTATTTGCTTATATGATGATCTTTAGTATTTGACATTTGATGATCTCTAACTTACATTTGCTTATATGATATACATATACATTTTCTTATTTGATGATCTTTAGTATTCGACATTTGATGATCTCTAACTTAAATTTACTTATATGATATATGCATACATTTGGCTCTTTTCTTATAACATGTTACATGTTTATACATTGAATCTATTTACATGTATGTATGTGTTTGCTTATATGTTTGCATGCTTCTATTGAATATATGTATACATTTGCTTATATTCAATATACATACATTTTCTTATTTGATGATCTCTTAGAACTTACATTTCCTGATATGATATACATTTGATCTCTAGTATAATTTTAGGAAATGAATTCCACTTTATAATTAAGTTCATTCATGTTGATCACAATAAATATTTTGTACGCACACCCATTGAATTTTATAGTAAGCAGTCAAAAATTATAAAATAAATGACTCCCTTGAGCTCAAGTAAACTAAAGATATTTTATAAATGAGTGTATTTACAAGCCTATTTATTAATGCACATGTTCTTCTAGTTTTAAGATTTGATAAAAATGATGAAATTAAAATATTGATAGAAAGTAAGAACAAATAAAGTGCATCACTTTGTGGTACACAAAACTCCTATTTTTTAAAATGATGAGCAACATGAACCAGTGAGGAGTTGAGAACAAAATATAATTATAAAGAAGAGGTAGGAACATTCCTTTTATAATTATATACCATCCTTCAAACACTTTCCCTCTAAGTTATAAAATTTTATGTTAAATTATTTCATAAATAATCTCTTAATCTACACCATCATTAAATTATAGGAAAATTTTATTCTTTGAAACATTAAGAAAATTCAATTCAAATTATACCTCTATTATCTTTTTGACAAGTAACAAAATTCTAAAATTATTAGATACGTTGCATATCTATACATTAAATAACAACACACTTCACAATGAAATAACTTGTTTGATTACCACTTGATTCATTTAAACTAGGATCTAGTTATTCCATACACTAGAATAATTTTTTTCCCATATGCATATAAATACAAGCTTATTTTTCATTATTCCATATCAAATTGCAAGATTAATTCACATTTATATCACTTGGAGCACAAATTTTGGAAAAGAGGTTTTTGCACATTTATCAAGGAGCCAAATATTGGAGAAGACAACTTTTCATTTTTATCAATCAAGGAAAAATTTGGAGGAGAAATTCACTAAGTTGGTAGAGGATTTGTTTTGAGTCATCTTTAACTTGAAGAAGAAAATGGGACAACAAAGAAAAAGAAAAAATGCATCTCAATGAAAATTGTCAAAAGAAGAAGAACAAAAGAGGCATGAACAAAACCTGGAAAATTATCATAGAAACAAACAAGGTACATGCTTGTTTCTTCTCTCTCTCTCTTTGTCTCTCATGTGTGTGTTTAGGACTTTTATTAACACCTCAATTTGTTTTACTTGTAAATATATTTCCAATTATGAAAACCATGCTAGATTTAACTTGGAAACTTTAATACTAAAAAATGGTCATCTTTCATAGACATGGACCTTGAAGTTAGGGAAGAGACCCAAGTTCAAACAATGCTTGTTGGAGAGGGGTCAGGATCACTTCCTTCTACTGGCATGGATGAGCATATAAAAATAGCTGAAACTTTTCTCACTTATAACATTATGTCTTATATCACTTTGTTTGCTTGCATACATAAACTTCACTTATATAGAATCATCTCTCACTTTCTTTGCAAAATATTTTGTGACATGTAGAAAGGGCTCAACAAGCAAGAATTTCTCATGCTGAAGTCAAGCCAAATCTAGATATTGGATCAAATGAGTCTGTTGAAGAACACATGGACCTTGAAGATAGGGACGAGGCCCAAGTTCAAACAATGCATGTTGGAGAGGGGTCAGGATCACTTCCTTCTACTAGTATGCATGAGCATATAAAAGTAGCTAAAAAGGTGATGAAACAAATTTCTTATAGAAATTTAGATCATTTACTTGAAATGGATATGGAGAAACTGAAATGTTATGCCAACCAGCCTTATAATAATAGAAAGAGGTCAATGACTAAATCTGTAAATGGAATAATCAATGATCATTTCAATCATCTTGATACACTTGAAAAAACCCAATTGTTATCACATTTACTTCTTTGTAATGAGTTGAAAGAGTCATTACAATTGTTGGGTGTACATTCGACATCAAATAAGAAGAAAAAAATGGGATTACAAAAGGATATTGCTCAAAATGTTAAAAAGGGTTTAGATTCCATTGGGAAAGGATCTCGATCAGTGGATAAGGCCACTACAAGAAGGGTGATGTTGACATTTGTTGTACATCAAGATATAGCAAGAAAAATGTCTGCACTTTCGACTGAAATTGGTTATAGTAGAACCAAATTAATAAAATATGAGAAAAAGAGAGTTTTTTGATGAGAGTTCAGAAGCTAATTGGGCAATTATGTGTAGAGCTCCCCGTTCTGACAGGATTGAATATGTTGTTAGGAACTTGATCTCAAGTTTTTGGCATGATCAGACTCGTCCATCATCAAATACTAGAGATGTTATGAGACACAGGATTGGGCCTAGTATTTATGAAAATCATATCAAACATTGGCTAGACATAACACAATTTGAGATGTATATGAACTTTTGTAATACATATCCTCATATAAAGATTGGGAAAACAATGTTTGAAAGGTTAAAGCCATATTATGTGAAGATAAACAAGTTTTTTGAAACTTTTTGTTGTCGTTATCATATTGAATTTGATCTCTACTATCAGGTGTTTCGAAAGATGAGAGAAGAAAGTTGTTGTTTTCAAAATGCACCTCCTATAAAGGCAAGTTTGTTCATAAAGGATATATTATGTGATCATGAAAATGGACCTCAAATAAATTGCATAAAAGGAATTTGTGGGACATGTGGAAATTTGCCTAAATTTCCTTCAAGAAATGAGGATACTTACCTAACAAAGACAATAAATTGCAAGAGGTAAGTACTATTTTTAGAGAGTTTATTTGTTTCAATTTGATTAAATTGTTATTTGAATTCTCTAATGTAATGTTTCATTGATTGTGTGGTTTATTGCTAATTCACATATTTTACTCACACAAGTACAAGTATGTAAAGTTGAAAACAAATTTTGGGAAAGAATCCACAAGGTTGAACTATGTAAAAGAGGAGATTCCTTTTGGAAAATTTATGGAAAATTTTCAAAAATTGATACAACCATACATACAACATTCCTTTTTTTGCTAAGTGTTAAGAACAAAAATTCCAAACATTGAGAGATACTTTCCCACTTGGAATAGTTCTATTAGTAGTCGACTTTGCAAAAAAATACTCCTTTGTACATCAAAAGGAGATTCAATCAGAGTATTACTTTTCAAAGTAGATAACTATTATGGTTCATGTGTGTTATCGAAATGCACAATCAAAATTGGATGGTGTTGGGAGTACAGATGAAGAACGATCCATTAAGAAAGAATATCACTTTTATATTAGTTATGATAAAGAGCATGACACGCTTTTTGTCCAACTTGCTTTATAATTTTTTTTGAGAATTTCAGAAGCAGGGGTGTAAAATTTGAAACTAATTTTGTATGGTCAGATGGATGTGCGACACAATTCAAATCTTCATGTCCATTCTATGCACTTTGTAGATATCATAAAATCTACAAAATACCACATGTTTGGAGTTTTTTTGAGAGTGGGCATGGAAAGGGTGAGCATGATGGAGCAGGAGCTTGCATTAAACGAGCTTTAAGAAAGCATCAAATGAGTTATCCAGAAGACGTATAGACAATGCACATGATGTTGTTGAATGGTGCAAGAAACACTTTGCATGAAATGTGGTTGGAACATCTTCAAGAATAAACAAACACATTCCACATAGAGTGTTTTTGCGAGATATCGGGTATGTATAAAATACATTTTCAAAAATTTGAATTTATTTAAATCTAATATTTATATATATATACATGTTTGTTCACATAAGTTTGTTGTTGGACATGTATCTAGGTGTGGACAAATGATTGATGCATGGATGCAAGAGGGTAGAAAAAACAAGATCTTTGCATTGTGTTAGGAGTTCAGATAGTTTCCATGGATGGACATTACACACAAGGGATTACTCTTATTTTTGCACTGAGTGCATTGCAGGAAACTTTGATCATGCATGCAACAAACAAGAACTTGGATATGTTGGTAAATGGGATATGGTGCCACTAGTTGTTTCAGAAACATATGATGAAAATGAGGAAGAAAGATTTGAAGACATTCATTTGATTTCAATTGATTATGATCATATTTCAGGATTGGTTAGAAAAGGTACATGTGTAAGTTTTCAATAATTTAAATATTATATATATCTAGTTAATGATATTTAGAGACATTTCTAATTTTTTAAGAAATTTTTTGTATAAATTTGGTGTACAGGAGATGTTTTTGCAGTCATAGCAGAGCCTGGAAACATCAAAGGTGTTAGCTATTATTTATTTTGTTGCACATAAGAGAGGAATAAGCTAACACAACCTGAAACAAGTGATGGAATGCCATTTCCCACAGGTGAGTTTGAATTTAAAATTATATAAACATTGTGTTCACATGTACACATTACATTATAAACATTTAAATATATATTGTACAAACCTTGAGCACAAAAATGTTGTACACATTCATATGTCTTACCTTAGGTTCATGTTTACCATGCAGGTTTTGTTGTAGTGCAAGGGACATATCTAAAACAAATCAAAGTTGTTCAACATGGGATTCATTTTGTTGACTATCAACCTGATAACAAGGTATATCAATATAGTCACTTAATAATTGCTACCGCCCTACATCTTCATGCAGTTTGACATGCATGTGGCTGAAGAAAATGGAGACTAGATAGTGATGATCATCAAAAAATTCTACATGTTATTGAGGAGCAAGCTAAACCAAAATCTTTGACTTAGATTATATCCATGATTTTCAGTTCACTTGTAACCCTATACATGTTCAAGTGAGAACTTATAGTAACTTGTACATAATTTTAAATCATTTTGTGTAAATTACAATTATATGTACATATTTGTTCCATGGAAAATTCTTAAGTTCAACAATCTTTGATAGCATCATCTCTCACTTTTTTTGCTTCCATGTAAACCCATATATGTGCTTTCAATACTTATTTTAAACCTAGTCAAGTTTTTTAAAATCATTTTTCCTAAATTACAATTATATACAACTTATATTTGTTTCATGGAATTCTTAAGTTCAAGAATCTTATACACAATTATATACAACTTATATTTGTTCCATTGAATTGTTCCATGGGAAATTATGTAAATTTTAAAATTAGGTATTATCTAATTATAAAATTATTGTACACATATTTAAAACATAAATCAATACAAATAAAAAAATAAAGTTTCCATCAATTTAATTCACAAAAAATACTGCAAATGGAAATAGAAAGTTCCCCTCTACCCTTAACCCTCTACCCTCTACCATTAAGCCTTAAACCCTTAAACCCTTTCTCTCTCACTCACTCACTAATTCTATCTCGAGCTCCCATCTACCCTTAACCCTTAACCCTTAAAACTTAAACCCTTCTACCTTCTACCCTTTATCTCTCTCCCCCACTCTCTCTCTCTCAAGTCTCTCCCTCCTACTCCCTCTTTGATGCCGATTTTGATCCTGGAATCTGACCGGATTTTGATTTTGATTTTGACGTTTTGACGGATTTGACCTGATTTTGATGGATGCCTGATTTGATTTTTTGATTTGATCCTGAACGAACGATTTTGATTTGATGACGATTTCTGATCGATTTTGATCTCGCGCGGATGATTTGTTTGATCTTGATTTTGATGCTGGACCCTGGAATCCTGATTTCGGAGCGATGATGATTTGATTTTGAGCCTTTTGATGGAATTTCCGGACCGGAATTGAAAGTTTCATTTCTTTACGATTTTTCGATTTTCGATTTCTTTTTGTTTTTCTTCGACTTTATCCCGAATTTAACCTTGGTATCTTGATTTTTGGATGTTCTTCGATTTCTTTTGTTCTTTTTCTGATTTTTCTTTGATTTCGGATCCTGAATCCTGAATCCTGATTTCGATTTTGATCTTTTCGATTTCTTGATCTTTAGAAGTCTTTTCGGACGGGATCGAGAATTGAACTTTTGATTTTTCGATTTCTTTTAGGATTTCTGATCGATTTCTTTGATTTACTTTGTTTTTTGACCTTTTGATTTTTACCGGATTCCGGAATCCTGATTTTTTTCTTTTGATTTATTTATTTGACGGATTTCGATTTCTCGACCCCGGATCCTGAGGACCGAACTTTTGATTTTGATTTTGATTTTCATTTTTTCCTTTTTCCTTTTTCCGATTTCCGGATCTCTGAATCCTGAATTTTGATTTTTCGATTTTTCACCTTTTTGGATTTTGGACGAACTGAACTTTACTGGAGCGGATTTTTCGATTTCTTTTGTTTGATCGATTTTTCGATTCTTTATTACTTTATTTTGATCTGATCTCGGGATTTTTTGATTTCCGGAGCCGGAATCCCCTGACCTGATTTATTTATTTGATTTATCTTGTTTCGACCGGATCCCGGATCCCGAACGAATTTGACGGGATTTTGATTTTTCATCTCGAAATTTTCTGGATGCCGGACTTCGGACCTGGAATTAATCCTGGATGACGCTCGGATTTCTGATTTTGCCTTGATCTGATCCTGAATCCCGATTCCTGGATTTCCTTTGATTTTCTGATCGATTTTTCGCGATTTGACGGATCTGATCTTGATCCTGCCGCGACGGAAGCCGGAACTTTATTTTATTTTAACTTTACTCCACCTTTGATATCCCTTTCACTTTATTTCCTCGGACCTTTAAACCGAACCTTTGTAATTTATCTTTATCTTCCACTTCTCCTAAAGCCGATCCTTCCGACCTACTTTATCCTTTAATTCACTTTATTCGATCCCTGAGCCTCTTACTACGGCAGCGAACCTTTAACCATCTCTTTCAATCATCGATTTCACTCATCGAGCCTCTACCTTTAACCTTTAACTTAAACCCTAAACCTCTACCTTTCATCTTTACATTCTTCATGCATTTCTCTTCTCTTCCACTTTCTCCTTGATCCTCCGTGACTTTGAACTTGAACCTCGAACCTTTAGGGGATTTTTGATTTTCCGCCGATTTGATTTTTTTCTGATTTTTGATTTCCGGATCCTGGAATCCTGATTTTGATTTTGTCTTTTCGAGTTCCTGATCGATTTTGTTCGCTTTTGATTTATTTGACGGATCCTTTGACGGATTTCCGGAGTTTCGAATCCCGAACTATCCTTTATTTATTTTATTTATTGCTCTTTATCTTTGACCTGATCTCGAACTGAACTGATTTCGGATTTTGATCTTTCCGATTTCCTTTGTTCGACTTTTCACGATCGATCCCGAACCTGACCGGAGCCTCGACGTGATCTCGACTTTGTCTTCCTTCCTTTCACGGACCGAACCCGAACTTTATCCTCGACTTTTCCGACTTCTTTGTTCTTCCGACCTCTTCTTTCCCTCGACGGACCCCGGACCCGAACCTTTAATCTCTCGACATTGTCCTTCACCTGATTTCATATTTTGTTCCATGTTCTCTGGCGAGCTTCTGTTATCCATGGAGAGAGTACTTTTCATGACACTCGTTGAACCCTAAATCCCCTTGTACCCTCTCCCACTCTGCAATAATAGTCCATATAGATTTCATGAATTTCCATGTTCAAGTAAATCCCAAGCCCCCTCTCTCTCAAGTCTCTCCCTCCTACCCCCTCTCCCTCTCTCCCCTCTACCCTTAACCCTTAAATCCTAAACCCTTGTACCCTCTCCCACTTCTGCAATAACAATAAGTCCTCTGTAATTGGTGCATATGGGATTTCTCATGGCTTCTTTAATTTCCATGTTCTCCAAGTGAAGCTTCTTGTTATCCTGCGTGAGGAGAGTACTTTCATGACACTCGTGTTGAGCCTGAAAATCCAAGATTTGAAAAGCCATGATTAGAAAAATTTAAGGAATAACAAATGAAACCCTCAAGTTCATCAATTTTGCAACATTACTGCAAATTTTTGGTCATTTTCTTAATCCTCACATACTTTGATCTGGGTTCGCCGATTCTAGAACCAAAACTCAATCTGCCATGGTGCAAGCCCTAATTGCTTACTTAGAAGATGCCTTTTCTTCTCATCCCGGTGAGGGAACTCTTTGAAAAGCTTGCTGCAAACCCAAAATAACAATAAAGTCAGAAACAACAATTCTCAATGAATGGCAAGTATTGAATTGTTTAGTGAAAAAGGGAATGCACTTCCATCTCCTGAATTTGCTGAGGAGTATGCATGTGATATTGCTTCTTTTTGGGATGGTTATCTTCTTACTCATCACCAGATCCATTCCCTTCCATGTTGTCACTGCCAGACCTGCTCTCATACTCTTCATCTCTTTGTAGATCCTAAGCTGAGACTCTCCACCGCTGTTCCCAAATATGTCTCCTTTTCCTTCCAAGCTACTTGTCTGTCTAACAATTCCCATCATAAATATATACTTAAATATCTATAAACAAACAAAATTCCCCTAAGAAAATCAAATTAATGCACATTTCCACATCAATACCCATGTTTTTATGATTTCCGGTTGAAGAGAACACCTACCAACATCAAGGAGAGCTTGGGTGTGAAGCTGTAGATGTTCATGTTCATATTAGACCTTTGTTGAGGGGCAACGAAACAAGGTTGTGCCATTCCAATATTGTTAGATGAGATCTCAAAGAAAAACCTTTTGTTTGAATCATTCCTTCCCTCAAGTAAACTACCCAATCCAAAACTCATCCCAAAATGCTTTTTAACCATTTCTAATATATATACTTTTTAATTATACTTTCCATTTATATACTTTTTATATTATATATTTTATATTATATACTTTTAATATTATAATAATAAAAATTATATATTAGAATATATAATAATAAAAATTATATATTATAATATATAATAATAATAATAATATAATTAATAATAATTATATATTATTATTATAGCATATTGTAATAAAAAGTATGTTATATATTACAATATAAAAATAATATAATTTAGATTTATATTAATATTATATATTATTAAATAAAACTATCAAAAAATGGGAGAAAAATAAACAAACGATAAAATTGATTCATGTCAGGGGGTTCGACCGAACCCATTTTGTAGGTTTGACCGAACCTCCATGAAATACAATTTTTAATTATATTTCAAAGTGGTTCGGTCGAACCCATGTTTGACTGAACATATTTTTTTCGTTCAACTGAATAGTAGTTCGACCGAACCACCCTTTTTTCACCTTCACCCTCTGAGGCTCCAAAATTATCTAGAAGTTTGCACTTCGAAGCTTGATTTGAGAATGAAAATGGAGGAGACTTCACAAACCCAATTGGTATCAGGTAGCCCTCATAACGAGCTATCCAATGAATATAATTTTAATATGTTTTGGTTTTATTATCTATTTGTTTTTTAAGTTTTATTAAATATAGTTTTTTCACCAAAAATGAAGCTCTTTGTTCTACACATGTGAAAAAATAGAAGATTATCATTTTTTTTTTTGAAAAGTATGAGTGCACCAAATATTGGAGTCCTTGATTCAACAAAATAAAAATAAAAATTGATACATACAATAAAAGTTACTCGTTATACGGTCGCGCTATGTCTGAATAGTAATTGGTTTGACTTTGAAACTTGAAAGAAAAAATATTCAATAAAAAACTATTTAACCAAGTGGAAGCACTAGATTTCAGAGTTACAAATCTAAATTCAAAAGAATTATAATTTTATCCTTCAAGGAAAAAATGTTATATGTTATACGGTGTGCGCCACTTTTTAAAAATGTTGTTTTTTGAAAAAAACCAATTTTCATGGGAGATGGAAAAATAAGTGCAATCTAATTCCAAAAATTTTGAAAAAAATATTTTTAGAATCTACAGACAAAATGTGGAGAGACTCTAGTTTACATCATCTTCAAATTCCTCAAGGTTTAGCCGCTATAGGTGCCCGAATGTGAAAATTTAGTTAAAAATAATAATTTTAGTGTCCAGTTTGGCCAAAAATTGTAAACCACTATTGTGGGATCACCCTTGGCCTTTGACAGGGTATGATTATGTATCTTTGCTATTGATGCATACTTAAGTGTCTTGGGTGTCTACTTTAGTGTGAATTTGACATGGGGTCATCCTCTCACTAAAGTGGGGGAAAAATGTAGTGTCGAAAAAAGTAATCCTTTTTCACACTTAATTTGATAATTGACATTAAAATTGAATTAATGGTGCCTTGGGATGGTGTTGTAAAGTGTTGTACACATTCACATCATTCTAGGATCCTTATTTAATTAAAATATACTTAAATTGTACCTTTTGAAAATGTGTTGTAACACATTTTCACACATTTCTAAGGTTTAATTAATTAATTGAGCCTAATGGTCCTCTTTTAAATAAAATATATTTAACTTGTACCCTGTCTAGGTGTTGTAACAAACTTTCACACTTATCTAGGGTTTCATTAATTAATGGTGGTTAATTGAGTTTAATTGACTCCTTTAATTCAAATTCAAGCCTCATTTTCAAGGATCTATCTTGACACCCAATAATGATATTGTATGACATTTAATTTGGCAAATCTAATGTCTTAAGAAATGCTACTAGGACCCATTCACCTTTACGAGAACAAGGTATCCTCTCCACATAGGACACCCCTTTCTATGCATTTTTGAGGTGGGTTTTCGATGTACCTTCACCTCCCTGAAGCATGGTCCTAGAAATTGTGCCAAGAACCATTCACCTTTCTGGGACACCCCCTTGCTATGCATTTTTGAGGAGGATTTTTGATGTTATTTCATCTCCCTGAAGCACGGTCCTCAAAAGTTGTGCTAGGACCCATTCACCTTTAGAGGCTAATGGGACCTCCCTTTATATGAACCCTCTTTTTGAATTTAATTGTGGCGAGATCCTTATAACTTTAATACCAAGATCTAAGGTTGGCTTGAATTCTTTGATTTTCGGGGTTAATCTCTCAATTTAGTATAAATAAGGGGTTAATTCACATTGTTTCACCTAGCAACTTTGAGAGAGCATCCTTATAGAAAATTTGAGTTTACAAGAGCATTTCAAGAGCATTGAAAAGGCATTCCAAGGTAGCTTATCAATTGTTTATTGCAGCTGTGATAGGGAAAAAATACTTGTTAGAAAATGAGCAGCAAACAAAAGAGTGCAAATAACCAATATAAACACCCTACACCTCAAGATTACCCTAGTTGGATTCAAAACAAAATAAAAACAACAAATAGAGTGGATTCACCTTGTCTTGAATCGATCCTTTGGTTGCCCCTTCGATCTTTGATGTTGTATGCTCCTTTGGTGGCAAGAGATGCAAGCTATGAGATGAGATGAGGATGGAAAATGAGTGAAAATGGATGCAAGTATGAGAATTCGGCTAAGTATGGCTCAAGATAAAATTTTGCAAGCGTCTGGCTAGCATAAATGATCTCTAAAATGAGAGAAAAGAGGGGGTATTTATAGAGAATTTTGGACTCTCCAGAGAAATGAACGGAAGAGATTAAGCCACCAAGATCAAGATGTAGGGGTAAGGTGAGTTGAGAACTCACAAGCCCTCACATCTTGACATGTTGTATGTGAAGTGGCTTGAAAAGGATGATGTGTACATGAGTTGGAAGGAGAGTACATGACATGGAGGTAGTACATAGTACCTTGGGATTGGGACAAGATCTCCTCATAAAGGAGGTCCTTGTCCCCATGTGGGTGAGAGGACATGTGAGGAATTAAAAATTTCTCAAATATCGACATGGGAATGAGAGAAGGAATTAAAAATTCCTTGAAATGCATTCGGGGATTAAATGTGAATTAAAAATTCACATGGGGAAAGGGGAAGAGTTCACATGTGACTTGATGTAACAAGTCAAAGATCACATGGGGAAGAGAAAAATGAATTTAATATTCCTTGGAAGGATAAAAGGAATTAAAAATTCCTTGAGAGGTTGATTAGGCTAGTTAATGAAGGATTAGAGGTGGGTTAGGTGGCTAAGAGAGATTAGAGGCCAACTTGAAAAAGTTGGAGGATGTGACACATTCTAATCAAGGATTAGGCATGTGCACATCCCTAATGATGAGATTAGGAGAATAATTAGGATTCAGAGAGGGATGTGACATGTGAGGAATTAAACAAATGTCATAATTATTTAATTCATTTGATAAAAAGGAGGATTAAAGAGATAAGGTATTTATTTATTAATTAAATACCTTGGGGAGTTGGCAGAATTAAGGATATTAATTAAATAATAGCGATATTACTTAATTAATGCAAATAAGGAGATGTTTAGACGAAAGGGGATAAATCTGGATAAATTAACTGTCCGAATTTACATGTCTACATTTTTCCCCTCTTTGAGATGGTGTTACAAAGTAGCATCATTTCAAAGAATATTAAAACATAGAACCTAGAAGAAGATGGTTAGATTGGGAAATATGCCCTAGTCATTCAAAGGAGTTACTAGGAAGGGAAAAAATGATGAAAATTAGGGATGAAGGATGCCCCCTTGAGAGGACATGTGGGTTCAAGAGAACATAGGCGTGCTCTTGAAATGGATGAGATGATGCAAGGGGAGATGAAGAAGATGATGCAAAGGTTATATGAGGAAGATGAGAGGATGGAGATGAAATGCAATCCAAATGCAATTTTCCATCGTTAGGAGCACTAATTTTTGCTATAGCAGAAGACACGATACAACAAGGTATAAAGGACCAAGGTAGATTAGTGTCTAATGCATGAAAAAAATACAACAAATAAGAAGGCTATCTCAACACCCTAAAGTTGCGATGACCTTGGTCGGGCCGAGTATTGGGATAACCACAAGCACACAAGGATTCCCTAGTGTAACACAAGACCTCAAGGATCTTGGTGGGTACTAAGTGGGAAAATCAAAAATACAACAACAAAAAAAAGATCAAGATACGCCCCTATGTTGACTAGTCAAAGCACACCATGATATGATGGATCAAGGCGACCATGACAAGTGATGATAGGGAGCTCAAATGATAAAGAAAAGCCAAAAGCATCAAAAGATCGCAATCAATTTGAAACGTCCTTTGCCATAGGATCAGGGGGATGGATGGGATTGATGAGGTCTGTTAGGAAGGATGCATCCTGTTGAGACCGATGATGGATATTAAACTGAAAGATTGATATGACGCGAGATATTCAAAACTGTTTGTATATGATGATACAAGTGGATCTTTTTTTTTAAGAACCAGCTAGATAAGGGCATAGCTCGATGATGCGACATAAGAGACATGACACAAGATAGGAGACTGACACATCCTAGCAACCTACGGGGTCGGGGGTCAATCAAAGATTAGCCTTGCCTACGTGAAAGCAAAAAACCCTCGTAGTTCGATAAAAGGCTGACAACAAACCATGATGGAGACTTCGATGGATGATAAAGAGATGATGGAGAAAAGGAGAAGAGTGGAAAATGATGATCAATGATAGAAGATAAAAGAGTAGATAGACAAATCCCCAGGGGCGGATCAAATGATCGACCTTGCGTATGTGAAAGCATAGGGGCAACATAGTTCGGCGAAAGACCAGCGATAGACAATGGATGAAGGAGGATGAGAGAACCCTAGATAAGGGGATAAGATGATGGGACCAAGAAGATGAGACAAGATAGAACCATTGGATTGGATCAGAGAATGGTGACTACACAAAGCTCAAAATGAGAGGAGGATGAAAGATTACTCAAAACGAGTAAACAAATGATCGAGAGGGATGAACGACTACTCAAAATGAGTAAACGACCGCTCACAATGGATGAATGATTCTTGGAAAGAGAAGATGAAGGTTTGGAATAGATGAAAGAGTACTCAAAATGAGTGAATGATTGACCGGGATTGTTGAATGAGAGTTCAAAATGATAGGAGGTTTGAAATGGATGAATGTTTACTCAAAACAAGTAAACGAATATTTGAGATGATAGATGAGGGTCTGAAATAGATGAATTTTTACTCAGAACGAGTGAACGAATGATTAGAATGCATGAATAGGGAAAAATTGAAGAATATGGAGGGAGGGATCTTAAGATTTGTTTCGATATCCAAAGATCTTGACTACAGATGGACTAAAGCTCATATTAGGGTTTCGGTTAAGCTCAGATTGGGATTAGATTAAAGCTTAGATTAGGGTTGGATTGAAGCCTAGATTAGAATGATTGGAGGATGTGATGGGATTAATTCTACACCAAGTTTCGATGTTTAAGGGATGCAAGGCGTTGACAATTAGATTTTTCAAGATTTGGCAATTTTCAAAAATTGTCAAATTTTGCCATTTTAGGAAACTTTACGGTCATACGTTTCAGAGTTCAATTTTTTCCCAAAAAATACCCAAAAATAAGATAGGATGAATTTCCAACTAACATCCCAAATTTGAGACATGCATTTTGAGTTATTGACAAAAATGATTTTTCAAAAACTAAAAAAAAACACTAAATTACGATTTTGAGGGTCAAAATGAAAGTTTGAGGCCCTGAAGGTCAGTTGGGAATCAACATGCCACCTCATAACGCAACCACCCATAAAATTTCAGCTTAAACAGACACTCGAGTCAAAATTTATGGCCTCTGAAAGTTTCAACATAAAAATCAATCAACAAAGATGAAGTGGGAGGACAACAAGATGGATAAATTAGTCGAGTACGCCACCAAAAGAGGGCTAAATAGTAGGTGGGAAAAAGAACCAGAGGAGCGGGGGACCCTTGCTCGGGTCCCATGGAAGAATGGATCAATCCGTCCATGTACGGGGGCGGGTCCGCCCGTGCCCAGGTAGGTTCGCCCATGGATGGGGGCGGGTCCGACCACAGACCCGAGCGAGTCTGCCCGAGAGCCTGAGCGGATCCGCCTGTTGACCGGGGTGGGTCCGCCCGCGGTAGGGCGGGTCCGCCCAAGAGCTCGGGTGGGTCTGCCTGCAGCTGGGCGGGTCTGCTCGGGGACCCAGGCAGGTTTGCCTGAGCTCGGGAGGGTCTGCCCATGGACCAAGGCGGGTCCGCCTAGGGACCAGGGCAAGTCTGCCCACAGAGTAGGGCAGGTCTGTTCGCAGGCCCGGGCGAGTCCGCCTGTACCCAGGGCAGGGTTGGGGATTCATAAGGATCGACAAAAAATAGGAAAGATGAATGATGAGAAAGGATAGGAGATTGAAAAGATGTGTAAAAGAAACTGAAGTGATGACAATAAGATAAATGGCATTGGATTGCATGGGGAGTAGCCTATAGCTAGAGACCAATGACAAGGGATTATGATATGGGACGAGGATCGAGGATGGGGGCAGGAAAGCATTGTTTGGAGGGATTGGATAGAGGGATAAGCATTTGGATGAGGAAAAGGTTACCAGATGGATAGATGAAAAGGGATGCTATGATGGAAGGATAGGAAGATAAGGATGGGGAGATGGATATAAGGATTGTTTGGAGGGATAAAAGATAAGGATGGAGAGATGGATATAATGATAAGGAGATGAGGATAGGGAAATGGAAGGGATTGCTCTGATGGAATGAATTATGTCTCAAAGGATTGTATCACAAAGGAAGATAGGTGCCCCCACTCTAGATATGTCATGTGTGAGGAGGCATGAAGGATGCAATAGAGAAGGATAGGAAAATAAAGGAGTGAGATGGATGAAGATAGGATGCATAGATAAGGAAGGGAGATTGAAGGTAGCATGATGGGTGGGTAAGGAAGGTAGACGGGTGTGAATGAGGATTAGGATAGTGTGTAGATGAGGGGAATGTATGCTAAGAGGTGTCCAAAGCATGTTTATATGTTTGCCCCTATCATTATCAAGATCACAAGGAGGATGGAAGTATTGGGATAAATGAGATATTCCAAGTAGGATGTGTAAGTTAGGTAGGATGGAGGGGATGAATGAAAAAGATGTATAGGAAGAAGATGGGTGCATGGCTGGAAGCATAGCAGGAAGCATAGCAGATGGAGGGAATGCATATCAGGAAGCTACCCCCAAGTGCAGATGGAGATTTATGCATGATGCTTGTTTGCTAGGTTTTCATCATGGTACTTATCCAAGGAGATTTTTTTCCAAGTTTTCACCATTGGACGAAATATTTCTCTTTACTATTTTTTTTTTTGGTTTTTATTTTTTATTTTTGGATTTTGTGACTTTTTTGGATTTTTGACTTTTTTGGATTTTTTTAAATTTTTTTTTGGAGTTTTGGATAGCAAGGGGATGAAAATGGATAAGGATAGAGATGTGGATAAGGGGATTGAGAAGATACATGATAAGGATATGGATGAAGGACTCAAGCATCAAGTTCTATATGAAGTATTAAGAGCCCATATTCAAAGTGACTGTTGGACATTGGTACAATCTTATTAGGATAAATGGATTATGCAAGAGGACAAATTAGAGGGATTTGATGGGGGAGATATGTGGGGTAATGGATGGGATGCTGAAAAGGGTATGGATAGAATGATGGGGTGGATGTGTGATGGGGAGATGTGTTCAGGACCAACATTGGCACATGTGGTGGTGGATGTGAAAAGATACGAGGATTAATGGATGGATAATGTGGGGATAATGGAGGAGATGGAATCGTGAATTTTGGGACATATGGACCCAAAACAAATTTAGGAGAGGGTGGATGAAAATGATTAGCTTTTGGATGAGCAATGTTTGATGTTACATATTTTTCATTTGAAGGCATTGCATCTTTTTTATTTGGGATCCACATGGTTTTGATCTTTGCTTTGGTGGGCCTTTGTGGCCTCCAGATTTGAATTGGATTTAGATTTTTCTTCTCTTCACCATGTCTTTTAGAGGGGACATGGGGAGCTTTAGATTTATGCGGATTTTTTGCTTTATGCCTTTTTTCTTTAGTATCCAAAGTGCTTTTGATAGAAATGGGATGGGTGTGAGGAGATGGATGACGTGGAGTGATGGAGGTAGGAGTATGGGGATTATGTGTAGATGGAGGATGTTTAGGTATGTTCCTTTGTTGATCTTGATTATGGGATATGCGAGTGTGATGTTTATGATGGGTTACATGGATAGGTGATGTATGGATGAAAGGATGAGATGGAGGAGGTGACTTTAAGATATATGAACCCAAAGCAGATAGAGTGGGTGGAGGGACATAAGAACCTAAGATGGATGGAGTATATGAAGGATGGGAGATGGTGGATGGAGGGACATAAGGACCCAAAATGGATGGAGCAGATGAAGGAGGAATATGGACGGTTGTTTTAAGGTGATACGATAGAGCAGGAGGGATGGCAACATATGATCTAGTGGAGCGATGGGAAGAGCCAACATGTCTTTTGGAAAAGGCTCGTTGAGGATGTCTAGAGGTTTTACCAACATCTTTAGATTCTGAGTTTTGGGAAATAGGTCTAAGACCTTGCATGTAGATTTGTTCTTTGACTTGGATGGGCTCTAAAATACCTTGCTCATGAAGGCCTAAACCTTTTCCTTGATAGTTCATTTTCTTGAGCATGTGATCCATGATATGATTTGTGTTATTCTGAAAACATGATGTGAGTCCATTATTAGGTGGAGGATGATGGGTGGTATATACATTGTGTTTTTCTTCTACGAGGAGGCCACCATGGAAGAATGTGAGAGTACCAAGGGGATGTAAGGAAAGCTTAGGTACATAAAAAACTATCCTAACGTCAAAACCTCAGGGAAGAATGCAGAGGTGACTTTAAATTTTCAATTACAGTCCAATTAAGATACTCATGAAAGAAATAACTAAAATAGAGAAATTAACATACACAGATGAACACCAGATTTACGTGGGAAAACCCTTACGGGAGAAAAACCCACCACACTAAGAAAAGCCTCTTTGTATTACAGTAAACAAAATTACATACAGAGTTCAAACTTAACTTTCTGATGTCAATTTACAGCAACAGATTCAATGATCAACCTTGTACAAAACATCCCAGTTACAATGCTCTCTGAATTGAATTCAGACACATTAATCACACATCGAACTATTCATTGAACCGAACATCATCTTTGATTTTAGAGTATATCCATGTCATTTATGATTTGTTGATATTCCTCATAGGAATGGCCGCAATAGTCTAACCGCCAACAATTCACCTTCAACTTCCTCTGATTGGTCGAACACATACCACATAGGATCTTCAGATGGTCAAAAGTCATTCAAGCAGAATCGCATGTCGATGAGACACTAGCCGTGTCTCCCCAATGCTACAATGCTCCACTGATGCTATCGGCATAACTTACAACTATCAGCAAGAGGTCATAATGAGCTGCAAGAGTCATACCGATATCCAAGACCATCGGCCAAACTATCGCTATTGGCAAGATCGGTGAGACCTATCACCAAAGTCCACAGTAGACTCATCGGCAAGACTATCACATTTGCTATGAGTCATATATAGCCCTTAAGTCTTACCGATGTCAATACACCTGTTGGCGAGACCAACAGTCATTGGTAGGAGTTCATACCGAAAGCACCCGACAGTAGATATCACTCCAACTAGACTATCGGCAAGTCTCCCCTACCCCTAGCACGAACACATCCATCGACTAGACCAATAAGTTAGAACAAGGTCTTAGTGAGCCTCCATGTCACACCAAAGTGTCCTACCATCAACGAGACTTCAACAATTGCTATGACTTCCAATGAGCTTTTAGGTCACACCGAAGATTTAAACCATTGGCGAGAGATCCTCAGTCGCTAAGAGTCTTCAAAGGTCACACCTCTCCTTGATGCTACCTGTCGCCAGGTGTCTCACCAAAGACATCTGATAGGAAGCAAATTAGTCGGCCAAAGATATACCCGACGGAGGGAGTTAGAAACTTCATAGTGATAGGAAAGTCTCAGTGATAACTCATGTCGGTAAGACAAAAACAAGGTCTCGGTGACCTGAGCATTCCACAAGGTTACACAACTGCTAGTCGGCCAGATAGAAAGAATATCACACCGACTTTTCCTTTTCAGAGGTTTCACGTCAGTAAGTTTGAGACACATTTTCCAAAAATATCCCACTTGACGAAGATCTTACTGACACCTCTAGAGCACAACAAAACTACTGAAATTCATGGGTACTGAGGCCCATCGAACTGGAACACCACCCGAACTTGTCTGTGCTCATAGGCTTTGTCAATGCATCTGCAACATTCTTCAGAGTATCCAATTTTTCTGAAGAGACCTTTCCATCCTCCACCATATCTCATACAAAATGATACTGCACATCAATATGTTTCATCCTGGAATGGAAAGTAGGATTCTTCGCCAAACAAATAGCACTATGACTATCATAGTAAATTGTAATTTTCCCTATATCAAATCCAATGTTAGAACACAAACGTTTTAACCAGATTGCTTCCTTACAAGCATGTGTTGCTGCCATGTATTCTGCCTCTGTAGTGGAAAAAGTAACTACATCTTGCCAGTTACTCATCCAACTCACTGCACCACCATTCATCATGAAAATATATCCACAGGTGGATCTTCTGCTGTCAATGTCCCCTGCCCAATCAGAATCCACATAGCCTCGAATGCTGAGAGTCCTCTGTGATTCAACCAAGTTTCCATGGTAACACAATGCATATTCAAAAGTTCCCTTCAAATATCTGAATACTCTTTTCACAACATCTGAATGTGTTCTTCCAGGATTAGCCATAAACCGACTAAGTACTCCCATTGTTTTGGCAATGTCTGGCCTTGTATAGACCATTGCATACATTAGACTTCCAACCACACTAGCATAAGGCACACTAGTCATGTCCTCCATCTTAGTAGGAGATTTTGGACAGTCTTCAATAGATAGCTTCATTCCCTACAAAACTAGAACAACTAGCTGCTTGCAATCAGTCATACAAAATATCTCCAGAACAGTATTAATATACTTACTCTGACTGAGTCAAAGTTTTCTACTCTTCCTGTCCCTGGTTATTTCCATTCCTAGAGTATACCTTGCTGCACCAAGATCTTTCATTTCAAACTTTGCAGACAACTGAGACTTAAGATCAAAAATCATTAACTTAATATTGCCTATGAACAACATATCATCAACATAGAGAGCAATAATAAGAACACGGTCATTTTCAGCTTTGTAGTACACACAATGATTATATTTTGATCTTACAAATCCCAATGACAAAAAAAAAGTGTCAAATTTCAGGTACTACATTCTAGGAGACTGTTTTAATCCATACAGAGATTTCTTCAACTTGCAAACCAGTTTTTCTTTACCTTTCTCCACAAAGTGCTCAGGCTGGGACATATAAATCTCTTCTTCAAAGTCACCATGAAGGAATGATGTCTTCACATCCATCTGTTCAACCTCTAAGTCATAGGCTACTGCAAGTGACAAAAGGAATCTGATACATGTTAGCTTAGCTATAGGAGAAAAAATTTCTCCATAATCAATTCCCTCTACCTAGGAATAACCCTTCGCAACCAACCTCGCCTTATACTTTTCCACACTACCATCTAGACCTATTTTCTTTTTAAATACCCATTTGTAGCCAACAACTTTTCTGCCTTCAGGAAAGGGCACCAAACTCCAAGTACCATTCTTTTCTAATGATGGAATTTCTTCATTCATGGCTTCCAACCAAGAGTTTGAATCAAACATTCTAAATGCCTCTTTCACAGTCCTAGGCTCATCAATGCTAGAAATTAAAGCATAGGAACAAGTAGAATCTATCAAAGAAAACCCATACCTATCAGGTTGCTTTCTTTCACGAGTTGACCTCCTCACTTGCTGAGGCTGAGGTTGTTTTTCTTCTTCAAAACTCTCAAAACTGCTTGAGCTCTCCTTAGTTTTAGGTACATTTTGAATTTTCAATTCCTCTTTATCTAGTGTTGAAGGAATTTCAACTACATCCTTTTTCTTTTCTAATTTTGTCTCTGACTACAAATCTAAGGTAGAAGGCTTCAACTCACAAAATATAACACTTCTGCTGTATAGAACCTTATTCGTATTAGGATTCCAAAGCTTGTATCCTTTTATGCCAGCACTATAACCAATAAAAATACATTTGACAGCCTTGTTTTCCAATTTATATCTTCTCTCATTTGACACATGTGCATATGCCTCATAGCCAAAGACTTGAATGTGTCTTAGAGAGGGATTCTTTCCAGACCATGCTTCCAAAGGTTTTTTCTCAACAAGAGCAGAATTAGGAGAACAGTTTATCAAGTAACATGTTGTAGCAACTGCCTCAGCCCAAAACTTCTCCTCCAAGAAAGCACTGCTCAACATACTTTGTGCTCTTTCCATCACTGTCCTGTTGAACCTTTCTGCAACTCCATTTTACTACAGAGTGTAAGGTGTAGTTTTATGTCTTTTAATCCCATGATCTTTACAGTACCTCTCGAAATCATCAGAAAAAAACACACCACCATTATCAGTCCTTAAACATTTTATTTTTCTTCTAGTCTAATTTTCTACAAGGTTTTTAAATTCCTTAAAACAACTGAACACTTCTGATTTACTTTTCAAAAAATAAACAAATGCTCTTCTTGAATAATCATCAATGAATGATACATAATATCTCAATTTAGACAAAGAAGGAACATTTACTTGACCAAAAACATCAGAATGAATGTAATCAAGTAAACCAGAAGATTTGTGAGGACTGGAGTAAAATGAAACACGGTGTTGTTTACCATATATACAATGTTCACAAAATTTGAATTTAAGGTTACAATCATTAAGCCCTTCAACCAGGTTTTTTTTCTTCAAGGTTTTTAAACCTTTTTCTCTAATATGGCCAAGCCTATTATGCCAGAGTATATTTTTTTCTACTGGAAGTTTAACTTCCATAGAGTTTACACTATCAGGAACTTTTACCTTCCTTTCTCCATGAGTAGCTTTCTGTGACTTTACAGAGACATGATTGCATTGCACAACATGTGCATCTACCTTATACAAGGTACCAATACGAGCACCCCTTGCTAGCACCATATAGCCTCTAGTCATCTTGCAACCATTTCCAAAGAACGTGACTTGCAATCCAATATCATTTAGCTTACTAACAGAAAGTAAATTTTGAGCCAGACCTAGTATATTCATTACATCATTGATTCCCTCCACTCTTCCATCAGGGAATTGAATTCTGACTCTTCCACGGTCAACTATTTCCAAAGATGAATCGCTTGCCAAATACACCCTTCCAACATCATATTTTTCATACTTAGTGAACCAATCTCTATGAGATGTCATGTGGAAAGATGCTCCAGAATCAATTAGCCAGACATAATCTTATGCCTATGTAGCCAAGGCTGCAATGAAAGCGTCTGCATCACTCTAAGAAGAATCATTGTCTGAAGAAGTCTTCTTCTTTTTCTCCTCTTTGCAATCCTTTTAGACATGCCCAGGTTGCCCACAATTCCAACACTTCACCTTGGAATTCTTGCAAGGAGACTTTGATCTCCCTTCTGATTTTGATTTGGACTTCTTGTCCTTCTTCTTGCCTTTTTCTTTTGATCTACCTCTAATAGCAAGAGCCTCCTTCACCATCTCAGAATATTTCCTTCTCATCTCTTCTGATAACAAAGAAGTAACAACATCTTCCATCTTAAAAGTGGATGTCGTACTCCCAATAGCCATCACCAGGTGATCCCAAGAATCTGGAAAATAACATAATAACAACATACAACAATCTTCTTCATCAATCTTCACACCCACAGATGCTAACTGTGCAATCAGAATGTTGAAAGCATTCAAATGATCAGCAACAGACCCTCCCTCCTGCATTTTCAAAGCGTACAACTTCTTCCTCAAGAACAATTTATTCACCAAGGACTTTCCCTGATAAATAGTTGCCAGTCTTTTCCACAAGGAAGATGCAGTCTTTTCTTCATGAACATTCAGAAGAACAGAGTCTGCTAAACAAAGTCTTATCAACCCCTTTGATTTTATATCTGCAAGGTCCCAATCCTCTTGCTTCATGCCTGTAGGCTTCGTTCCATACACAGTAAGCCATAGATCACGATCAACCAACAGATCTTCCATTTTGAGTTTCCACAACTCAAAATTACTACCATTGAATTTCTCAATTTCAATCTTTCTTGATGTGCTTGCCATCTTAATCTGTAATTCAAATTACCAGACTTCTACAAGACTCCCACTAAAATAGAATTGACACAAAAAACCCAACGTACCCACAAGGATAACACAACTAGCTAGGCTCTAATACCACTTGTAAGGAAAGCTTAGGTGCGGAACAAACTCTCCTAACGTCAAAACCTCAAGGAAGAATGCAAAGGTGACTTTAAATTTTCAATTACAGTCCAATTAAGATACTCATGAAAGAAATAACTAAAAAGGAGAAATTAACAGACACATATGAACACCATATTTATGTGGGAAAACCCTTACGGGAGAAAAACCCACCACACCAAGAAAAGCCTCTTTGTATTACAGTAAACAAAATTACATATAGAGTTCAGACTTAACTTTCTGATGTCAATTTACAACAGAAAATTCAATGATCAACCTTGTACAGAACATCCTAGTTACAATGCTCTCTGAATTGAATTCACACACACTGATCACACATCAAACTATTCATCGAACCGAACATCATCTTTGATTTCAGAGTATATCCATGTCGTTCATGATCTGTTGATCTTCCTCACAGGAATGGCCGCAACAGTCTAACCGCCAATGGTTCGCCTTCAGCTTCCTTTGATTGGTTGAACACATACCACGTAGGATCTTCAGACAGTCAAAAGTCGTTCAAGTAGAATCGCATGTCAGTGAGACACTAGTCGTGTCTCCCCAATGCTACAATGCTCCACTGACGCTATCGGCATAACTTACAACTATCGACAAGAGGTCATAACGAGCTGCAAGAGTCATACCAATATCCAAGACCATCACCTAGACTATCGCTATCGGCAAGATCGGCAAGATCTTTCACCGAAGTCCATAGTAGACTCATTGACAAGACTATCACATTCGCTATGAGTCATATAGAGCCCTTAAGTCTTACCAATGTCAATACACCTGTCGGCGAGACCAACAATCATCAGCAAGAGTTCATACCGAAAGCACCCAATAGTAGATATCACTCTGACCAGACTACCGATAAGAGTCTCCCCTACACCCAGCATGAACAAATCAATTGGCTAGACCAACAAGTCAGAACAAGGTCTTAGTGAGCCTCCATGTCCTACCGTTAGCGAGACTTCAACAATCGCTATGACTTCCTATGAGCTTTTAGGTCACACTGAAGAGTTAAACCATCAGCGAGAGATCCTTAGTCGCTAAGAGTCTTTGAAGGTCACACCTCTCCCTGATGCTACCTATCACCAAGAGTCTCACCAAAGACATCCGATAGGAACCAAACTAGTCAGCCAGAGATCTACCCGGCGGAGGGAGTTAGAAACTTCACAGCGATAGGAAAGTCTTAATGATAACTCATGTCGATAAGACAACAACAAGGTCTCGACGACCTGAGCATTCCACAAGGTTACATAGCTTCAGTCGGCCAGACATAAAGAATGTCACACAAAATTTTCTTTTTCAGAGGTTTCACATTAGTAAGTTTGAGACACATTTTCCAACAGGGGATATGCAAGCGGTGTGGGGATAGCAGTTTTAGGCGATGATGGGGGATCATGAGAGGGAGATGATGGGATAGCAACATTTGGATCGGTGGTATCAGGAGAGGGATTATGGGATATGATATGATTTGGATTTGTGGTAGTGGGCTCATGTGATGGAGCAGTGGAATCTTGAATGACAAGGGGATCATGGGATGGAATGGATGGGGGACTGTGATCTTGAGGTGGACTAGATAGGATGGTAGGATCTTGATCTAGAGAAGGGGATATGTTGGCATGCTTTGGATCAGGCTCTTGGCATGACTCATCATGTGTGGGAGGCATGATAATGGAGTCTTGGTGGGACTTTCTAAGTGGGGAAGATGGAGGGATGGAGGATTCAAAACATTCATGGGAATGGATTTTAGTGACACTAGGAGTGGAAGAAGTGGATTGGATTTGGGTGTTGTCTATGGGTTCGATGACTCTCGAAGTAGGAAGTGAGTGTTTAATGGATTTGGTAGATGTGATGGTAGGAGATGGGGGCTCAGTGGATTCAGAGGATGTGATGGTTTTGATGGTTTGAGTGGTGTTGGGGGTGATATCATCAATGATAGGTGTTGGGTGGAGAAGGATCTCATCACTAATGACCATGGATGATGGGTTGGGATGGCATGATTCCACAACTTCAAGGTGTGGGGTGGGAGATATCTGCTTTGCTATAAGTCCTTGGAGAACTTCTGAAGTGAGAAACTTGAATACTCTAGGCTGAGATGGCGTGGTAGGAGTGGATGAGGGATTATAGATTGGTGGGGGATTAGGACTAGGGATTGGTGGGCTAGGATTAGATGGGGAATGGGATTGGATGTAGGACTGGGAATAGATGAGGGATTAAGATTAGATGAAGGAAAGGGATTGGATGCAGGACTGGGAATAGATGGGGGATTAAGATTAGATGAAGAGTTAAGATAGGGGTATTGGAATAGTGAATTAGGACATGAGGATGCGGGTGGTGGATTGTAGCAAGGGTATTGTGACAGTAGATTAGGTTGGGAAGATTGAGGTGGAAAATTGAGATAGGGAAATGTGGATGTCAGATTAGGATAAGAATATGTGGATGTTACATTAGGATAGATTGGTGTGGATGTTGGATTAGGATAGGAAGGTGTGAATGTAGGATTAGTGTGAGCAGATTGGTATGGAATATTAGGGTAGTGGGTATATGTAGGTGAAGGATTGAGATAGGATGATGTGGATGGTGGATTAAGATAGGGGGATTGTGATGGTAGATTAGGATAAGAGGATGCAGGTTTTGGATAAGAGGATGATGTAGATGAAGGATATAATGGATATGATGGATATCCCTTGTCAAAGGTAGCATAAGGAGCATGATTAGGTATGGATGAAGACATAATAGGATAACTCGAAGGGGTGATTGGATTTTGGAAAGTGAGTGGAGAAAACTTACTAGCAATGATAGTGTCAAGGGGATCTATGTTATATTCTTCTTGATCGACAAGAATTTCGTTATCGTTGTCGACGTAATTAGGGTTTCCCTTGATGAATATTGATGGAGGATAAGGATTCATGATGGTGAAAGGGTAAGGAGGATGGATCAAAGATTTTGGATGGTAATGGACTAAAGCTCAAATCGAGATTTAGGTCAAGCTCAGATCAGGATTGGATTAAACCTCAGATTAGGATGATTGGATGATGCGATGGGATTGATTCTAATGATTGGATTGGATTACCAAAGGATGACCTCGACACCGAATCTACTTCGAGATGGAACTAGATTGATTGGGTTGAAGGTGATTGGATAGGGATGTGATTGGATTGGATTGGATAAGATTGATCGATGATTGATAAGATCGACTGAAGGATTAGATAGGATGACGAAAGGGATTGTAAACCCCATTCAGATATTACCCTAGGTGACGTAGGATACTGATTAATCAGATTAAAGGATAAAAGGATGATTGTGGAACCGAATCCACTTTGAGATTGAAAATGGATTGATTGGGCCAATGTAGATGATTAACTTAGGACAGATGACAATCCTAAGCGGATTTTGATGATGGCGATCAAATGAGACACTTAGGTCAATTTGGATAATAATCGGAGGTGAAGTTCAAGGGATTTGGATGGGGAAAATGATGATTTGATTGGAGGAACGAATGACAGAAATGACAAACAACTACTCAGAACGAGGGAAGGAGGTTCAGAATAGATGAAAGATTACTCAGAATGAGAAGACGAAAGCTTAGAATGAATGATAGATTACTTGGAATGAGTAGATGATTGATCGAAATAGGTGAAGAAGAGCTTGAAGTGATAGAAGAAGGTTTAAAATGGATGGACGTTTACTCGAAATGAGTAAACAGATGATCGACAGGGATGAACGACTGTACTCAAAATGAGTAAACGATCACTCATAATGGATGAATGATTCTCTGAACAAGGAGATGAAGGTTTGAAAGATTACTCAGAACGAGTGAATGAATAATTGGAATGGAAGAACGAGGGCTCAAAATGATGAAACATAGGGCTACAATGATGAAACAGATGATACAACTGACCGGTCAAGGGTCAGGTCCGCCCTTGTGGAGGGTAGGTCCACCTGTGTAGGGCAGGTCCACCTGTTGGGAGGGCAAGTCCTCCTATGGAGTAAAAGTTGGTAAAAAATGGCTAAAATAGGCTCTAAAGGACTGGTTTATAGGTCAGGTCCACCCCTGGATGGGTCAGGTCTACCTTTGGAGGGCAGGTCCATCTATGGAACAAAAGTTGGTCAAAAATAGCTAAAACAGGCTCCAAAGGACTGGTTTATAGGTCAGGTCCACCCTTGGATGGGTCAGGTCTGCCCCTGGAGGGTGGGTCCACCTTTCGGGAGGGCAGGTCCCCCTTCCGGGAGGTTTAAACTTGAATTTTGAAAAGATGACTAAGGAAAATGACTCAAAATACAACAAACATCAATGAAAAGGATATGGCTAAGTCAATTAATCAGAAAATCACTGGTTTCGCACAAAGAAGACAATTCAGACAACACAATCCTAAGTCTAGTGGAAAGGGTATGGCCGACAAAGTCTTCTATTCTAGGATGAACATGGTTGCTAAGGAGTCCTCGATATACACCCGGTACGTGAGGCCCAAACCGTGAACACCAACCCATTACAAGCATGAGTCGGGAACCTTAGCAAGCTACTAAAGGCTTGGACCAACTCCTCACGTCATCCCGACACTTCGCCAATTACAATGTGGTTGGATTGAGGTACAAATTTTTCTCTCCCTCCTTTATATACCCTGCCGATACGCGTGGTTGGAAGCGTCCCTTGGGGTGATGAAATCCCCAAGCAGGTCCCGCTAAGAAAAGCAAAAGAGGATGACTCAAAGGACTTGGTAAGCTACGATTTCGTATCACCCAGGATCGCCAAATGGTGCAAGGGGATTGGATACGTCAAATAGCTTACCAAAAATCACCGAAAATAAGGTTAATTGACACCCCTAGTTAAACTATGTGCCTAAGTTATGCAAGACATCAAGCGGATATTGATAAATAACTAACCCTACAAGGAAAATCATTAGTGATTCTCATCCTTGTTCCTCACCAAATTCCAATTAGATGCTTGCACAAACTCAAACAAAGCACGTTAGGGGGTTAGAAACACTTAAAATAACTAAAAAAAAGTGCTAAAAAGATGAACTTTCACCTTCTGGAAAAAACTATCTAGGGAAAGTCTGCCTGTCTAGAGGGCAGGTCCACCTACCTAGAGGGCAGGTCCACTTGTCTGGAGGGTAGGTTTTCCTTTTTGCAAGTTAGGTCCGCCTGTCTGTATGTCAGGTCCACCCCTCTGTCAAAAATTTGCAAAAAACACTTTCTGGAGTCTGTGGAGGGTACGTCCGCCCTAGGCAAGGTCAGGTCCGCCCCTGGAGGTTAGGTCCACCTGTGCAGAGGTCAGGTCCACCCCTAGATGGTCGGGTCTGCCTGTCTGCAGATTGGGCCTGCCCCTCTGCAACCTGCACCTACAAAAAGTAAAAAAATAGCAAACGTGAAAGAAAGAGACTTGTTTGTGGGTCCCACTAGGCGTGCCAGAAATGTGATAGGGAAAAAATACTTGTTAGAAAATGAGCAACAAACAAAAGAGTGCAAATAACCAGTATAAACAACCTACACCTCAAGATTAGCCTAGTTGGATTAAAAATAAAATAAAAACAACAAATAGAGTGGATTCACCTTGTCTTGAATTGATCCTTTGGTTGGCCCTTTGATCTTTGATGTTGTATGCTCCTTTGGTGGGAAGAGATGAAAGCTATGAGATGAGATGAGGATGGAAAATGAGTGAAAATGGATGCAAGTATGAGAATTTGGCTAAGTATGGCTCAAGAGAAAATTTTGCAAGTGTTTGGCTAGCATAAATGATCTCTAAAATAAGAGAAAAAAGGGGGTATCTATAGAGAATTTTGGACTGTCCAGAGAAATGAATGGATGAGATTGAGCCATGAAGATCAAGATGTAGGGATAAGGTGAGTTGAGAACTCACAAGCCCTCACATCTTGACATGTGGCATGTGAAGTGGCTTGAAAAGGATGATGTGTATATGAGTTGGAAGGAGAGTACATAACATGGAGGTAGTACATAGTACCTTGGGATTGGGACAAGATCTCCTCATAAAGGAGGTCCTTGTCCCCATGTGGGTGAGAGGACATGTGAGGAATTAAAAATTTCTCAAATATCCACATGGGAATGAGAGAAGGAATTAAAAATTCCTTGAAATGCATTCGGGGATTAAATGTGAATTAAAAATTCACATGGGGAAAGGGGAAGAATTCACATGTGACTTGATGTGACAAGTCAAAGATCACATGGGGAAGAGAAAAAAGAATTTAATATTCTTTGGAAAGATAAAAGGAATTAAAAATTCCTTGAGAGGTTGATTAGGCTAGTTAATGAAGGATTAGAGGTGGGCTAGGTGGCTAAGAGAGATTAGAGGCCAACTTGAAAAAGTTGGAGGATGTGACACATCCTAATTAAGGATTAGGCATGTGCACATCCGTAATGATGAGATTAGGAGAATAATTAGGATTAAGAGAGGGATGTGACATGTGAGGTATTAAACAAATGTCATATTTATTTAATTCATGTGATAAAAAGGAGGATTAAAGAGATAAGGTATTTATTTATTAATTAAATACCTTAGGGATTTGGCAGAATTAAGGATATTAATTAAATAATAATGATATTACTTAATTAATGTAAATAAGGGGATTTTTAGACCAAAGGGGATAAATTTGGATAAATTAAGTGTCCAAATTTAGGTGTCTACAACAACAACTCAAAGTCATTTCATCATGTCAAGGGTTTAGTGCATCCATGCATGTTGTTGAGCTAAGAAAGTTGATGTAGAATTGAAGATCCATCTTGCAAGCATCATTTCACATCCACTATCTACATTCATTATGGCCACTACATGTTAGATTGCAGATTTTCATTACAAGACATCATCTAAGGTATCTACATTGCATCATTTCATGTTTCATGCTTCAATTCCTTCATGTCATCATTTGGTTTAATTACCTAAAAGGGATTTGACCGAGGAAAGCCCCTATCACCTAACAAACAACATTTTTATCCTCTTGCATGTGTGATTGCATGTTTGAGGTTGAAGAGAAAGATTTGGAGCAAAATTGCAAAAGTTTCCAAGTTGCAAGATTGTCATTTATAGTGCAAGAACAAAGAAAGGAGGCTACAAATTTATATCAGACTTTCAGGAACTAATAACTGGGGATCTAGAAGTGTAGACATCAAGGAGCATAACCTAGAAGTCAGTTTTCTAAAACCCTAAAAGGACCCATTCACCACTAAAGGCGAATGAGTCCTCTATAGGGTTTGAAGTAGTGAAAATCTGGGATATGGGAGTGTAGACTAAGAGGAATAAAACCCAGAAGTTGGTTTTCAGAACCCTAACAGGGATCCATTCGCCACTAAAGGCGAATGAGTCCTCTATAACCTAAAAACAAGTTTTCTACAAGGTACACATCATTTCAAGCTCTCAAAAATCCCCTCATAGTTTTTATAATAGTTAGGATTAGTTTATGATTGTTATATGCATTTTTTGACCTCATAATTGAATGTTTTCATAGGAGAAAGATCTAGTGGTTTATCATCTTGTTCATTCATGGTGGTAAACCCTACTTTTCCATTAAAAAATATGTATGGTATTTCCCCCCCTCTATCTAATAATAGTAATAAATTTAATTGGAATTGAAAAAGAGATCTTTCATTAGGACTTATTGCAATTTATGTAGATGATGACATTTTGAATGTGCTTTCTCATTTTGAGTGTCCTTGTGCTCGTTGAAATAAAATTTGGGATATATATGGAAATATTGATACTCTTCCATTCCCAGATGATCTTGTTTTAGGTTGTCATTTCCTTCATATTCTAGATAGGATACCCTATGAAAATGATATTATTTGAGAGCTTGATTCTTTGGAGTACTCTGAATCTTCAAATGAGGATGTTGATGTTTATTCAGACTCTTCTTCTCCATCAAAGATAGTTGTTGATCATCATTCACCTTCATTGTTTCCTTCTTTAGAGTCATTGATTGAGACTTCCATAATTCTTGTTCAACAAGACCATTCATCTTTTATTGCTTTTTCAAAGTTCAGAGTTGCTTCTTCAAAAAATTCAAATAATTTTTTGTAGCAGGTAAATCATTGTCTTTTAGATATATCTTTGTGGAATAATTTATTGATAGGTATTTTATAATTTTCTATGGAGGCTTATATTTTAGATTTGGAGTACACTTTTGAAGGGTTATCTCTCATCTTTGATGACAAACCCATCATATCTATTGTCACATCATCATTATCTTTAGAGATTATTCTTGAGTTTCCACACAGTCTTGATGTTTACAATTCTTTATTGATTTGACACATACTTGATTTGACATATACTTTGATTTGATTATGGAATCATCCTCTATCATGGACATGAAAAAACATTAGCATATCTTAGATACATCATCATACATATCCGTGCTTCTTCCTCTGAATTACTATCTAGAATCTTTGTGATCATTTTTTGTCTTTAAGTATCCACCATTCTTGTAGGAGATTACACATTATGGGAGGGATACATAATCTCCCTCTCTTTACCTCTTATGGGAGTCTATCAATTCTATTTGATGATGGATGTAGTCTTTGGGGGTATTGATGAGTCCTCCATTCATCAATTATTTCACCACTTCTACATGATAGTTTTCATACCTTCTCTCTTTTGGAGAGGGGTTTTTACCCATGTGTTTTTTCCTTTACTCCATTTGTGAGAGATCATTTGTAAATGGGTAACTAACATGGCCTTTTAGTTGGGACCCATTTTAGAATTTTTTCATCATTTGAATTGGTTTGTTCCTCCCTAAGTTACACTTAAGGGGGTTGTTGGTGTGAATATGGTGTTTGACCTATCTATTCCACTAGTAGGTCCTATTCACATGTTGAGTTTACTTAGGTCCTAGGAATATTTCTACAAGTCTTAGTTGTCATTTAGATCTTCTATTATATTGTTTGATTTAATTCTTGTGTCCTAGGTCATTCAATATTAGTTGAGTTAGTTTTCTCATGTTATAGGATTAAGACACATGCCATGATATTGTCTAGTCCCATATCTCACCTTGTCAATATAAGAAAGGATCGTGTATATTGTTGTATCATATAATATCAACCAAGTTATTATTCTCTCATACTCTCTTGTAGAAGATTATCAATTATTTTGCAGGTGATCCTAGGGTGTGTAATCTAATCTTTAGCTCTTACAAATTCTAACCATAACAGTCTTACAATAGAGAGTTTTGAGTTGAATTATATGTTGATTATGGATAGCTAGAGATAGAGTACTAATTATCGTCCAAACATACCCTTTCATGATTAGGAAATAAATAACCATTATTTTTTTAAGTTGATCATTAAATTTTAATACGACACCATTAATGGTTAAAGGTGGTAATATAATATCAAGAATAAGGATACATACTCTCCCTCTTAATTCATAAAAATACAAATAGGCCAGCATTAAATAAATTACATCCTATAGAAAATATTGTTGTAATGTACTCCATATTTCAATATTATACTAGTCTCCCAAGTTATCTTTTTGTTGATCAAATTTCTACATTTCATTTATATTAGTAAATAAATTACAAAAGGAAAGGAAATATGTTATTCATTCAATTGATTCATTCAATTTAATAAAGAGAGCATTAATTTTCCCTTGAGTTTAACAAATTTATATTACATAAGGAAAGGGAATATGTTATTAATAAAGAGAGCATAAAATTTAGTAAGTCTTCTATCCGCAAACCTTCACATAGAGATGACCTCTAGGGTCCTTAACTACCATCCTATCAACATATGGTTCAAAATTTATTATTTAGTCTACCTTTTTTATCTCCTTTGTTTCTTACATTTTATGTTGTATACATGAGTGGGAAAATGCAAAAATATTTTGAATTTATTCCTTATAAACATGAAAGAATTAACAACCAAAGGTACATTATAATTATAAAACTAAGGATAGCCATCTAAGCATTGTGTTAGAAAACCCTAGTTGTAGTTAGATTGTATAAATTGAAATCATGTTGTCTTTTCACTCTAATTATATAAGCTACTATAGTCCACGTGAGCTAGTGAGAATAATTTCCAAAGCTTCTTGCTTCCAACTAATTGGATCACTAATTTCTTAATGAGTCATGTATTACCCTCTACCTAAAAAGCTAATGAAAATTCTATGGTATTGTTATTTACAAACTATCTACATGGGTAAATAGGGATATGTATAACTAGAGTATGTTTATTTGATCCTTTCCTTGTATGAATGGTACTAAATCTCTTAATATTGCATTTACAACTTTATTTTTTCAGAAGCAATATGGTAAGTAAAATATATTATAGAGGGATACTATTGATAAACATGGTTCACCTTTGCCCTATCATTTTCCAATTAATTGTGAGTAGTGTTAATTATACATATACTTGAAAATAAATATTATGAAGTATTCGTAAGGATTTGTGTCATGTATATAGTCCATAAAGTAAGAAAAGAGAATTTCAATTAGACTAGGAAAATTTATTGTGTATGTTAATGATTATAAGCCATCAAACATAACTATAAAGTGTATTACTACTTGAAAAGCCTAATTGAAAGTCAAAAGAGATCACAAAATATATAAGCTAGTTAGTGTATAAAATCTAGAGATTAATGTTTGATTATGAACCTTCTTGAACATAAATTTATGCTTTATCTTGGATAATTAGAAGAGTACTTTAAATTTCAATATCCTCCAATCCAAATATTCCCATGTAAGAAAAACTAATAAATATGCATGTATTTATGTATGTATGTATGTATGCATGAATGCATGTATACTTACACTTGCAAAAGATTGTGGTGATATGAAATAGCGCCAAAGGTCCATAGCATGTAAAAAACAAAATAATTTAAATAAAAAAATTATAGTGGGAAAGAAGTTTAATTTGATTGAATAACTTTAAAATTTTGGAGAAACAAATAACTATGAAAAATAGATCATAAACACTAAACCTAACAATTTAGGTTGAAGTCTACCTATGACTAATCTCAACAATTACTCTCTAGCTTTCAATCGCCCTTTCCTACCAAACTTTGGTTGCCTCTTTTTTCTCGTCTTACTTTGTCTAAGAGGAGGTAAGAGGTTTTCTTTACTATCATTCCAAAGTGTAAGGGATCAACTAAATGTTAAGGTAACAACTTGCATCTAGTGATAAATACATCTAGTTGTGATTCATACTTAGAGATAGAAGGTCAAGGTTAAATAACTTCTAAATAGTTTTTAAAATAAAATTACTAAGTCTACATTGTTGCACCTTTGTACTTGAAAAACCATTATAGTTTTTCACACACAATGTTGCCACAATAGTGTTAGCACCTAATTAATATAAATGATAACATGTATGTATAAATACCACCATGTTGTAAACTAAAACAAAATCAATTGATTCAAAACCTTTTAATTACTTAGCAATTGTAAAAATTAATGATTAAAATATTAATTATGTAAAATTAATTATTAACTCCATACAAACATTCCTAATCATCAACTGAGATTACAATTTTTCTGCTTTAATCCAAGATACACCAATACATTGGATGTTTAACACACAAAAAAATGTGACACTTAATAGAACAGTATATTTTGTCTATATACTGGTGTCTGTTTATTCTAACAATGTAAAATGCAGAGAGTCTATTTGACTGAGCTAAATATAATTGCGCTGAAGACACCTTCCAGTCATTTACAGATACCCACTTCCTGGCCTTTTACAAATGAAAGAAATTTCTTCTAATGGAGAATATAAAAATAGTAATGCGACAGAAATAAGAGAGGAGCTTATATCGAATTGTGCTTTTCAAGTTGACTGGAGCTTGAGTTTCAGTATTTCAGGATGAGAAGTAAGAAAACAAGTCAATCATCAAGCCAATCCAAACTGAAGTGTGCTTCCACAATTTCAACTCGAAGCTCCGTAATAGAAATTTTCTTGGCCCGCAACCATTGTTTCCCAACCTTCTCATCACATATAACAAGCTTCAGGGAATTCAGTTCGCAAACAGCTCTCGGTAACCTCATCAAACGAGAACATTCTCTCATGTCGAATTCATTCAATTTTTTTAGTTTACCAATTTCCTCCGGAAGTTCTCTCAGCTCCTCACAGAATGAAATGTCTAGACATTCCAACTGCCCAAGTTTTCCAATTGATGGTGGAAGCTCTTTTAGTCCTGGCAATGCAGACAACTTTAACATTTTTAGAGAGTTCAGATTCCCAAGGTCATAAGGTAACTTCTGAATCAGGTGGCAATTGGTAATAGACCACATCTGAGCAGAGGGCATATAACAGAAACTCGGGGGAACCTCCTCCAAACTGCTGCAGTGGTCCAGGTTGAAACTTCTCAAGTTTACGTTGTTGAATGTGGATGCATATTCAAACCCTTCGCATAAGCTTAATGATAGCTTCTCTATGTTTGATAGAGCATTGCTTTCTTTCCGAGTAGGAAGTGCAATCAACCACTCCAAGCGGACACTTTTGAGTTGAGTGAGGGAAGATAAGGCATCTAGACCTTTCATTGTTCCCCTCTTTGTACTGTAATTGAATACCATGAGACATTTTAGCTTCTTCATAGATTTCAGAAATGGGGGAAGAAAGCATTCAGTTGAAGTAAAGTGTAACAAGAGAGCCTCTGCCTCAGGGAAATTCATCTCTTTCCAGTAATTCTCCTCCATAGGGCCTGCTTAAATGAATGAGAAATGAAATACAATTAGATCATTGTGCATGTTGGCTATGGTTGCTATTTATTTAGGTTAAATTACCATTGCATTGAAGTTGAATACAAGAGATGGAAAAATGCAAGCAGGAAAGAGTGCTTGAGGTTACACTATGAAGAAAGAAGTTGAGAATTCAGAATATGGTGTTCCATTGTCCTATATATGATGAAGTAAGACAAGAACACTGCATATATCCACAAATTTTGAATATCTTACCTAGGATATTTAGTCTACCCCAAAACACTTTCTTTGGAGTAAAGTTCATTCTATTAATTTTTAATGTGAAGTAGAAATATTTTAATACACATGGCAACAAAGTTGTCAACATTAAAAAAATTCATGAATATGTCAAAAAAAACTTTTGGTCAATTTGATGAAAATAAAATATGTAAAATACATGTTGGTTTAAATATCATATTGTAAGATTTGACTTATTTAGATTACTCATCTGGAATCATATTAATAGGTGCATCTTAATGACAAAGTTAATATGATTTTAGATGAACCATCAAAACAAAACAAAAGTTAGAATGTAATTTAAACTAATGAGATTTCAGATGAACTATCTAAACAAATCGGAACTTAGAATACAATATTTAAACTTGCCTGTATCAGACTTTTGCAATAACCCACCTATGCAAATATAGAGAAATTGAGCATCAAATGCTGTGCCATTAAGCAGCTCCCCTTTCTGTGACAAACTCTGCTCCTTCCTAGGCATCATGAAGCTTTTCTTGTGGACTGCACTGTCTTGGCACCCCAAATGCAAGGCCAATTCTCGGATTACATTATCCTGAGAAAAGTATAGCTCTGAGGTATTTCTGTTTGACATTGCTGCTCTGCTCCTGACAAGTGCTACAATGTCAACTCAATGTTTAAAAAATGATACCAATAAATCGAGTATATGAAAAAGAAAGGCAATTACCCTGAAGTGCTAGTTAAATTCAAAATATTTTTGCTTGCAAATTCTGATAAGATGGCAAATGCATTATGCCACTGGATATTCCGAACATAAACCCAAATGTCCAACACTGCATCAATACAGATTTTCCTGTCCTCTGGAAATAAACCTAAGTCTTGGAAACACTCTTTGGCAACATCATCTAATGAATCAATAGTAATCTCCAACAGTGTAATTAGCCTTCGTTTGTGATAATCTGATATGCATTCTCCTTTAGAAAAAAATTTCTTTGCTCTCTCCCAAGCTTCATGGGATTTCCCATGCAAATAACTTCCAATCACCTTTAGAGCAAGTGGCAGGCCATCACATTCGGCCTGCAGCTGTAATCCAAGAAATGATAGACATTTATCAGATGACCAGTTAGAGGGCAAGAAAATTATGTGTATGTAACTGGAGCCATAATTTTGGCAGATAAGCTACTTTCAACTTCAACATTATCTAAAATACTATTCTTGGGTCAATAACATATTAGATCTAACTATTTAGTTTATTCATTGTGCATAACCGATTGTCTCAATCTTTCTTGAATATTCCTTATTTGTTCAAGCCTAAGGACAATAAAGAAAGAAGGAATTTTCCATCGTTGCACTTTCCCTTCGTTAGTTTGTATATGAAGATATTAACTATAAGATTTGGGCTTTTAGGAACAGTAAACTAATTTTTTCAAAAATAAATCCCTTATTAATTAGACACAAGAAAGTCTCCTATAATTTTAGGAGTTTTAAATCATTCGCAACATTTTTTCCATGTTTTTAAAATGTGAATACCTGCTGCTTCCATTTAAATTAAAAGAAATTCTCCACTGTAAATTCTAAATTATTTTCGATGTACCATATGATTTTTAAAATATTTGATTTTAATAATGAAGCAAAATTGATTAGCTGAAAAGAAAAAAATATACCTCCTTTACCAAAATTGATTAGGTGAAAAGAAAAAAAATATACCTCCTTTACCAGATTTGCATTTGCAGTGCTTGGAATTGATGTCTGTCCAAAAGCCCAGAAGCAGAACAGTGACAGTGCATCCTCGTCACATAACAATGGCAACTGATACACTTGAGTGGACAGGGTTGCTGGGATGGTCGAATTGTCTCTGGTAATTATAAGAGTTTTGAATCCCGGCCCTTCAAATAGTAAATATTCCAAATCTGCTCTGGACCAAACATCATCCAAAATCACTAGTGTTTGCTTCGTTTGCCTTAAAATCAACTGCTTCAGCTGCATGTGCGCATCTTCCAAATTGTGAAATTCTTGCCTCTTCGTTCCAGCAAGCTGCTTCCATATAGTCCCCAAAATCCTCTTTAGGTTTGGAGACTGTGACATTGTTGTCGAAGTATTCTGATATCAAACGAAAGAACAGTTAAATTTTAGACTAAATAATTTTTAGGGTTTTTTCATAAATACTTCAAATTTTGATTGGACAACTGTTTTAGATGAGGTGTAAATTGATTACATTTCTGTTTTTCTATAAAAAATTACAATAATTTGAATAAGTATACACGTAAATCAAAAAGTCCCCTTCTTTAAGCAGTGATGTACAGGGAAATCTGTCTGTCAAAGTCATTGATGTACAGGGAAATCTGTCTGTCAAAGTCATTCAGATGTCCTGATTCGAATGCATCTATAGAATTTGAATCTTGATAGGTGTTTTTTATCTCATATGCTATTATTCTTATCAATTGTGTTCAACCAATTGATCTAACTATTTCATTGATCTAATTTAATTAGAATTAAACCAAATCACGAGGAACCAATTGATCTAACTATTTCATTGATCTAATTTAATTAGAATTAAACCAAATCACTATACCGACCGACTGTCAATAGAGAAAAGAATTATACCTCTAATTTGCTGATCATTAGAGAGAGCGAGTACCAAAGTAGTTTTACCTCCACCGGCCATGCAGTGCACCGCAACAACTGACACCTCATTGTGTATCAAAAGTCCCTTCAAATACCCAATGCATTTCTCCAATCCCACATAAAACTGATAATCTCCAGGAACAACATTCGTGGCATCCTCCATTTCAATACTGTCAATAAAATGAACAGAATCCATGAGTTCAGATTTTTGCAGACGGTTAAGGTGTTCTACAGTTTCAAACTTAATTATGTCTATTCTTCTATCAAGATTTTTCTTATATAAGTAGCATACATGGGAACGAACATTCGCCTTGAATTCCAAGAAGGTGTAATGCAAGTACCTGGATAGACGCGTTATCCGGTGGCTTCCATGAAATTCACAGATGTTCATATAGGTTGCTTTGATTGCTTCGCCCTGGGACCATCTTCACTGTCAGATAGATAATAATATCATCTGCTGTCGCTTCCAACGATCTGTCATCTGTCATTGCTTAGAACAAAAGTTTAAAGGCACCTCATAGTCGGCCATACTTTTTTTATGGGTTTGTTTAATTGGGTGACAATTATTTACTAATTAATAGTATTTATTGTGATCAAACCCAGAAATGCCAGCTGGCTTATCGGAGTTTATATTGATTCAAACTGGTGATTTTTGGCCATACTGTCTTTTCCCTCTGGTTTAAAACTGCAACTGGAGGTCATTACTGCATGGTGCATACTCTCTAATGATACATGCTTTCAAGTATTGGGCTTTCGCCATAAATTCCCCTTTGCTTCCAACGCCCTCACACATGTAAAAGTTCTTCTCACCTGGCTCGCCAACCTGTATATTCATCTAGACCTTGATGTCGCGGTACCACTGATACAGGAAATACTTGGTGAATAATGGAAGCACGTACCCCTGTACCATCATGACAGAATGCGGTGCCTTCGTGTTGATGATTATCCTCCCAGAGTGACATATTGCGTGGCACAAAAGCTTTTGAAGGTCCCGCTGTTAACCACAAAAATAAAAAATAATAATAATAATTAAAAAAATTATATATTTTTTATTTATATTATTTGATAATTTAAAATAATTTATTTTATCATTTTTAATTATAATTTTATTTTCTTTAGGCTATTTAACAATTGAATTAAAACTAGTATATATATTTTAAATATTAATTTATATAATATAGACATATTTTATTTATTTTTTAACAAATTTGAAGTACCATTAATAATTATGGTTACCTATTTAATTTTGTGGTTGGGGTTAGAATTATAATTATGGTTATCTATTTAATTTTGTAGTTGGGTTAGAGTTATAATCAATATTATTAATAAAATTCTCAATAAAATTGATTTATTCATAAAGTAGTTACCTATTTAATTTTGTAGTTGAGGTTAGAGTTATAATTATGGTTATCTATTTAATTTTGTAGTTGGGGTTAGAGTTATAATCAATATTATTAATAAAATTCTCAATAAAATTAATTTATTCATAAAGTAGAAACTTAACAATTTGGATAATGCTTTGGATAAAGACAAGAATGAATGGGATGGTGAATTTTTTTAAATAAATATTTTTAATATGTCTCGTGCTTTGATTTTTAAATATTGTTTTTGATAAGGATAAGACTATGGTAGTGGATTTTTAAAAATAATTATTGTGTTGTTTTTTTTTTTTTTTTAAATAAATAAGTATTGTTAAATGTTTCTTGTTTTTTGTTTCGGATTGTATTAGCGTGCTATAAGCACAGTGCTCCCATTGTAGGGTTACCTTGATGTAAAAATAAAATTTAATATATTTTAATTATATAAGGATATATTAAAAACAAGTTTTCAATTATATTTTTTTAAAAGTTTGTCTTAAGTCAAATGAGTAGCATAAAGAAAGTATACATAATGATAGTTGAAAGTTGTAAAATTATTTTCTTAATTAAGTTATTGATAGTATAAAGAAATTGAAAAAATTATATAAATTATTTTAAGTTAGTTAAATAACTATCATTATTTAGTAAAATGATTTAAAGAAAAAAAAATAGATTAATATTAAAAACAACTTTCCAATTACATATTTTTTAAAAGTTTGTTAAAAAAAAATTACAATAATTCTCTTTAACTTTCCATCCATTGAAAATTTGTAAAAAAAAAAAAAAAATCTTAATTAAGAAGTTGAGTAGCACAAAGAAAGTTTAATGATAGATAAAAAGCAATGAAATTATCATCTTCTTAATTAAGTTATTGAATAGTATAAAGAAAATAAAATACTTTATAGAAAATATTTAAGTTAGTTAAATAAATGTCATTAATTAATAAATAGCTAATTTAGATAAAATAAATTGGGATTAATAATTAAATCAAATCAAATTATATGTTAGAATAAATAAAATACATATTACATTATTGAATGTAATTTTTTTGTCATTAAAATTTGTTGTGAAAAGTATAATAGTATATTTGGTAAAATAAAAAAGTTTAAGAGTGATTTAAACAAATATTTTAGATTTTGCAAACTAATAGGGCAATCAACCAATAAAATCTAGTTGTAACTATTGAATAGTACAATCAACTTGTACACTCTAGTTGTAACTCTTGAATTTTACCAAGTAGACTAAAGATTATTGAATTTTATTTCACCTTAATTTATATGGTTTAAATGTTTGTAAGGATATTGCATTGTCATACATATGATAAAGGACAAAAAAACTGTTGGATTGTGACAAAAATAAAACAAGGAAACAAGGAAAAAAACAAGAAAAAATCATATCTCAATTTTTTTTTAGAAAGAAAACAATTTTATCTTTTAAAAGGAAATCTCTAATTTCTTTAAAGGAATAAAACAAGTTTTTTCTATGTTAAGTGATGATTGCTATCTTAAAGATATTATATATATCTTGGTTGCCTTAAGGAAAAGTAAGAGTTGAGGATTGCAGATTGCAAGAGCAGTTTTTGAATTGTACATTGCAAGAGTGATTATAAGTTTGATGTTATTGTAAATTGCAAGCACAATTGTTGAGATTTGTAAAATTGCAAGAGCAATTATGAAATTAGCAGCTATGAAGCTTGTAATTGTTTTCTTCGAGCAATAAAATTACTGATACCCTACGTTGTGGACGTTTCCTTGATGTTTTGTCAAGGTTTTACCATGTAAATCAATTTTTTATGTGTTGTTTTGTTTTTCATTTAATTCTCTGTATTATTTATTTGCAACTAATTTGTGCTGCAATATTTTAATCTTCTTGGTTTATACTTCCACTTCCATAACAAGTGGTATCAGAGCGATTATTTTTGTAGCGATTGTATTAGGATTTGGTGTTGAACTATGGAAGCTTAAGATGTATGAATTTTTAGTGCAACAGGGATTGCACAAGGCATTGGTAGGAAAGTCAAAGAAACCTACAAATATGTCTGATAAAGTCTGGGAAGATCTAGATATGAGAGCTCTTAGAACAATTCAGTCGTCCTTAGTAGATGAGGTTCTTTTCAATATTGTTGGAGAGGTAACAACAACAGGCTTATGGAGCAAAATGGAGATTCTTTACATAATGAAGTCCTATACGAATCGAATCTACTTGAAGAGTCCATTGTGTAATTTGCGAATGAGGGAAGGTATAAAAATTGCTGATCATTTAAATGTTTTCAATACTCTTATTTTTCAATTAACTAGTATGGGTGTACAAATCGAAGAGGAAGACAAGGAAGTTAAACTATTGTGTTTGTTTCCTGAATCCTGGAATCACTTAGTCACTTCTATTAGCTTTAGTAGAACTGGCACCCTTGAATTTGATTCTGTTGTGGGGGATTTATTATCTAAAGAGGTGTGGAGGATGTCTAATACAAAAATCTCCACACCAAAAGTAATGGTGGTTAGAGGGAATTCCATAGAAAAGGAAAAAAGGGTAGAGGAAGATGTTGGTATTGTAGTAAATTAGGACATCTCAAGAAAAATTGTTGGAAGTGGAAAGAAGATAATAATGAATCCAAAAATGAAACAAATTTTGCTGAGACAAGTTCAGGGATGGCTGATGAATTTTTATCTGTTTGTGATATCTTACAAAATCATGAGGGATGGTTTTTTGATTCTGGTGCTTCTAATCACATGTGTCCACATAGGAGTTGGTTTTCTACTTACCAACCTATTGATGGTGTTGTTCTTATATGAAATAATACTTCTTGTAAGACTATTGGGATTGGAAGTATTAAAATTAAAATGTTTGATGGTGTTGTAAAGATGTTAACAAGGGTAAGACATGTACCCAAATTGAAAAAGAATTTAGTTTCTCTAGGAGTTTTGGATTCTGATGGTTATAACTTCTCAAGTCAAGGTGGAGTATTGAAAGTGTCAAAGGGAAGTTTTGTTGTCATGGAGGCTACCAAGGTTGGAAACCTTTACAGGAAAAAAGGGCGTACTGAGTTAAATAAAGCAATGGTAGTATTTGATGAGTCTACTTGTTTATGGCAATTGGGTCATATGAGTGTGGAATGACTAAAGATACTATTAGAGAAGCTGAGGTGAAGTTTGGCTTCTCTTGGCTTGCAAAAAAAGTGGTGAGTGGGCATGAATGCGTATCAGGTAAATTGTTGTCAAGGTGGAGATTGTTGGATTGTGACAACAATAAAACAATAAAACAAGGAAAAAAACAAGAAAAAATCATATCTCAATTTTTTTAGAAAGAAAATAGTTTTATCTTTTAAAAGGAAATCTCTAATTTATTTAAAGGAATAAAACAATTTTTCTCTATGTTAAGTGATCATTGTTCTCTTGAATATATTATATATATCTTGGTTGTCTTGAAGGAAAAGTAAGAGTTGAGGATTACAGATTGCAAGAGTGATTGTAAGTTTGATGTTATTGTAAATTGCAAGTGCAATTGTTGAGATTTGTAAAATTGCAAGAGCAATTATGATAGCAGCAGCTATGAAGCTTGCAATTGTTTTTTTTGAGCAATAAAATTATTGATACCTTGCCACATGGATGTTTCCTTGATGTTTTGTCAAGGTTTTACCACATAAATTAGCTTCTTATGTGTTGTTCTATTTTACATTTAATTCTCTGTATTATTTATTTGCAACTAATTTGTGCTACAATATTTTAATCTTTTGGGTTTATGCCTCGGCTTCCATAACAAAAACATCATATATCATCAAATTTTGAATAGATTACTTGGGATATTTAGTTTACCCTTAAACAAATTTTTAGACTATCAAATTATTACTACTAATTTTTCATGTGAGTTATAAATATTTTGATATAGATGACAACAAAGATGTAGAGATAAATATTTCCAAGAACTTTTGATCAACATGATTGAAATGAATATGTAAGAGACTTTTGCAATGCACTGCCTATGTGAATAGAGAAGAACATCAAACATTGTGTCATTAAGCAATTCTCTTTTTTGTGACACTTGTTATCATTTAAAATTGATCTAAAACTAATGTACTTCTAAATTAGATATACATGTTACATTTGACTGACAACATTACTTTTATTGCACTAAACTCCAAAGTCTTAAAAATGATGGTACTATTCAAACATTATACAAGCATATGATCATTAATAAAATATAGTCTAAAATTTAAGAAAATTGTCCACATGAAAGAAGAAATGAATCTAATATATTATTTTTATAAAACATTACTATATAAAATTATATATATTTTTACATTAATATTTAAAAGTCTAACTTTTAATAAATAATGAAAACTTACTTAGGAAAAAATGGCCCATCAAATATAAACTCTGTAGTACACAAAAGTGTGAAATGAAAGCGCTATTTGCGCATTACTAAATTTTAGCCAGTTTGGGGAGTGTTGGAAGACATGGATTTTCACAGCCTCGTGGCTCCAATACCAAAAACGTTAATGTGGATGTGTTAGCTAACGAACAACCGAGGAGATGGAGATGGAGGTGGGGATAGGTGACGAGAATATGGAATTTGGATGACGCATACTAAGGGTAAGGTCCCATGTAGGGGGGCTTCCTTAAAAATATAAACTATGTTGCTTAGTTTTTTTAGGAATTTATTTTAAAGTTCTTGGTCCCATGGATTTAATCTTGCAATTTTGCTAAAAATTTTAAACTTTAACATTTAAGGGATTTTTTAGGAATATTGTAAAGTTCTTGGTCCCATGGATTTAATCTTGCAATTCTGCTAAAAAATTTAAACTCCAAAATTTAAGGAATGAACTATAGTGCTTTTATAAAAAATAATAAATAAATCAAAATTCTCTCATTTTTATTTTCTAATAAATTTTTTAAAATTTTAGATGAGAGACAATGGTATAAAGAACTCATTAGCTATAGGGGCAATTTCTAGCCCCAGCCCCACCCAAATTTCACCAGCTGAAATATCCATTTTAAAAGGTAGGGGCTCCTATTTTTCTTCAAAAGATTCTAATTAATCTCGTAGCATTTTTTTTTTTTTTCCCATGAGACCTCCCGCTCCATGAAAATAGAAGCCCAAACTCCCCATGAGACCATACAGTAATCACCGTCTCAACCAAACCTTTAGGTAACCTGCTGCGCTTCCCAACTATAACGGAACGGGAGAGACGGAAGGTTGAGTGCGTGCGCATGGTAAGGATGCATCATTCTCTTTTCCTCTCTCCGAATGTTGAGTACATGCACATGGTGTTAGTTGGATGGGACTCTGTTGCAAGGAAAAAGCTTCTTTCCTTATTTCGCTATCATCGCTTTTGAGTTAGGAGGAATTTTGAGCATGGCTTTCTTTTCGCTGGCAGTCCCAAGAGTCGTCAGCAAGTGGTTTATTATTTTGAAGGTTAAAAGGAAGTTTAATCTTCAAAAGAATAAATTATATATCTTCACTATAGTCATGTGCTAGCTTCCAATCGTCCGTCTGTCCTTACTAAATTCAGGTTGTCTCGTTTTTCACATGTCTCTCTACCTTCCCTTTTTGAAATCTGTGGGTAGGCACGGTTTTAATGAGGTCATGGGTGTTTGTTTTAGCTTCCAGTCACCCTTCTTTACTCATCAAACTCTGGTTGTCTCTTTTCTAGCATCTCTCTTTACCTTTTCTCCTCCAAATATGATGCTAAGCATGGTTATGGGTGTTTGATTCTCCTTCAATGCCAGGTTTGTTGTCATTCACCTTCAAATTTCTCCCAAATGAATAGGACACCATGCGCTGGTAATTGAATGGTCATCCCCCTTCCTTTGCACCATTCCTTCATTTAATCATTGTCTCCCTAGTTGTATGCGGAAGAATCTATTCATTAGTGCCGCTTATTTCGGTTTCGGGTGGAAAGAAGTTTACGCCTGTTCTCATTTTCTTTTCTTTTATTCTATTTTTATAGTTATTTTATATTTTCTGCTCAAGATCTTTATTAATTATCAATATGTATGTATATATTTTCATTTATAATTATTAGTGTGTTAGTTTATGCTTTATATTTGGAATAAAGGTTAACAATATTAGATTTTCATAGTTGATAATGATTAATGCATATTATTTATGAATTTAATTGTGCAATAATTTTTAGCATCAATATTTTGGATTTCACTCTATGATCCATCATTAGGATGATAGAGAGTTGTAGGAGGAAAAATGATAGATTGTAGACCAAGATTGGATAAAAAGAGATTGAGGATGGTGGAAGGGGAAAAAGTATTTATATACCAAAAAAAAAAGAAGACAAACAATATTAGGTAAATAAAATATTAAACATATAAACAAAAGCAAAGGTAAATAAGATAATTACCACTAAAATAAGATAAGATCATGAAGGATGAAAAACCGATATTTAGAAATGAAAGCATCATATATAAGAGAAACAAAATATGCTTAAATAAAAAAATTGAATTAATAAATAAACATGTTTATGTTTTGTATAAGATATTTTCACTTACTCTAGATATGGTTTTCAAAATTAAATGCCTTATAAAATCTAGCACCTAGAAATCTATAGATTTATCTATATAGAAGTATATTTGACCATTGAATATTTGTATATACAAAGTCATATCATAAGTATGCAAACATCTTATATAAGATGTTTATAATATAGGCAAACATATTATATAAGTTATTTTAAGAAAATAAAGCGTATATAAGATATTTGTAGTACATGTAAACATCTTATATAAGATATTTTAATAAAGAAACTATGTATATATATCTTTGGAATAGGGTTGTCGACACTCAATTAGTGGAATTGGAGAAACCACTAGCCCACTAATAATATCTCTTATAAAATTTCTAAGAGGAGAGATGCTTAATTGAATATAATGTCAAAGTGTAGGGATCAACTAAGGGTTAGGGTTATAACTTTCATCTAGCAATAAATTCACATCCATATAGGGGAAGGTATAAATTGAGTTCCTCAAGGACATGGATAGGAAAATCACTACAATGTATACCATACTACAATGGGGTCCTTCCTCTTCTCCAAAAGGGTTTTTAAGGCCAATTAGATAATCAAGAAGAGAATTGCAATGTATCCCATACTATACACCATGGGTCTATCCTTTTGTTTTGATAGAAAGGGATAAGCAGGTTTCTGAGGGCCTTAAAACCACAAAGTAACATTACAAACAAAGACCAAAAGAAGGTCCGAGACAACAAAAGTGCCAAAGAGATAAAAAACCAACTAAAGAAGCTGGAAGCCACGAAAAACCTCAAAAAGCCATCGAGGAGAAAGCCGGTTAGCTGATCAAGCGGGGCTAGCGCGTAATCCATAGTCGTCAGAAGCTCGTCAGCAACCTCTTCTAGGTCCACCATATCCTGGACCCCCTCCATGAAAATCTAAGTCATATTTGGGGTAGTCAGGGCTTTTCTTTTCATACTTGATCTAGTGCACCTAGAAATCCCCGCGTCCTCATCCTGGCCTTTCTCCTTATCTAAGTTGACAATCAGCGCTCTGTTCTAGGTTTTCTCCACTCTTTCGGTCATGGCTTTGATGATTAATGAATTATGTTTGGCTATTCTACAATTTTGATCAACAATTTTTTTCATGGTTCCTTTAATTTTATCAAGATCATTTTCAACAGTACTGTCCTTTTGCATGCTATCCTTCACAAAGGTATTCTTCTCCACTTTGAGCTGTATTAGCCCAGCAACTTTGGCTTCAATTTCCCCCAACTTACTATGAAGAGACAGATTTTTGGTCTTCAACTCACTGATTTCATAAAATAACCATTTAGTAGAATTAAATTGATCCTCAAAGCATCTCTTGACAGTTCCAATAAAGTCATAAGGGGGGTCACTATTAGAATTGACACCAAAATCCATTGACTTCGCACCTCTGGGAGGGCTACAATTCTCCTTTTGAACATTCTGAGGGGAGTGGGGGCCCTGAAGACTGACCTCGGCCGCTTTAGCAGAAACAACAGGAGAGTCTTCAGGATAGGAAACTAACTTGTTAGCCAGAGAACTAGAGCCCGCCAATATAGCATTAGGGTTAGTGCGGCCGGGAGCAGGAACAGAGCAGGCACCAGAAGGCTGGGGAGAGTGGCCAGAGGCAAGAGGGGGGGCAGGGGAAGCGAGGAGAGCTTAACACGGCTAGAAGTAACTTTAGTCCCAAATATACTAGGCTCAATATCATCCTCATCAGGATCCGAATGGGCTAAAGGGTTTGAGAGGGTAGGCATATTCTAAAAGTGCTCATAAATGAGCCTTAAAAGACCCGTGTGAAGAATCGGGTATCTTTTAGGGCTCCTACTGTGGTCTGTAAAGCTATTTCTTAGGGAACATAGCAAAAAGAAAGGGATGGAAACACGCACCTTATGCCATAAGTGATTGAGCAGCACGAAGTGGTATCCATAAACCCTAGTGAAGCGGTCGTCAAGAGTGATGTACTCCATAATAACCCTTAGCACTTTTCTCCATAAAGCTTTTATGGTGTCCGCTTCATAGTAACTGTTCGACATCTTAACAAGTTTTTGCTTCTCCATTTCGGTCTTAGGGAACCTTATCACAACTTCATCAGAGAATTTCCTGTCTCTAAAAAATTTATGCTCTTCAATCGGGATACCAGTAACCTCCGCAATCAAAGCTTCATCAATTTGAACTTTCCTCCTGAAGAGGAAAACCTCCCCATTATTCCAGCTTTTCTCAAAGAAATCAGTAATCTCATCCTGAGGGTCGTGGAGTTTCTCGATGAATGGAAGTAAGCCACCACTTCTTATTTTTCTCCATGCTTTAGTGTTCTTAGTGTGTGACTCAAAACTAGTGGGTTCGACTCTCTTCCGTTCCCCACCCATTTTAGAAATCTCGGTGCAAATACTATTGCAAGTGGAGAACCTGTTTCAGATAGTTCCTTTGCTTTGCAGGACCCACAAAGCGTGCCAAGGTAAATAATTACTCTGACGGATACTCTCAGCCCCATGTAGTCTACTTATTTTGTAAGTCATGACTCGTACCTTCATCATTATTACAAGAAGCCGCCACTTTTCCATTCACCGCATCAAGCACCATTAAAGCTTGAACATCAGAATGGAGGTCAATCCTTTTGTGCCACGTGAGGATTTTATCACTCTTAACTCCCTCATTAGCAAAAAAATCCACAACTGCATTCACCTTGCGATAAGCATGAGTGATTTTAATTCTATCAAACTTACTAAGTAATAACTTAGCATCTTCAATCCAGTTTTTAATTGACCATGCGGGCTGGGACCTACCACAAAGGTTGTCTATTATATTTTTTGAATCACCTCCAAGCCATAAATTTTTACATTTATTTTTCATTGCAAGGTTGATTATGTAATAAGCACCCGCTGCTTCCGCCACGTGATTAGTTTGGACCCCCAAAGGGGTGGCAACAACTCCCATAAAATTACCTGTCGAGTCCCTTAGGACTCCACCACACCCAACCTTCCCCGGATTTCCTTTGGCCGCACCATCGAAGTTGGCTTTGGCCCAACCATCCATAGGAAAACTACAGCAAACTCCCTCCCTAAAATTTTTGGCTGGATTTGGAGCATTGGAAATATCCCATTTAATTCTCCATTCCCTAGCAATCCGACTGTCATAAGGAGAGCAAACCACAACCTCAAACTTGCCCTCCCTGAAGGGAACAACAGAGAAGTTCTCTTTAATCATCCTTAGAATTCTTTCAAACACAACTTCCTCTGATGACTCCTTATCCCTGAAGATCCTGTGGTTTCTCTCTTTCCAAATTCCCCATGCCACATGGGGGAACGAGAAAGCCCATAGTTTTTTTATAAAGGGGTTGAGAGAAGGAGCTTTCCATTGAACAAAAAAGTCTTCAACCGACTCCGGAGGAACCCAAGAAAAATGCCAGCATTTCAGAAGCTTATCCCAAACCAGAGAGGAGAAAGGACAGTGGATAAAGAGGTGGTTAACTGATTCAGCCTCGCTTTTATAGAGGTAGCATCTATTGGGGAGTAGAAAACCTCTTTTGCAAAGATTATCAACAGTTAGCACTTTATTTTGGAGCAAGGACCAAAAAAAGATGTTAACCTTAGGTAAGAGATGCTTAGTCCAAGCATGTGACCACAGAGGGGGGATTAAGAGCATGTGAGAGACAAAAAAAGTGGAAGAAACAGAAAAACACCCAGAAGGTTCATACTTCCAGATAAGACTGTCCTCATGATTCAGGCAAAGTCTAACAACATTCAAAGAGGAGTAAACAGAGACCAAAGCACGGTTTATCAGGGGGAGATTGACCCACTTACCATCCCTCCAGTAATCTTTGAAAAAGAGGCCATAAGTGTCTTTGCAAAAATCAGCCCATCTACTGAGATTCTCGTCCTGAGTCAAAGGTTCATTGCGCAGCCAACAGTCATCCCAAAATCTGATTTGGTTACCATTGCGAACCTGCCATTTCAATCCCAATTCCACCACCTTAATCCCATCAATCATATAGTTCCAGCAACTTGATCCTTTCAGGAGAAGAGGTTTCTCAATAAGATCCTTGAGGGAATTGTTATTATGCAAATACTTGCTTTTAATTATTTCACTCCATTCCCCAGAGGAAAATAATAGTCTCCATATCTGTTTAGCTAGGAGTGATTTGTTCAGTAGTCTGATTTTTCTTAGCCCAAGGCCTCCATCCTTTTTTGATCTGCAAACCAGGTCCCAACCAACAAGAGGCATTCTTTTTCTTTCTTTGACTCCCGACCAAAGGAATCTCTTTTGGATCTTTTCAATGGTTTCAGCATATTTGGTCAGGATTTTGAAAAGACTAAGAGCATAGATAGGAAGATTATGCAGGGAGGCTTTAAGAAGCTGGAGTTTTTTGGCTTGGCTTAGGCATGCTCCTTTCTAGCCAGAAAGTTTTTTCCCAAACCTATCAACCAGAGAGATCTAGAAAGAATCTAGAGGTTTTAAGCATAGGGGTAACCCCAGATAAGTAGTAGGAAGGGACTCTATCTTGCAACCAAGAATTCCAGCTATCTTCCTCTATCTATGTAAAGGTGTGTTAAAGAAATACAGTGAACTTTTTTGCTTATTTATCATCTGACCAGAAGCTCCTCCATAGGTATCCAAAAGTTTCTTCATTTCTTTAGCCTCTGAGACAGTAGATCTACCCATCAGCAAAGTGTCATCCACGAACTGTTGGTGAGAACAAATCAAATTGCTCGAAGACGGTTTGAGCCCCACAATAGATCTTTGAGCAACCAGTTTACTCATATTCCTACCAAAACTCTCAGCCATAATCATGAAGAGGATAGGAGAAATGGGATCTCCCTGTCTTAACCCTCTAGAACAACGGAAAAAGGTGGAAGGGGTCCCATTAATCAAAACCGCCACAGAAGCAGAAGTAATGAGTTGTTCAAGCAGCTGCAAAACCATTTCATTGAACCCAAAAGTTTTTAAAATTTTAAATAGAAAATTTCAGTGCACCCTGTCATAAGCATGGACAATGGAATCAAGAATTTGTCTTCCAGGCACAAAACCATTCTGTTGAGGAGCAATAAGGGTGGGTAGAATGAGAAGCAACCTAGAGGTAAGAACCTTCGAAATGATTTTGTAGAAGGAGTTACAAACGCTGATAGGTCTGAACCCTTCAAAATCTTGCACTCCAGGTTTTTTAGGGATAAGAACCAAGAAAGTGGCATTTAACTCTTTCAAAAGGTTTCTAGAACAGAAGAACTCTTTCACTGCCTTCTCAACATCCTCCCCAACAATATCCCAGAACCAATGGAAAAAAAGTAAAGGGAAGCCATCAGGACCAGGCGCTTTGCTTCCTTCAAGAGAGAAAACAACTTTTTTAATTTCCTCACTAGTGGGTATAGCAGTCAACATTGCATTGTCTCTAGAGTTAACAACCCTGGGGATAGCATCCAGTAATTGATTTTGATCCTCCAAGTTAATTCCCTCTTTCTTAGACAAAAGGTTCTTAAAGAAAAGGACAGCCTCTCTTCTGATGTCCTCTTCAACCTCATATTTTCTGCCATTAACAACAATCGCAGAGATTTTATTAGCTGCTCTATGTTTAGAAGCAGAGAGATGAAAATATCTGGTGTTTTTGTCTCCAGCCTTTAACCAAAGAGCTCTGGACCTTTGTCTCCAAAATTCCTCTTCTTTAGCAATTATCTCATGAAGTTTTGTGAGAATCTCGTTCTCCTTCTCCTTAGTTTCATTCAGGTAGCCTTCCCTCTGAATTTTGTTTTGGATTTCATAAAGCCTAAACTGAAGATCAGATTTGATTTGAAAGATGTTGCCAAAAGACTCTTTTTTCCACTTTCTGAGATTCATTTTAACTTCTCTTAATTTTTTGGTGACTCTAAATAAGGCAGTGCCCTTTATATTAATATTCCACCATTTCCTTATTTCCTCTCGAAGGAGAGGATGGGAAAGCCACATCTTCTCAAAACGAAAAGGGGTATTCCTCTTAATCTTTAAGTGGTCAGCAACAAAACTAATAGGAAAATGGTCAGATCCAATCCTTGAGAGGGTCTTCAACGAACAGCAATAATTTAAGAGCCAGACATCAGAAACAAGGGTTCTATCAAGTCTCACCTGGATCAGATCGGACATAACTCTTTGATTCGACCACGTATAAGAGCTCCCTTGAAAGTCCAGGTAAAACAAGGCCTGATTGTTGATGAATTTGAGAAGATCCTCTTTACTTTCTTCATTGATCTAAGAACCACCAAACTTTTAACCCTAAAGGAGAGGGGAATTAAAATCTCCCATGACAACCCAGGGGTCATTTTGAAAGATATTCTGAAAAGCAGCCAACTCTTTCCAAAAAACCTTCCGAGCTTTTTTATAGTTAGGAGCATAAATATTAGACTGGATCCAGCTGAAGTTGTCCCTTATATGAGTAAATCTAGTGGCAACATGATTAGGACAAGAAAAAAGTGGATCACCTCTTATGATCTTACAGTTCCAAAAAGTCACTACCCCACCAGAGGCGCCAACAGAATCGCTTCCCTGAATAGAACAGTGCTGGAATAGAGAAATATTTTCCACCTTTTCACTTAACATTTTAGTTTCCTAAATGAGGATAATATCAGGCTTTTGGTCCCGGGAAAATTTGTGTAAAATATCCTGCTTGTGGGGGTTATTTAGTCCCCTTATATTCCAA